>ML664078.1:103397-560678 GCA_007570785.1 Antilocapra americana | reverse complement strand
GACATGTTTGAGTAAGCTCTGGGAGTTGGTGATGGACAGGGAATCCTGGCTTGCTGCAGTCTGTGGGGGTCACAGGGAGTTGGACATGACTGAGGGACTGAACTGACTTTGCATTCAACATAGGATCTGGTGCAAAACAGATAACCAATACATGTTTCAGTTCAGTGCTCACATGGTGTCTGAGTAAATAGACATAGAAGAGATGATGATTAATGCTTTGGGGAGCAAATTATAAATTTCAGTGTAATACAAAAGTCAAGGACTACACTGAATTCAGGCCATCTATGTGGAAAACCTGCTTAATCATACCAGTTTCTGTTAAAATTGTCATGAGATAATCTTGCTTGTGTTCATTGTTTCCAATAAAGATACTGGATAATGCTTAAAGTGATTAATTGCATTTTTAAATGCATAAGTTTAGACTTAGCCCAGGCACATTTGGCCTTTTATATAACTGTGTTCAGATTAAAACTCATACTAGTATTTCCATGATGCTCCTTATATGAAAAGTAAATACAGGCTTTATTTTGCTTATTCAGAGTTTTAAACTAACTTTGTTAGTTTCTGTTAGAGGAGAAAGAAAATAATGGAAAATAAAGTGAAAATATGAATGAACAAAAGTTCATATTAGCAAGATTTTGGTCTAATTTTCACTTTTGCTTCCCTAATGACTTGATTGTCAGGTACATAGAAGTGGCCCAGTAAATTTAAATGAAAGATGAGGATAATGATAAGTTAGGAATGTATAGAAAAAAAATGGATTGTGAAGATGAAGAAAATAAAAAAACTGAAGTGAAGAACTAGTAAATATAAAATGAAGTGAGCCAACCAGTGAGGTTATGGGAGGGAAAAAAAAAATTCAAATGCTTTTACTGCAGTCCAGAATGGGGGAAAATAAAATAAGAATAAATGGGACCAAGGCTGATCTGTGTTGACTGCATGACATTCCCATATCAAAAGCCTTCTGAGGATGGATGACTTAACTTCTTTGGAATGGGAAGAGTTCTCAGTCACCTGAGGCATGTGGCAGTGCTAATTGTAAGATAAATTCATGTATTACATCTGAACGGGATGCACTATATAAGTGTTCAGTTCCTTGAGTTGGAGGATAATTAGAGAATCAGAACTTGCTCTGAATTCAGACTCCCTACATTTAAAAAAAAATGAATAAAATGATACTAGCCTTATTTATTATGAAATTCAAATATTCTGAGAGAATAAAACTTGGAAAATATACAGTCTTTTGAAAGAATCAAATAAAATGAAGGATTGACTCAATCCTAATTTTCTTTTTCACATATCTATCAGGAATAATATGGAGATTTGGGAATAAAATTGGAGGACCAGTTTTCCATATCCTCTAACATCTAGAAAGGGATTTTCCCTCCTCTGTCTTGTTTGAACCAAACTGAAGCATTAGTAATAAAACACCAGGCAGATATAGGTCACTAATAATACTTTGATTATATTCAATTTCTCCAGTATCATATCGTTTTCCCATATTATTTGCAAAATACATGCATTATTTGAAAATCATGTATTTTATATTATAGAATAGCATTAAATGATAAAAAAATTCATTTTATGATAAAGGAATAAATATGCTGGTTATTTATTAAAGAATATAAATACTCAACCTAAAGGCATTCTTATATAGTTTTATCATTTTTTAAAGATGAAAAAATGAAATATTAATCAAACCTTCACCATTCTCTTTTATTATAGTTTAAAAAATATAGCTATTCCTCTGTCCTTGCCTAGAGGAAGTATATTAATAAGAGCAACTTGCTTCAATTATAAATCAAGAAACAAATATCATTTTGCACTGCAAAGCTTAATACAATTTTATATTTAATAAAAGAACATACATTAAAATGTGTATATTAATTAGCACTCAAAGCATAGATGACACTGGGCTGGTAGTTTTTTTACTAGAAAATAGTTTTGAACATCAGTAAAATAATAAATAATATACCCAAATAAAATAGCCAACTTCAAATAAAATACCTAGAGGATACAGAGACTGTAACATAAAATATTACAATTCAAGTTTTTGAGTACAAAGTCAAGATGGCCTTAGGATGCATCACTATAAACAAAGCTAGTGGTGGCAATGGAATTCCAGTGGAGCTATTTCAAATCCTAAAAGATGATTAAAGTGCTGTTAAAGTGCTTCACTCAATATACCAGCAAATTTGGAAAAGTCAGCTGTGGCCATAGGACTGGAAAAAAATCAGCTTTATTTCCAATCCCAAAGAAAGGTAATGACAAAAATCGTTCAAACTACTGCATACTCATCTCACACACTAGCAAAGTAATGCTAACAGTTCTTCAAGTTAGGCTTCACAGTATGTGAACTGAAAACTTCCATATGTTTCAAGCTAGATTTAGAAAAGGCAGAGGAACCAGAGATCAAATTGCCAGCATCCTTTGGATCAGGGGAAAAGCAAGAGAATTACAGGAAAACACCTATTTCATTGACTACTCTAAAGCCTTTGACTGTGTGGATCACAAAAATCGGTGGAAAATTCTTCAAGAGAT
The DNA here is from genome assembly GCA_007570785.1 of Antilocapra americana. Taxonomy (NCBI): domain Eukaryota; kingdom Metazoa; phylum Chordata; class Mammalia; order Artiodactyla; family Antilocapridae; genus Antilocapra; species Antilocapra americana. The sequence goes on along the minus strand of ML664078.1, from coordinate 558,137 downwards.
GAGAATACCAAACCACCTTACTTGCCTCCTGAGAAATGTGTATGCAGGTCAAGAAGAAACAGTGCTGGACATGGAACAAAGGACTAGTTCCAAATTAGGAAAAGAGTACATCAAGGCTGTATATTGTCATCTTGTTTATGTAGCTTATATGCAGAATATATCATGCCAAACACTGTACTGGATGAAGCACAAGCTGGAGCCAAGATTGCAGGGAGAAATATCAAAAGCCACATATATGCAGATAACACCACCTTTATGGCAGAAAGTGAAGAGTAACTAAAAAGCCTGTTGATAAAATTGAAAGAGGAGAGTGAAAAAACTGACTTAAAACTCAAGATTCAAAAAACGAAGATCATGGTATCCAGTCCCATCTCTTCATGGCAAATAGATGGGGAAATGACTTTATATCTTGGGGCTCCAAAATCACTGCAGATGGTGACTGCAGCCATGAAATTAAAAGACGCTTGCTCCTTGAAAGAAAAGTTATGACAAACCTAGACAACATATTAAAAAGCAGAGACATTACTTTGCCAACAAAGGTCCATTTAAAGAGGGAAGTAGAGACCAGTGGGATCTGTACTGTCCACGACAGAGATCTTGAAGACAGAGTCTGCAAGAATCCTTGCATTCTGGAAATGAAAGATTTTTGTGTTACTGACTAGGAAATTTTTTATAAAATAGGGAAATTGAATAGAAGAGAATCTAGAAGTTCAGCAAATCAATGTATAAATTAGATGAATAACTTCTAAACAAAAAGAAACAGATAAGAGTCCCTAAAGAGTTATTTTCCTGTAGATTTTGAAGTATTTTATTCAATGCTCAAATAAAAAAGATAACAGGGCCACAACCAACCCATATGCTCTTTCTTTTCATTTAAGGATTAGTGCAGAAAGAAAAAAATAATCAATATTGGTCCCAACAGGATAAAAGCTTTAGCAGAAGACAAAAATAAAATTTAAAAAAAAATAGATAAACATGGCTTGGAAATCTCTGAAGAAGAACATATCTCTGAACACCTCTGAAGAATGATTTATTGTGGGAAATGGAAGACATGTTTAAACATGCTTTGACATTCTTAACAAGATGCAACATACACACACCTCTGAAAAGAAAGATGAAAGGCACAGGAAAAAACAGAAGGAGATAAAAAGAAAACAGCATAAAATGTCAGGAATAGTTGAGGTGAAATGCAACCAGGTGAAACTGAAATATATTTTAAAAAGCTTAAATAAAATTGGAGTAAAAAAATTATAAGGTAGTATTGAAGTATTTTGACATAAAAATATCAAATGTCATGTGCAAGATAATTTGTAAATCTTCTCTATTATGTTTGAAAATAAAGACAAACACAGTTATATTTAAATATATGAATGACAGAGATGGATATCCTATTCAAATTTTTTCAGAAATTGTACTATAATCTACAAATACAAAAGTGAACAAGAAAAATGGTTGCCTTTTTCTATCACAAGGTGATATTATTTTATTTATTACTATGGTAAAAATAAGTTTACTATAAAAGTTTCAATAATATGTAAAATGTAAATTTCATCTGTGATATTTTCAGGCTATGAGTTTTTTTTTATTTTCATTTTGGTTTATAAAGAGAAATGCTTATGGCATGTAAATACATTAGCAGATCAATGTAAATTTGGGATGAATGTGAACATTTGTCATATTTTGACCCATCCATCTCTCTATGTGGGAAATTCTTATTTTGAATCATATACATATTGCTGTGTTTTTACTTGCTCAGTCATGTCCAACTCTTTGCAATCCCATGGACTATAGTCCACCAGACTCCTCTGTCCATGAGATTTCTCAGGCAAGAGTACTGGAGTGGGTTGCCACTTCCTTCACCAGGGGATCTTCCCAATCCAGGGATCAAACCAAAACCTCTTGAGTTTCCTGCATTGATGGGTGGATTCTCTCCTGTCTGAGCCATCAGGGAAACCCTTAGGTCATATATCTCCAAGATAAAACTTTACCTTAACTTTGCATCTCTATAATATGTAGGGCATATAAATATACTGGAAATCTTATAAAATGCTTATGTTGGAGCCTTCAAATTAAAAGTGAATAGTAGAGATGTCATTTTTTTTTTCTCCAAAGTATGAGACTAGATAATCAAGACCCTAATTCCAGGTTTTACTACTCTAGTGATTCTCCTTTTCTCATAATTATTTAACCAATTTTTAACTGTAAGCTAAACTGTAAACTAATCTGTAAGCTAAGAACTGGTTAAATAATTATAAGAAAAGAATTATTAGAGTAGTGAAACTTGGAATTAAGGACTGTATTTTTGCTGATTCCTAAAGAGGTAGATTGTAAAACAGTGATTTTGAGAACTACAGAGAGATAAAAGAGAAAACTGTAATTCAATGCATATGATAGACAGAACAACGGTCCCTTAAAGATGTCAATACTCTATCTATAGAACCTGTACATTTGCTACCTAATATGACAAATGAACTTTGAAAGTGTCATTAAAATTTAGGACCTATCTCAAAATGAGGAGATACATTTAAATTATCCAGTTTGGCTTAATCTAAAATGGGTAGTCTCCAGTACATTTTTATTTTTTAAATGAATATTTTAACATATAGCTATAGATTAATATTTAGTAATAATTCACTAATTTTTTGTGTGTTGTTAAATTAGCTTTCTCACAAATATTAAAACCTAATAAAATGTTCTCTATCTTCATTCTATCTCTTCTCTATGTGTGTGGAATATATTAATCTTAATAAATATCTGATTATTTTATCAGTCCTTTTCTCTATGTGAATTCATTAATCTATTTTTCTTTATCATTCATCTCTGAGTACCTTAGATTGTTTTGTTTTCTCAAGAATCCAGAATTAAGTATTAAGTTTAATGTTTACTTATGTCTTCTTCAATATTGGAAGTATTTAGAGCATTAATTTTTCCTCTAAATAAAATAGGTCAACAGTACAATAGATTTCACATTCATTGGGAATCACTGATCATGTGATCTCTAACTATAACTTAAAGAGAAGTTTCTTTGATCCTAGAGTTGTTTAGGTTTTTCTTTCCTTTTTTTTTTTTCTTAAATGACTTAATCACTGACTACGGGTTTCCTAGGTGATACTAGTGGCAAAGAATCCACCTGCCAATGCAGGAGACACGGGTTTGATCCCTGGGTCCAGAAGATCCTCTGGAGGAGGACTTGCCTGGAGAATCCCATGGACAGAAGTACCTGTCAGGCTGTGGCTCTTAAGGTCGCAAGGAGTTGGACACTACTAAAGCTACACATGCACACGATCACTGACTCAGTAGACATGAGTTTGCGCAAGCACAGGGAGATAATGGAGGACAGGGAGGCCTCTCATGCTGCAGTTCATGGGGTCACAGAGAGTTAGACACCAGCTGCAACTGAACAACAACAACCATGTTCTTTAATCTCTTTCTTTTTATTATTAATTTGAAAATATTACCAAGATGTTTGCAACTCTTGCCACAATTTTATAAACACTGTATGATTTAAAAAAGTAATCTGTCCATAAGATGTCATGAGCTTTTTAAATACAAAACGTTTTCACAGTTGAAAAGTACTTACTATTACAATGCTTACAGAATTACATCTATACTATCCATTGTTCACAGAATATTAAACAGAAGTGATAGTGCTTGCTATACTTTAAAATAGTGCCTGTTAATGAAGATTAATAGCTTAGCAAGCATTTCATGTGAAGATGGCAATGAGTAGATCAAATAAGAAGCAAATATGTATACTTGATCCATTATCTATATCTGGGATTTTTCATCCTAAATCTTGATGGTATTTTACTAAATATTTTAATTTATTTTCTAAAGTTCCAAATAATAAGCACCATTTTGAAGTTATAATTAATATATTGATAAAATGCAGTATTTGCAAAGCTCTTGAGTAAGCAATTAATCAAGGACCTTAACTCTGCCATGATCTCTGACCATTCTTCTAATTCATTCCTATTTAGTGCTCATTGTAAACAATGCCCCCAAAGATGTTATTGAATTCAAGTGCTGAGTCTCAGGTTATGGCACTCCAACAGAGATGCCTTCCATAATTCTCCTGGATAGCATTTCATGAATAGATGCTTTTCTTCTGACCCTGAAGTTTATGATTCATTTCATCTATTCTGTGAAAATTTGTGTGTTTCTCCTATGGCATGCACTTGGCTAAGTACTGAGAACTTAGATATAAGCAACAATAAAGCTGGCTTCCACCAGCATGTCCCTAAAATAATTTAAGAGGATACACAAAATTTGTCAGTTACTAAAAAAAAAAAAAAAAGAAAGAAAGAAATGAAAAGAAAAAATTGCCAAGGTGGAACCATCAGAATTAACTAAAGGGTTCCATTGGTATGGAATCTAGAGAAAAAGATTAAAGCTAGTCAGAGAAGACTTAGAGTGCATAACCACAGAAAGAGATAGTTTAGTTAAGGTCTAAAGAATAAGAGGGACTTAACCTAGCAAACATGAGAGGAGGTTCATTCTAAGAAGACAGATTTCACATGTAGAACACTGTAGAGGGGAAGCCATTAAGGAACTGATGTAGGAAAAATTAGATAATACAATTATTGGATAAGAAAAGGACCTGATAATATAAATAAAGTTTTTATAAAACAAGTGGGAACATAAAAATAAGTGACATAATATTGGATAAAAACAAAATGAATTGCAATTATAGCAAGTGAGTATAAAACTTTGTATATAATAGTACATAGAGCAAAGAAAGCATAATAAACAAACGAAACAGAATTCAACATGCATAAAGGCATCATAAAACCAAATAAGATGATTAAGGAAATGGATATATCAGCATATTCTTTCTTTCATTAAGAACCTGTGGGGACAGTCCTAAGATGGTGAAGGAGTAGGACTGGGAGATCACTTTCTCCCCCACAAATTCATTGAAAGATCATTTGAACGCTGAACGAATTCCACAAATCAACTTCTGAACACTGACAGAGGACACCAGGCACCCATAAAGGCAGCCTGTTCTTTTTGAAAGGAGGTAGGACAAAACATAAAAGATAAAAAGAGAGACAAAAGAGTTAAGGATGGAGACCTGTCCCGGGGAGGGAGTCGTGAAGGAGGAGAAGTTTCCAAACATCCAGAAACCCTCTACTGGCGGGATGGTGGGGAGTTTTGGAATCTCAAAGGGCAAAATAACTGGGAGGAAAGAAAAACACAGATTACATGCATAATTGCAACCTCCAGAGGAGAAGTAGCCCAGACTCTCTAAGAACCGGGCCTGAAAGCCCCGAGAACAATCTGAGGGAGCTAAGGTGAGACAGCAACCCAAACTATGTGATAGCCAGAGAGAGAGAGAGAGAGAGAGAGAAAAGAGAGAGAGAGAGAACTTTCCCTCCAAAAGCTTTAACCTAAGGCACAGCCTGCCCTGCTCACAGAACAAAAGATTAAGTGAATACCAGAGGAGAGCTAGCCAGCTGTGGACAGCCCATCTCCCCACCAGGGGCAGAGAGGCAGGCAGCGACAGCCAGAGCCAGAAGGCAAGGGGCAATCTTAGCCTCAGAGGTGGCATCCTCCACCAAACTGTGAGCAGGCTCCAAATTGCTAACCAAGTCTTCCTGGGATCCTGGACGGTTGACATCTGCCAGGAGGGTCACAGTCAGAGATCAGCTCCCCAGAAGGATTCACACAGCACACCGGAGATGGTGCTCTTGCAATGCACCCAGGAAACCGAGTGGCTGGGACCAGGGAGGTGATAAGACACACTGTCCACCTGGGGAGAGTGTGCTCACGAAGCAGCTGGTCACCTGAGCTGCTTGGACCTGGGAAGGGCACAAAAGGCAGGCCCGACCAAATCTGTGCCTTTGTGGAGTATCCGAGAACCTGAACCTGAGAAGCTCAGACCTGGGAAGTTCACGCAACCCAGGGCCTGCTTCTAACAGTTCCTCTGCATTCATGCCATGAGCAGGGTCAAAGCCAGTGTGGCCCAGACACTGAGCACTCCCTACACATGCCAGTGATGTTTGTTTGCAGTGTTCCTCCCTCCTCACAGCACAATTGAACAAATGAGTCTAAATGATTACCTTTCCCCCCTTGTGTCAGGGCAGAAATTAGACACTGAAGAGACTTGCAAAAAGAGGAAGCCAAAATAAACAGGGAAGAGGGAACCACGTTGGAAGTGACAGGTGCAACAGATTAAAACCCTGTAGTTAGCATTGACTAAATTGGAAGGGGCCTATAGACCTTGAGAAGAAATATAAGCTGGAACAAGGAACTATCTGAAACTGAGCTGACCCCACATGGCCTTCAACAGCTCAAGAGTAATTCCTAGATATATTTTACTATTATCATTTTTTAATTTTTGCATTTTAAGTTCTTTATTACTCCTTTAACTTTCATTTTTAACACCTTGCAAAAATAACACCCTATTTTTAAAGCACATTTCATATATATTTTTTATAAGTTTTGCAGTTTTTTTTTTAACATTGTAATTTCAAGAGTCTAACCTCTACTCTAGATTTTTAGTCTATGCTTTTTGGTATTTGTTATCAATTTTGTACCTTTAAGAATACAGTCTTCACTACCCATTTTTACTTAGGAGTATGATTACTGGCTTGATTGCTCTCTCCCCTTTTGACTCTCCTTCTTCTTATCCAGGTCACCTCGATCTCCTCCCTCCCTCTTCTCTTCTCTACTTAACTCTGTGAATCTCTTTGGGTGTTCCAGGCTGTGGAGAACACTTACAGAACTGATTACCTCCTAGACTGGTCTCTTTTCTTTTGACTCCCCCTCCTCTCCTCCTGGTCACCTTCATCTTCTTCCTCCCCCTTCTTTTCTCCATGAACTTCTCTGAGTGTTCCAGACTGTAGAGAGTACATAGGGAATTGATTACTGGCTAGATTATTCTCTCCTCTTTTGGTTCCCCCTCTTCTCCTCTTGTGTCAGGGAATGTTTAACAGGAGGATTCCTGTGTGCTGTTTCTCATAAATCCTCTGTTCCTTATCAGCTCCTGATAACAGGAACAAGCAGAACAGCATGGTGCTCTCAGGACTGAGGTCATAAAACACATGCATGAATCTCTTTCAGTAAACATTCTCCTTAGGACAATACTGCTTAGTCACATCCTCTTTCTTGAGATATGGATTGTCTCCTGACCTTATGACCATTGTTAATCCCTTGTTCCCTAGATAACAGTTGCTGTACATTTAGTTTTGTGATCTTTATCATTGTCGAAAGAAATTCTTTGTACAACAGCCTATATATACTCACAGAAAGATCAGTGAAGCACCCTTGTTCCATCAGAGCTTGGGTTCCTGTGTCTCTCTTCCTCTCTCTCTTTCTATCTCTCTCTTACTCTGGCTAATTCTCTGAAGTGTGAAAACCCGCTGAGCTAAATTTCTTGCCTCCTGGAGAGGATGCCTTGTGCCTTCATGAGAGGTGCAAGCCCTGTCTCAAGGGCTTTATTGGTTCTCTGCATAAACCAGGGAATATCAGCCTCTTTTTCTCTTTCACTTTCTTTTCATTGACTCCGGACCACTAGGTTCCGGTCCATTTAAGGACCAACACTTCTGGTCACCTCTATCTCCCTCCTCCCTCTTCTCTTCTCCATGTAACTCTGTGAACCTCTCTGGGTGTCCCTCATTGTGGAGAATCTTTTCATCATTAATCTAGATGTTTTATCATCAGTGCTGTATGGATGGAGCAGTTTTAAGGCTACTGTAAGAATAAGACTGAAAGCCAGAGGCAGGAGGCTCAAATCTAAAACTTGAGAATACCAGAAAACTCCTGACTCCAGGGAAAATTAATTGACAAGATTTCATCCAAGAGCCTGCATACCTACACTGAAACCAAGCTCCACCCAAGAGCTAATAAGTTTCCGAGCAAGTTATACCAAGCTAATTCTCCAACAATGCAGGGACATAAACCTGAGCATTAAAAAAAGAAGGCCAAAAGTCATACCAAATACATACCTCAAAACTCAACGATAGGTCACTTCATTGCACTCAGAGAGAAGAAATCCAGCTCCACCCACCAGAACACTGGCACAAGCTTCCCTAACTAGGAAACCTTTACAAGACACTTGTCCAACCCCACACACAGGGAAGAACCTCCACATAAAGAGGAACCACAAACTTCCAGCATACAGAAAGGCCACCCCAAACACAGCAATCTAAACAAGATGAAAAGACAGAGAAATATTCAGCAGGCAAAGAAACATGATAAATGCCCACCAAACCAAAACAAAGAGGAGGAGATGGGGAGTCTACCTGAAAAATATTTCATAATAATGCTAATAAAGATGATCCAAAATCTTGAAAACAAAATGGAGTTACAGATAAATAGACTAGAGACAAGGATTAAGAGGATACAAGAAAAGTTTAACAAGGACCCAGAAGAAATAAAAAAGAGTCAATCAATAATGAATAATGCAATAACTGAGATTAAAAGCACTCTGGAGGGAACCAACAGTAGAATAACTGAGGCAGAAGATAGGATAAGTGAGGTGGAAGCTAGAATGGTGGAAATAAACAAAGCAGAGAGGAAAAAGAATTGAAAGAGATGAGGACAACCTCAGAGACCTCTGGGACAATGTTAAATGCCCCAACATTCAAATCATAGGAGTTCCAGAAGAAGAAGACAAAAAGAAAAGCCATGAGAAAATACTAGAGGATATAATAGTTGAAAACTTTCCTAAAATTGGGAAGGAAATAGCCACCCAAGTTCAAGAAACCCAGAAAGTCCCAAACAGGATAAACCCAAGGCAAAACACCCCAGGACACATATTAATCAAATTAATGAAGATCAAACACAAAGAACAAATATTAAAAGCAGCAAGGGAAAAACAGCAAATAATGCACAAAGGGATTCCCATAAGGATAACAGCTGATCTTTCAATAGAAATTCTTCAGGCCACACGGGAATGGCAAGACATACTTAAAGTGATGAAAGTGAAACACCTACAATCCAGATTTCTGTACTCAGCAAGGATTTCATTCAACTATGAGGGAGAAATCAAAAACTTTACAGACAAGCAGAAGATGAGCTAATTCTATACCACCAAACCAGTTCTTCAATAAATGCTAAAAGATCTTCTCTAGACAGGAAACACAGAAAAATGTTTATAAACTTGAACCCCAAATAACAAAGTAAATGGCAAAGAGAGCATACTTACCAATAATTACCTTAAATGTAAATGAGTTCAATGTCCCAACCAAAAGACAAAAACTGGCTGAATGGATACAAAAACAAGACAGCTATATATGTTGCCTATAAGAGATCCACCTGGAAACAAGGGACGCATGCAGACTGAAAGTGAAGGACTGGAAAAAGATATTCCATACAAATGGATACCAAAAGGAAGGAGTAACAATACTCATATCAGGTAAAATAGACTTTGGAATAAATGCCGTGAAAAGAGACAAAGAAGGACACTACATAATGATCAAAGGATCAATCCAAGAAGAACATATAACAGTTATAAATATATATGCACCCAACATAGGAGCACTGCAATATGCAAGGCAAATGCTAACAAGTATGAAAGGGGAAATTAACAGAAACACAATAATATTGGGAGACTTTAATACCCCACTCACACCTATGCATAGATCAACTAAACAGAAAATTAGCAAAGAAACACAAACTTAAATGATACAATGGACTAGTTAGACCTAATTGATATCTATAGGAAATTTCACCCCAAAACAATGAATTGCAACTTTTTCCCAAGTACACAAAAAACCTTCTCCAGGATAGATCATATCCTGGGCCATAAATCTAGACTTGGTAAATTTAAAAAAAAAAATTGAAATCATTCCAAGCATCCTTTCTGATCACAGTGTGGTAAGATTAGATGTCAACTACAGGAAAAAAAAAAAAATTTGTTTTTTTAAATTCAAACATGGAGGCTAAACAACACACTTCTGAATAACCAACAAATCACAGACAAAATCAAAAAGGAAATCAAAATATGCATAGAAACAAATGAAAATGAAAACACAACAACCCAAAACCTGTGGGATTCAGTAAAAACAGTGCTAAGGGAAATGTTCATAGCAATACAAGCTTACCTGAAGAAAGAAGAGAAAAATCAAATAAAGAACCTAACTCTAAACTTAAAACAACTAGAAAAGGAAGAAATGAAGAACCCCAGGTTTAGTAGAAGGAAAGAAATCATAAGAATTTGGGCAATAATAAATGAAAAACAAAGGAGACCGTAGTAAAAATCAACAAAGCTAAAAGCTGCTTCTTTGAGAAGATAAGTAATAGACAAACTATTAGCTAGACTCATAAGGAAAAAAAGTGAGAAGAACCAAATCAAAATTAGAAATGAAAATGGAGAAATCACAACAGACAACACATATATACAGAGGATCATAAAAGACCAATATTAGCAACTATATGCCAATAAAATGGACAACTTGGAAGAAATGGAAAAATTCTTAGAAAAGTATAACTTTCCAACACTGAACCAGGAAAAAAAAAGAAAATCTTAACAGATACAGATCTGTCACAACAACAGAAATTGAAACTGTAGTCAGAAATCTTCCAGTAAACAAAAGCCCAGGTTCAGCTGCCTTCACAGCTGAATTCTACCATTTAGGGAAGAGATGCAAAAATCCTTAACAAAATTCTAGCAAACAGAATCCAACAACATATTTAAAAGATCTCACATCATGACCAAGTGGACTTTATCCCAGGTATGCAAGAATTCTTCAATATTCGCAAATCAATCAATGTGATATATCACATTAACAGATTGAAAGATAAAAACCATACGATCATCTCAATAGATCCAGAGAAAGCCTTTGACAAAACTCAACATCCATTTATGATAAAAACCCTCCATAAAGCAGGCATAGAAGGAACATACCTCAACATAATAAAAGCCATATATGACAAACCCACAGCAAACATGATCCCCAATGCTGAAAAATTGAAAACATTTCCCCTAAGGTCAGGAATAAGACAAGGGTGCCCACCCTCACCACTACCATTAAACATAGTTTTGGAAGTTTTAGCCACAGCAATCAGAGAAGAAAAAGGGAGGGAGGAGGAAGGGGGATTCAGGATGGGGAACACATGTATACCCATGGGTGGTTCATGTGAATGCATGGCAAAACCACCACAATATTGTAAAATTATTAGCCTCCAATTAAAATTAATTAATTAAAACAATAATCTGTTTTTTAGTTGCTAAGTCATATCCAACTCTTCTGGGACCCCAAAGACTATACTATGCTAGGCTCCTCTGTCCATGGGATTGTCCAGGCAAGAATACTGGAGCAGGTTTCCATTTACTTCTCCAGGTTATCTTCTTGACTCAGGGATTGAACCTGCATTTCCTCCTTTGGCAGGTGGATTCTTTACCACTGTGCCATCAAGGAAGTCTTCATTAAGAATTCCTAGCATTTTGTGAGGAAAAAAAGAGAGTAAAGATGAAGAAAAGAAAGGAATGAAAGAATAAAGGAAGGAAGGGGGAGAAAATGAAGGGAAAAAAGAAAGATAAGAAAGGTTTTAGTGTGTGTGTGTTTGTGTGTGTGTGTGTGTGTGTATGACATGAGCATTTGGGTTGCTTCCATATTCTGGTTATAGTAAATAGTACTGTTAATGAATATTCGGATGCATGTATTATTTGATTTGATGTTTTCCTTTTTTTCTAGACATATATCAAAGAGTGGAGTTACTAGATTATTTGGCTGTTCTAATTTGAATTTTTTGAAGCACTGCTATGCTATTTTCCCTAGTGGCTGCTCTAGTTTAAATATCCACCAACCGTTTCTTCCCAATTTAGTCTTGGCATTTTGTATGTTCCTAGAAATTTGTCCATTTCTTCTAGATTGTCCAATTTGTTAGTATATAATTCTTAGTATTTTTCTCTTATAATAGTTTGTGTCTCTGTTGTATTAATTGCTGTCTCTCCTCTTTCATTTCTTATTTTGTTTAATTTCATTCTTTCTCTTGACAAATCTGGCTAAAAGCTTTTCAGGTTTATTTATTGTTTCAAAAACTAAGATCTTGATTTCATGAATCTTTATTGTTTTTATCTATATTTTATCTATTTCCTCTCTGATCTTTGTTTCCTTCTTCTATTGATTCTGGGATTTGTTTGTTCTTCTTTTCCTAATTCTTTCAGGTGGTCATCTTGGTTATATAAGATTCCTTCTGCCAGTTTCCAGAATTCCTTTATCTGTAGCTGTATTTGTTGTTGTTGTTGTGTTTGTGGGAAAGGGGAGCTCTATGTCCTTTCACATGTGTGTGTGCTGGGCTAAGTTGCTTCAGCTGTGTCTGATTCTTTGCAACCCTATGGACTGTTGTCCACAGGCTTTTCTGTCCATCGGATTCTCCAGGCAAGTATACTGGAGTGTGTTGCCATGCCCTCCTCCAGAATATCTTCCCAACCCTGGGACTGAACTGAGGTCTCCTACATCTTGTGCATTGGCAGGTGGATTCTTCATCACTGAGCCAAGCAGAGAAGCCTGTGTCCTTTCACCCCATTGTCACCAGATAATTTTCCTTACTTTTTCTTTGTCTTTCTTATTATTGGTGTTATTTTTTTATTTGGTTTGGTTTTCAATGACTTATTATTTGTTTATAACTGAAGGTTTTAATTATTTTAAAGAGTGATATAGAAAAACAAAAATATCATATTATGGCCCAATACATATTAACGTGAACCTGCTGAGTGCCCATACTATCCAGTTTTAGTGTTTTTATATTTCTTAAATACTAAACATGAGTTTTTTTCACCTTTCTACAGCATAATTGCCATCAGAGAGACTTATTATTTTTTCAACCTATATTTTATATCAATCACTTTCAGTGTTGAGGAAAATCATTTTTAGTGCTTTTAGTTATAAGAATAAACTTTGTAAAATAAATAAAGTTTTGGCTTCTTCAAACGAAAATAGATTGGTAAGTTACAGGTGGAGTTAACAGATATCTCTATTGAGTTGAAGAATAATATTAGATTCCTTGGTCCCCAAAAGACTTTGCTTTTTGCCATTCAAATATGTCAGTAAATTTGGAGGAAAATATTGCTACTTTGGAAAAGATATTAATAGAATTACATGAAAATGTGATTTACATTGTGATTTTTTTCCCCCATTGACTTAATTCCCCAGGATTCTAAAAGGGGCACTTTGACTTCTATAGTTAGCTGAATTATTTATTTGCTTGTTTGTTTTAATTTTAAAAACATACTTAAGGTCAAATGATTGATTCTTAGTAGTAAAATGTAAGATTATCAAGGTAAGCCTTTGGGATGCAACTGCACCATCCCTTGAATGATTTCCTGAGTTCATGCCAGGAGTATACAAAATTTTCAGAATGACAGACATATGGTAGACATACTCAAATACAGACTTTGGAACTGACTTAATAATTTTCAAAATAATTTCAAAATCAATCTCAAATCACGACTTACTTCTTTTCTTTGTATTTATGGACATAATTATCTCCCCCATCTTTCAGTTTTTCAAATGCTTTCTGATTTTTCAAGACATAATTTTTTCCCTATTCTCAATCTACTTATTCCATGCTCCCTCATTCTTTTTATTAGTGATTTTCCTGTATGTTTTGATTAAAAGTTATTGTCTCCATGCTTTTAATTTAGACTTTTGTTTCTTGTATGAAATTGCCTTCACAGTCACAACTTCTGCTCCAAGTTTTCTTTTTAAACTAGCTGAGTTAACGACTTTCATGTCATAAGGTCTAAAATTAAAGTGTACTATTAAGTCCTGCCTTGACATCTAATGAGAACAGGAAGATTTCACATAGCCTAACAACAAGCTTTCCCCTCTACTGTGCCCCAGAGAGAAATGGTCCCTTAGCTAAATAAGAGAAGTGTGGTCACTTAGCTACCAGGAAGCCTGGTAGTTCAGCTACTAAAGAATCTGCCTGAAATGCAGGAGACAATAGTTCCATTCCTGGGTCAAAAAGATCCCCTGGAGGAGGGCATGTCAACCCACTCCAGTATTTTTTCCTGGAGAATTACTATGAACAAAGAAGCCTGGCAGGCTGCAGTCTATGGAGTTGCAAAGTATTGGATAAGACTGAGCGATCAAGCACAGCACAACACAGCTAAACAATCTTCCATGTCAAAATAGCCAGACCCAGTTCTTGCTTGTCTCTGAAAGGTAGGGTCAGTTCTGTGACAGCCCATGGAATTATTACAACAGAAGAAGCAAGTTCTCCCATGGTACCAGAAGCCATCTCATTCTCTTGATACAATGGAGCCTGCCTCCCACATTCCCTGATTGTTTACTCTGTTCCCAAGTGCAACACCCATATGGCCATGCATGGTGTGTTGTATCCTCCTCCATGGGCTGTGTGTACACATGATTAAAAAACTGTTGTGGTTTCAGCTCACCTTTTTTGGATGTGTGTGTTGATCATCCCCATAAACCTGGATTGGGATTTCCTCCCTCACCACTGTGTAAATAGGAGATAATTAAAACACATCTCTAAGCCTTTTCTGATGAAATTGAAGATCAGTTTCCTCAATTTTATGGTTTGATACAATTGTTAGTAAGAAGGGTAGGTTCTAATTTTGACTGTACAATGAATGCATTGTGTTATCTTGCACTCGCTATATCCTTTCTCTTTTCCTTAGCTGATCCATCTGTTTCTATTGCAATCATAATAACAAAGAAAAATTAACATTTTAATGGAATTTTACAATTTGCAATGTGCTGGCATGTACATAATTTTTATAAACTTTAGCTATCCTCATTTTTGTCACCCAGCAAGGACAGTGTGATGCCAGAATTTAAGCCAGTGTCTCTTGACTCCAGATTCAGAAATGTTTTCAATTCTTTCCTGGCTTCTGTTGTTAAGGAAATGTGCCAAGGAACAGGTTGTATATACATGTTGTCTTCTTGAAAATTTTATCTTGATCGGCCCAGTTATACTGTGTCCATAAGCTCTAATGTGTTGACTTATTTTTTACTGTCATTGCAAAATAAAACTTGTCTTTGCCAGAGTAAGCAAACTCAAGTAGGGTTAAAGTTCTTCTGTGAATAGCACAATAATCATGATGATGTTCTGCCAAGGAAGAGAAAGGTAATTCAGAATAATGAGTTGTCTACACCTCATTCAGTCAGTGAGGTGTAGACCCAAACCAGGATGATGGTTTTTAACTCTGCTTTTAGGAAAATGCTTCTTGTTTTAAATTAACTCTAAACTTGGTGAGGTAAATAAAATGATTGCAGCAGGTACCATTTTCAAATACAAAGTCTGATCTAAGAGACCTTAAAACCAGTATTTAGACATTCATACAGCAGTATGTACCATCATATGAAGACTGAGTTGACAATCTGCTTGATAACAAGGTTAAAACTCTCAGGGAAAAGTTCCTCTATTGGGAAAATTATTATGAACTAAGTAAAAATGCTGAGTCTCAAGCAATAGAAATTCAAACAAGAGAAAACATATAAGTTTATAGTAGGTAATCACAAACACCAGTTTTCTATCTGTGTTCAAGACAGAATTGAGCTTCTAACTTTCAAAGGTAGAAATTAGATAAGAACAGGTGTGTTAAGAAAATTTAAAGAAGGGCTTGTCAGAAAGCCAATAAACAAACTTTTTCTTCTTTCATAATATAAATTGCATTATCATCTATGTTGCCTACTAGAACCATGTTGGCTTTGAGAGGTAGAGTTAAATATTAATAGCATACCTATAAGGTAATTTTAAAATCAGCTTCTCTTTCCCTTAGGATGCTTGGAGATTGATACTACACTTTTAGTCTGACTTGGGAAAAAACTAATATTTTTCCAGGAAGTGTCTTAGTGAATCTCTCTGTGAATGAGGTTTATCACATCACTAACTATTGATAATTATTAATATCAGGGGTGGGATTTAAATAAACAAGATTTTAAAATGTTTTCTTGACTCATATAATTTATAATTCCAGCAAAGTTGAAGGGCTGTTTGCCTTGCCTCTAATGTTATAAAGATACCATAAGAAACTCAAGAAGGACAAATATCTCTCTACAGTCTTAATGTGATTTGATTTGAGTCATTCCCAGAACATGACTATAATTATTTTGAGAACTATAGAATCAAGAGAGTCATTCTTTTTGATTCAGGAAAAAGAGCAGCTTATTTTATATGTTTAGTCAGAAATGGCAACTCACCCCAGTATTCTTGCTGGGAGAATCTCATGGACAGAAAGCTTGATGTACGATAGTCCATGAGTTCACAGAGTTGAACATGACTAAGCACACATATGGGACATATGTGAAAGGCAGTTTCATCTTCTTAACACACATATATACATACATATAAACACAAATATATATAGATATCTGTGAGTGAGTGAAAGTCACTCAGTTGTGTCCAGTTCTTTGCTACCCCATGGACTATACAGTCCATGGAATTCTCCAGGTCAGAATACAGAAATGGTTAGCCCCTTCCCTCCTCCAGGGGATCTTCCCAACCCAGGGATCAAACCCAGGGCTTCTGCATTGCAGGCGGCTTCTTTACCACAAGGGAAAGCCCAAGAATACTGAAGTGGGTAGCCTACCCTTTCTCCAGGGAATCTTTCCGACCCAGTAATCAAACCAGGGTCTTCTGCATTGCAGGCAGATTCTTTACTAACTGAGCTATCAGGGAAGCCCATTGTGTTGACCAAAAAGTTCAATAAGGAACAGTGAACGAACTTCTTCGCCAACTTGAATATATATATTTTAATATTTCCCCAAGGGAATATTAAAAACCAATAGTTAATTTTAAAAAATAAGAGTAATAACTGATTTCTGAGTGGCTTAAATTTAAATATCTTCTCCAAGAAGATAGATCCCACTATAGAAATTGACATTTTAAAATTTGGAGTAAATTCCCCTGCAGATAATTACTATGAAAGCCAGCTTAAGCCAACTTATATACATAAGAGACAGAAAATTGATGAGAAAAAAAAGGCATTTGATACTATACAACCTAAATTCTGCCTTTGAAGGATATTTAGTTATTGAGGCTTTAATATGTTGCTAATTGCCAAAGAATGCTCAAACTACCACACAATTGCACTCATCTCACATGCTAGTAAAGTAATGCTCAAAATTCTCCAAGTCAGGCTTCAGCAATACGTGAACGGTGAACTTCCAGATGTTCAAACTGGTTTTAGAAAAGGCAGAGGAACCAGAGATCAAATTGCCAACATTCACTGGATCATTGAAAAAGCAAGAGAGTTCCAGAAAAACATCTATTTCTGCTTTATTGGCTATGCCAAATGCTTTGACTGTGTGAATCACAATAAACAATGGAAAATTCTGAAAGAGATGAGCATACCAGGCCACCTGATCTGCCTCTTGAGAAACCTGTATGCAGGTCAGGAAGCAACAGTTAGGACTGGACATGGGACAACAGACTGGTTCCAAATATGAAGAGGAGTACATCAAGGCTGTATATTGCCACCTTGCTTATTTAACGTATATGCAGAGTACATCATGAGAAACACTCGGCTGGAGAAAACAGAAGCTGGAATGAAGATTTCTGGGAGAAATATTAATAACCTCGGATATAAAGATGACACCACCCTTATGGCAGAAAGTCAAGAAGAACTAAAGAGCCTCTAGATGAAAGTAGAAGAGGAGAGTGAAAAGGTTGGCTTAAAGTTCAACATTCAGAAAACTAAGATCATGGCATCCGGTCCCATCACTTCATGACAGATAGATGGGGAAACAGTGGAAACAGTGGCTGACTTTATTTTTCTGGGCTCCAAAATCACTGCAGATTGTGACTGCAGCCATGAAATTAAAAGACACTTACTTACTTCTTAG
Source organism: Antilocapra americana (assembly GCA_007570785.1). Lineage (NCBI taxonomy): Eukaryota > Metazoa > Chordata > Mammalia > Artiodactyla > Antilocapridae > Antilocapra > Antilocapra americana. The sequence goes on along the minus strand of ML664078.1, from coordinate 540,375 downwards.
AAGGAAAGTTATGACCAACCTAGACAGCATATTGAAAAGCAGAGACATTACTTTGTCAACTGAGGTCCGTCTAGTTAAGGCTATGGTTTTTCCAGTGATCATGTATGGATGTGAATGTTGAACTATAAAGAAAATTGAGCACTGAGGAATTAATGCTTTTGAGCTGTGGTGTTGGAGAAGACTCTTGAGAGTTCCTTGGACTTCAAGGAGATCCAACCAGTTCATCTTAAAGGAAATCGGTCCTGGGTGTTCATTGGAAGGACTGATGTTGCAGGTGAAACGCCAATATTTTGGCCACTCGATATGAAGAGCTGACTCATTTGAAAAGACCCTGAAGTAGGGAAAGATTGAAAGAAGGAAAAGGAGGGGACAACAGAGGATGAGATGGCTAGATGGCATAACTGACTCAATGGACATGAGGTTGGATAAACTCTGGAAGCTGATGATGGATAGGGAGGCCAGCATGCTGCGGTTCATGGGGTTGCAAAGAGTCAGACACGATTGAGTGGCTGAACTGAACTGAATTGCCTCTACCCATTTTTTTCTCTCCGAAAATGTCACCAAATAATTGAGAACAGTTTGCATATTTTATAACAATCCATATATATATATTTATGGATAGGTAACCTAAGAAACGTAAGTTTTTATTCTCTCATAATCAGCATTGAGAACTTAATGTTGAGCCATTTAGAGTCTTAAGACTAGAGAATAAGGAGCCAGAACTGGATCAACAAGATAGAATATAAGGGCAGACTCAGAGGATTAGACAGTGCAGGTCAAATCATGGGGATCCTGTCTCTAAAATGTGGTGTGGAGGAGGAAGAAGAGAAGTTGATTTGAAGTGGCATGCATGAAATTTTCTTAATAAAAAAAAAAGCATTAGGAGGACAGTAAACCAAAGACAAAGTGATCAATAATCCCAAAATAAGACACTTTAAGCATGAAAAATAAGAAACATAAACACTTTTCCCAATGTGTCAGCTCTAATTCAATACATAACAAGTTCAGTGCATTAGTAATTTTTTCAAGTATATTAAAGTTAACATTCTAAAAAGCAACAAATAGGGTAAATGAAGAAACCTAAAGTTTGCATTTCCTGTAAGTACTGCCTTCTTTGTGAACAATTGGTCAGTAATAATCTCTTGGCCCAGCCTTTTGAACTTCCTCTTTCTACTTGAAAACTGCCCTGCACTTGACCATCATGAAAAAGTTGGTATACAAGAACTTTGAAGACTTTTACTTTAATAATTGAAGATTCTGACTGTCTGGAATAAAAATCATGAACTAAATGGACTGTGCTACTCACCCCACCCCCAGTTCCTAATCAGATCTCCATTCACAATCCAGCCCCAGTCAGCACATACTCTTTTCTGCATCACTTATTTCTACTGTTGTTCTTTCCATGACCTGCCACCTCTTCCTGTGACACAAAGAGGATCTTGGAGACTTGAAGATGGAAGTGGACCTGTGAAAAGACTGAAAGAGATTAGAATGCTAAATCACCTGCAACGAAGTATCATCTGATTAGTATTTCTTATTATTTTCTTTAACTTTAAGGTGCTAAAGAAATAAATGCAGTTCTTTATTGAGCCAACAAGGCCAGAAGGACGAACCATAAAAGTTGTTTCAGAACCATAAAAGTTTTCATTTCATAGTACCAAGCATTTTCCTCTGTAGTCAAAGTGATAGACCTACCATCATACATGAACTTAAAAATAAAATAAAAGAAAGTCCTGCTAACACTTGTTTGTCTTGCTTGTTTGACCAGTGTCTCCTTCAGAAATTGCTTTCTCTGCTGGACTCCATGTAGTTCAGATGGGACTGACAATTTCAATACATTAGGAAAATTAAATGAATAGTCTTGTTTAGACTTCAGAGACAAAGCAGAGCAGGCCTCTGACCTTGTTTCTAACCTACCTGGACACTGTCCTGACTAGAAGTGATTATGAGTGACTGCCTGCTGTGAGTGCAAGACTTGCAGCATCATAAATAAAATGGGGGAGAAATCTCGGGATTGTTGAAACCCTGTAGGGGGCCTGGCCAACCAAACCCAGGTTTAGCAACATTCCAAGTTTTACACAACAAAACAAACGGCATTAACATGAAACCAGAGTTGCAATTTGGTCATATATTGATGATGATATCAGTTTGCCACTATCCTGAGAATATAAGTGGGAATCCAGGAACTGGCATCTTTGAAGTCTCAACCACATAGCAGACATGCTGCCTGGGGCTCTTTCCCAATTGGGACTTCAGTTGTTCTCTTATACGGGACTTTTCAGCGCAGTTTAAGTCTGGATGTTGGTCAAAGCCCAATTTAGTGATGTGAGTGTACTGAAAGTAAGCTAGGTAATTCTCTGATAAATATGTGTATTGTTTGATTGCAGTGAGTGGCTTCTTTTGTTAACAAACCTTTTGAACCCGAGACAAAAATGAAAACTTTCAGCAAAACAGAATGCCTTGGGAATCTAGTTACAATAATGAAAAAGCCAAGTGAGTCTGTGCCTTTCTCTGATATCTGATAAGCATATGCTGTGTGACAGAATACTGTTATCTCCTCTGTTATCAGCTAAGCCTAGGACTGTTTGTGGCTATGCAAAATTTCATCAGAAATTTGAGAAAATGACATCAATACACAATAATAGGTTTGAAAAGTTAAGGAGAGTAATAATAGACTCTGAAAACCTTAAGACTAGGTTGACATGATTTTTTAAAAAGTTTTCCTCTAGTGTAGTTTGAATTGACATTACTTCTTTTGCTATCAACATAAAATATGTTGTCTAGTGTATTCTGTTGACTTCTAAGACTTAATTTGAAATATGAAAGTCCATTTCAGAATGCCAATGATTTATGATGTGGAAAGCTACAGATGGTAGGAAAGAAAACTAGGGTAGAGGGATCAATCACAGCCAAATTCTCAGCTGCAAAATATACAAGGCTTCAAGTGAAGCTCACCTTGAATCTACAGAAGCTTTGAAGTAGGAGAGTACTGGTTTGATTAGAGTTGTGAATTTTGACAACAGGTCAGCAGCAAAAACAGTATTATCCATAAATAAAGCTTTCCAAGTCTGCCCACTGGACTGTAGCATGCTGACTCTAGTGATGGCAACTATTTCCAATCTGCCCATATTGAAACAGACCACCTGTGTGGAAACATTTCACAAGGTTTTAAAAGAGCACACCAAAGGCAAAATTCTGATTTGTTGACTGCATGCAGACAAGGATTAATCTTTAAAGGCCAGGGACAATGTTTCAGATATACACAAGAGAAAATCTATTCTATAGAAATTCTTGTGTTGTCAACAAATTTAACATTAAATTTAAATCTACTGTTATAGGCTTATCAAAAAATATTTACAGTTGGGTTTCTATTTAGTTGTTAGTGTTATAGGTGGAAAACTGAATATCTTGTATTTCTTGACTTTCAGTTTAGTTTGTAAAATTTTTTGAATGCCTTCCAGAGTTTATTTAGAAATCTCAATTTGGGGGAAAGATTAGTAGAATACAAATATCACAAGCAGTGCTTCTTTGTGTTTCCTTTAACCATTACATTTTATTATATGTTGAGATAAAATGAGTTTTAGATTTGAATGATAATTTGAACATAATTCAAATTATTCTGACAGGTTGTAAAAATTATATTTAGTTTTTCTACACATATTTTAGACAGATTCATTGATTTATATATGATAATATTCTTTCACAAATTTTTCTGTCATAATGCTTATTTGGGTATAAATGGCATGTGTATATACGTATATATATTTCAGATTAACATAGATAGCACTATTCATTGGTTCAGATATATATGCATCTTGAAAATTCACTAAAAGGCCCTATTATGGGAACTCTGCTAGAAAAATTATAATATAAATATTATCTGTATTTATTTATAAAGAAAAACAATAGAGTAGAACTGAGTGGTCATTTAAAACATAATTATTTAAAATAAATACTGGGGAAAGAGCAGTAGAAAAAATTTTAAAGGCAAAATTTGATAAAATTTATTCAATTCAGTTCAGTTGCTAAGTTGTGTCAGACTCTTTGTGACCCCATGGAATGCAGCATGCCAGGCTTCCCTGTCCATCATCAACACCTGGAGCTTGCTCAAACTCATGTCCAGTGAGGCAGTGATGCTATCCAACCATCTCATCCTCTGTCATTGCCTTCTCTTCTTGCCTTCAATCTTTCCCAGCATCTGGGTCTTTTCCAGTGAATATTTTCCAGGGTTTTTTCCAATGAGTCAGTAAGGATAAAGTTTGTATCCTCATAGAAAAATATATATGCTAGTGATACATGTTATAGAGAAATAAGCTAAGAAGTTCAGTTCAATTCAGTTGCTCAGTTGTGTCCAACTCTTTGTGACCCCATGAACCACAGCATGCTAGGTCTCCCTGTCCATCACCAACTCCTGGAGTCTACCCAAACCCATGTCCATTGAGTCGGTGATGCCACCCAATCATCTCATCATCTGTCATCTCCCTCTCCTCCTGGCCTCAATCTTTCCTAGCATCAGGGTCTTTTCAAATGAGTCAGCTCTTTGTATCAGGTGGCCAAAACATTGGAGTTTCAGCTTCAACATCAGTCCATTCCATAACACTCAGGACTGATCTCCTTTAGGATGAACTGGTTGGATATCCTTGCAGGTCAAGGGACTCTCAAGAGTCTTCTCCAACACCACAGTTGCAAAACCATCAATTCTTCGGCACTCAGCTTTCTTTATAGTACAAATTTCACATCCATACATGACCACTGCAAAAACCATAGCCTTGACTAGACAGACCTTTGTTGACAAAGTAATATCTCTGCTTTTTAATATGCTGTCTAGGTTGGTCATACCTTTCCATCCAAGGAGTAATCGTCTTTTAATTTCATGGCTGCAATCATCATCTGCAGTGATTTTGGAGCCCCCCAAAATAAAGTCTCACTGTTGCCCCATCTATTTGCCATGAAGTGATGGGACCAGATGCCATGATCTTAGTTTTCTGAATGTTGAACTTTAAGCCAAACTTTTCACTCTCCTCTTTCACTTTCATCAAGAGGCTTTTTAGTTCTTCCTTTCTGCCATAAGGGTGGTGTCATCTGCATATCTGAGGTTATTGACATTTCTCCCAGCAATCTTCATTCCCGCTTGTGCTTCCTCCAGCCGAGTGTTTCTCATGATGTACTCTGCATAGACGTTAAATAATCAGGGTGACAATATACAGCTTTGACGTACTCCTCTTCATATTTGGAACCAGTCTTTTGTTCCATGTCCCGTACTAACTGTTGCTTCCTGACCTGCATACTGGTTGCTCAAGAGGCAGGTCAGATGGTCTGGTATTCCCATCTCTTTCAGAATTTTCCAGTTTAATGTGATCCACACAGTCAAAGGTTTTGGCATAGTCAATGAAGCAGAAATAGATGATTTTCTGGAACTCTCTTGCTTTTTCAGTGATCCAGTAAATGTTGGTAATTTGATTTCTGGTTCCTCTGCCTTTTCTAAAACCAGCTTGAACATCTGGAAGTTCATGGCTCACGTTTTGTTGAAGCCTGGCTTGGAGAATTTTAGGCATTACTTTACTAGCATATGAGATGAGTGCAATTGTGTGGTAGTTGGAGCATTCTTTAGCATTGCCTTTCTTTCGGATTGGAATGAAAACTGATCTTTTCCAAAACGTGAATTGCATTGAACAAGTAGATCATTTTGTGTAGTATGAACATTTTAATTATATTAATTCTTCCAGTCCATGATCACAAATGTGTTGTAATTTATTTGAGTCTTCCTTAATTTCTTTCATCAATATTTGATGATTTTAAGACATAATTGAGAAAGTCAGTTCCTAAGTAGATTGAAAAGAAGTCCAGTTTCCCCAAGGAGAAGAAAGGGGTTCGGAGCCCTCGAGGAGGAGGAAAGGGTCTGGGGTTTTCAAGGAGGAGAAAAGGAAAAATGTTATTTTCTTCATTGCTTTGTCTCGGTCAATATAACAATGTATCTTACTGGAGGACATGTTTCTCCTTAACCAGAACCTTCTGACTAGTCATGTGATCTTAAAATGTATATTGTGGGAGTGGGTCTTCTAAGACCTTTTAATTGCTAGTTCTAATCCTGTTATCTTATATTGTGGGAGTGGGTCTGCTAAGACCTTTTCCTATAATAAATTATAAAAGGCCTTGATAGACTAGCTGGGGGGCACTCTCCAGCCCCCTTCTGATGTCTATGTCTGAAGCTTTCTCTGTTCCTTTTTATAGTTTAATAAAACTTTGCTACACAGAAGCTCTTGGGTGATCAAGCCTGGCCTGGGTCTAGAAGTTAAATCTTCTTCAGGGATCATGAATCCCACATCATTCACTATAAGCTATCATAATCATTAAGTCTTTCACTTCCTTGGTTAAACTTATTCCTGAGCATCTGTTATATTTTTTGCTTTAGTGAATCAGAATGTTTTGTTAATTTCTGTTCAGTTCAGTTCATTACCTCAGTCGTGTCTGACTCTTTGCGACTGCATGGACTGCAGCACACCAGGACTCCCTGTTCATCACCAACTCCCAAAGATTACTCAAACTAATGTCCATCGAGTCGATGATACCATCCAACTATTTCATCTTTTGTCATCCCCTTTTCCTTCCACCTTCAATCTTTCCCAGCATCAGGGTCTTTTCCAGTGAGTCACTTCTTCTCATCAGGTGGCCAAAGTATTGGAGTTTCAACTTCAACATCAGTCCTTCCAATGAATATTCAGGACTGATTTCCTTTAGGATGGACTGGTTGGATCTCCTTGCTGTCCAAAGGGCTCTCAAGAGTCTTCTCTAACAGCACAGTTCAAAAGCATTAATTCTTCAGTACCCAGCATTCTTTATAGTTCAACTCTCATGTCCATACATGACCACTGGAAAAACCATAACTCTGACTAGTTGGACCTTTGTTGGAAAAATAATGTCTCTGCTTTTTTAATATGCTGTGTAGGTGGTGATGATTTTTCTTCCAAGAAGTAAGCATCTTTTAATTTCATTGCTACAATCCCCATCTGCAGTGATTTTGCAGCCCCAAAACAAATTCTGTCACTGTTTCCATTGTTTCCCCATTTTTTGCCATGAAGTGATGAGGCCAGATGCCATGATCTTAGTTTTCTGAATGTTTTGTTTTAAGCCAACTTTTTCACTCTCCTCTTTCACGTTCATCAAGAGGCTCATTAGTTTTTCTTCACTTTCTGTCATAAGTGTATCATCTGCATATCTGAGGTTATTGATATTCCTCCTAGCAATCTTTTTTTTTAATTGAAAGATGATTGCTTTACAGAACTTTGTTGTTTTCTTTCAAACCTCAACATGAATCAGCCATACATATACACATATCCCCTCCCTTTTGACCCTCCCTTCCATCTCCCTCTCCATCCCACCCCTCTAGGTTGATACAGAGCCCCTGTTTGAGTTTCCTGAGCCATACAGCAAGTTCTATGTTGCTCTTTCCATACATCTCACCCTCTCACCCCCTCTCTCCATATCCATAAGTCTATTCTTTAAGTCTGTTTCTCCATTTCTGCCCTGTAAATAGGTTCTTCAGAAACATTTTTCTAGATTCTGTATATGTATTAGAATACGGTATTTATCTTTCTCTTTCTAACTCACTTCACTCCGCATAATAGGTTGTAAGTTCATCTACCTCATCAGAACTGACTCAAATGTGTTTCTTTTTATGGCTGAGTAATATTCCATTGTGTATATGTACCACAACTTTTTTATCCACTGATATGTCGATAGGCAACTATGTTACTTCCATGTTCTAAATATTGTAAGTAGTGCTGAAATGAACAGTGGGGTACAGGTCTTTTTCAATCCTGTTTTTCTCAGGGTATATGCCTAAGAGTGGAATTCCTGGGTCATATGGTGGTTTTATGCCTAGCTTTTTAAGGAACCTCCATACGGTATTCCATGGTGGCCCTATCAATTTACATTCCCACCAACAGTGCAAGAGTGTTCCCTTTACTCCACACTCTCTCCAGCATTTATTTTTTGTAGACTTTTTGATGATGGCCACTCTGACCGGTGTGAGGTGATACCTCATTGTGGTTTTGAGTTGCATTTCACTAATAATGAGCAATGTTGAACATCTTTTCATGTGTTTGTTAGCCATCTGTATGTCTTTTTTGGAGAAATGTCTTTTTAGATCTTTTCCCCACTTTTTGATTGGATTGTTTGTTTTCCTGGTGTTGAGTTATATAAGCTGCTTGTATATTTTGGAAATTAACTCTTTATCAGTTGTTTCATTTGCTATTAGTTTCTCCCATTCTGAGGATTATCTTTTCACCTTGTTTATAGTTTCCTTTGCTGTGCAAAAGTTTTTAAGTTTAATCAGGTCCCACTTGCTTACTTTTGTTTTCATTTATTTTACTATAGGATGTGGGTCATAGAGAATCTTGCTTTGATTTATGTCATTGAGTGTTCTGCCTATGTTTTCCTCTAAGAGTTTTATAGCTTCTGGTCTCACATTTAGGTCTTAAATCCATTTTGAGTTTATCTTTGTGTATGGTATTTTCATTATTTTACATACAGCTGTCCAGTTTTCCTAGCAACATTTATTGAAGAGGCTATCTTTGCCCCATGGTATATTCTTGCCTCCTTTGTCAAAAATAAGGCACCCATAGGTGAATGGGTTTATTTCTGGGCTGTCTATCTTGTTCCATTTGTCTATATTTCTGTTTTTGTGCCAGTACCATACTGTCTTGATGACTATATCTTTGTTGTATAATATGAAGTCAGGAATGTTGACTCCTCCAGCTCCATTCTTCATTCTCAGGAGTGCTTTGGCTATTCAGGATCTTTTATATTTCCACATGAATTGTGCAATTTTTTGTTCTATTTCTGTGAAAAGTGCCATTGGTAATTTGATAGGGATTGCACTGAATCTGTAGATTGCATTTGGTAGTATAGTCATTTTCACAAGATTGATTCTTCCTACCCAGGAAAATGAAATATTTCTCCATCTGTTTATGTCATCTTTGATTTTTTTTGTCTGTGTCTTATAATTTTCCATGTACAGTTCTTTTGTCTCCATAAGTAATTTTATTCTTAGATATTTAATTCTTTTTGTTGCAATGGTGAATGAGATTAATTCCTTAATTTCTGTTTCTCAGTTTTCATTGTTAATATATACAAATGCAAATGATTTCTATGTACTGATTTTGCATCCTGCAACTTTGCTAAATTCACTGATTAGCTCTACTAACTTTCTAATGCTATCTTCAGGGTTTTCTATGCACAGTATCATGTCGTCTGCAAGCAGTGAGAGTTGTAATTCTTTTCTGATCTGGAGTCCTTTTATTTGTTTTTCTTCTCTGGTTGCTGTAGCTAGTGAAAGGTTGTTGCTGAGCTTCGAAAAATGCCAGGATTCTTAGCCTCCAGAGGAAAAGAATTCAATCTGGGGCCAGAGACAAAGCTTAATTGCTCAGAGCTTTTGTGTAATAAAGTTTTATTAAAGTATAAAAGAGATAGAGAAAGCTTCTGGCATAGACATCAGAAGGGGGCAGAAGGAGTGCCCCCTCGCTAGTGTTAGCAATGGAGTCATATAATTTTTAATTAGTTATTACAATGAATAAAAGAAATGTCTGGAGGTTGTAAAGACCTTACTAGACCCACTCCCATAATTTACATTTTAAGATAACAAGATTAGCCAGAAAAATTTTTTTTTCCAGAATCTGTCCTTAAACAGGATATGTTATTGTTATATAATCCTAAGGAATGTAGAGGGAAAAAAAGTTTGTCCTTTCCTCCTCCTTGAGAATTCCAGACAGTTATTTCCTTGGGGACCCCCAGACTGCTTATCAACCTGCCTAGGAATTGACTCTTACTAGGACTTCCAGAACTATATTGAATAATAGTGGCAAAAATGAATACCCTTGTCTTGTTCCTGATATTAGAGGAAATGCCTTCAGTTTCTCACCATTGAGAATAATGTTTGTTGTAGGCTTATCATGTATGGCTTTAATATGTTGAGGTAGGTTCCTACTATGCCCCATTTTGGAAGAGTTTTAATCATAAATGGGTGTTGAGTTTGGTCAAAGGCTTTTTCTGTGTCTATTGATATGATCATATGATTTTTATATTTCAATTTATTAACATGATGTATCACACTGATTGATTTATATATATTGAAGAATCCTTGCATCCCTGGAATAAACCCAACTTAATCATGGTGTATAAATTTTTGATGTGTTACTGAATTCTATTAACTAAAATTTTGTTGAGAAGTTTTACATCTATGTTCATCAGTGATATTGGCCTGTTGTTTTCTTTTTTTGTGTTGTCTTTGTCTGGTTTTGGTGTCAGGATGATGGTGGCCTCATAGAATGAGTTTGGAAGTGTTCTTTCTTCTGAAATACTTTGAAAGAATTTTAGAAGAATAGGTATTAGCTCTTGTCTAAATGTTTGATAGAATCCTCCTGTGAAGCATCTGGTCCTGGCCTTTTGTTTTATGGGAAGTTTTTGATCACAGCTTCAATTTCAGTGCTTCTAATTGGGTTGTTCATAATTTCTATTTCTTCCTGGTTCAGTCCTGAAAGATTGAACTTTTCCAAGAACCTGTCCATTTCTTCCAGGTTATTCATTTTATTGTCAGATAGTCGTGCATAAAAGTCTCTTATAATCCTTTGCATTTCTATATTGTCTGTTGTAACCTCTCCTTTTCATTTATAATTTTGTTGATTTGATTCTTCTCTCTTTTTTTCATGATGAGTGTGGCTAAAGGCTTGTCAATTTTTATCTTCTTAAAGAACCAGATTTTAATTTTATTAATCTTTACTATTGTTTCTTTGATTTATTTCTGCTCTGATCTTTGTGATTTCTTCCTTCTCCTAATTTTGGATTTTTTAATTGTTCTTTTTTCCCCAATTGTTTTAGGTATAGAGTTAGACTATCTATTTAATGTTTTTCTTGTTTCTTGAGGTAGGATTGTATTGCTATTGACTTCCTTCTTAGAACTGCTTTTGCTGCATCCCAAGGTTTTGAGTTGTCATATTTTCATTGTCATTTGTTTCTAGAATTTTTTTTATTCCCCTTCAGATTTCTTCAGTAACCTGTTGATTATTTAGAAACGTGTTGTTTAGTCTCCATGTCCTTGTGTTTCTTGCACTTTTTCTCCTTGTAATTGATATCTAGTCTCATAGCATTGTGATCAGAGAAGGTGCTTGATATGATTTCAATTTTCTTAAATTTACTGAGGTTTGATTTGTGACCCAAGATGTGGTCCATCCTGGAGAATGTTCCATGTGCACTTGAGAAGAAGGTGTATTCTTCTGGGTTTGGATTGACTTTCCTGAAGATATCAATGAAATCCATCTCATCTAATGTATCATTTAAGACTTGTGATTCCTTATTAATTTTATGTTTTGATGATCTGTCCATTGGTGTGAGTGTAGTGTTAAAGTTTCCTAGTATTATTGTATTACTGTCCATTTCTCCTGTTATGTCTGTTACTGTTTGTCTTATGTATTAAGGTACTCCTATATTGGGTGCATAGATATTTACAATTGTTATATCTTCCTCTTGGATTGACCCCTTGATCATTATGTAGTGTCCTTCCTTCTCTCTTGTAATCTTCTTTATTTTAAGGTGAATTTTCTCTGATATGAGGATTGCTACTCCAGTTTTCTTTTGCTTCCCATTTTCATGGAATATATTTTTTCCATCCTGTCACTTTCTATCTATATATGTCCTGAGGTCTAAAGTTGGTTTCTTGTAGACAGCATATATATGGGTCTTGTTTTTGTATCCATTCAGCTAGTCTGTGTCTTTTGGTTGGAGCATTTAATCAATTTACATTTAAGTAGTTATTGATATATAAGTTCCTATTGCCATTTTCTTAATTGTTTGGAGTTGATTTTGTAAATCTTTTTTCTGCTCTCTTATTTCTTTACTATATAAGTCTTTTTAACATTTGTCTTAAAGCTTGTTTGGTGGTACTAAATTCTCTTAACTTTTGCTTGTCTGAAAAGCATTTGATTTCTCCATCAATTTTGAATAAGATCCTTGCTGGTACAGTAATCTTGGTTGTAGATTTTCCCCATTCAGTACTTTAAATATATCCTGCCATTCCCTTCTGGCCTGTAGAGTTTCTTCTAAAAGATCAACTGTTAAGCATATGGGGTTTCCCTTGTACATTACTTGTTGCTTCTCCTTTGCTGCTTTTAATATTCTTTCTTTGTGTCTGGTCTTGTTAGTTTGATTAGTATGTGTTTTGGTGTGTTTCTCCTTGGATTTTTCCTGTATTGGAGTCTTTGTGCCTCTTGAACTTGGTTGACTATTTCCTTTTCCATGTTAGGGAAATTTTCAACTATAATCTCTTCAAAAATTTCCTCATACCCTTTCTTTTCCTTTTCGTCTTCTGAGACCCCTATTATCCAAATGTTTGTGCATTTGGTATTGTCCCAGAGATCTCTGAGACTATCCTCAGTTCTTTTCACATTTTTTACTTTAGTCTGCTCTTCAAAAGTTATTTCCACCATTTATCTTCCAGCTCACTGATTCATTGTTCTGTTTCCAATATTCTGCTATTGATTCCTTCTAGAGGATTTTTAATTTCAGTAGTTGGGTTGTTTGTCTCTGCATGTTTGTTCTTTAATTCCTCTAGGTCTTTGTTAATCGATTCTTGCATTTTCTCCATTTTGCTTCAAAGTTTTTGATCATCTTTACTATCATTATTCTAAATTATTTTTCAGGTAGTTTGCTTATTTCCTCTTCATTTATTTGGATTTATGTGTTTCTAGTTTGTTCCTTCATTTGTGTAGTGTTTCTCTGCCTTTTAGTTATTATTATTATTATTTTTAACTTAATGTGTTTGAGGTCTCCTTTCCCCAAGCTTCAAGGTTGAGCTCTTTCTTCCTTTTGGTTTCTGCCCTCTTTTTAAGTTTGGTCCACTGGTTTGTATGAGCTTCTTATAGGGTGAGATTTGTGCTGAGTTTTTGTTTGTTTGTATTTCCTCTGATGGGCAAGGCTGAGTGAGGTGGTAATCCTGTCTGCTGATGATTGGGTTTGTATTTTTGTTTTGTTTGTTGTTTAGATGAGGCATCCTGCACAGGGTGTTGCTGGTTGTTGGGTGATGCTGTGTCTTTTATTCAAGTGGTTTTCTCTTTGTGAGTTCTCACTATTTGATACTTCCTAGGGTTAGTTCTCTGGTAGTCTAACCCTAACCTAGGGTCTTGGATTCAGTGCTCCCACTCTAAAGTTTCAGGGCTTGAACTCTGGCCAAGAACAGACTCCACAAGTGGTTTCTTATGGATTTATGTGAGATTAAAACAAATATCCAAAAATAAGAAACCAAAGGTGAATCCCAGATAAATGGCAGTTACAAAATCAGGCAAATAATAATTTAAATAATGGAATATACACATATACATATACACCCATGAGCAAAATCAAAACAGTCCAACAAAAATAAAGTACGATAGCTTGACCTGGCGAACAAAAGAAACCTAAATTTATATTTACCAGTTAACAACAAAACTAACTAAAGCACAAACTGGAAAATAAAACTAAAGCAAGGTGCCAACTGGGGAATAAAGAAATGAAAATAAAACTAACAAACATGTTGAGAGGAAAGAAAAGAAAGAACACCTATGCAAAGTTACATAGAGGTAAATGAAGAAGGTTTGTATACATTGAAGATTAACTGCAAGGGCAAAAGAACAGTAGGAAAGGCAAACAAAGGAATAAATGTAGAAAACACATAATAGATTTAAGAAAATTAAAAATCAAAATCATAAATAGAGAAAATAAAACAAAATGGAAGAAGAAAAAGAAAAGGAAAAATGGGAAAACTCCACAGAATTACTAAGGACCAATGTAGAGGCAGAGGTTTATAGCAACAGTAAAAAGTGTGACTGGATATACATATATACATATACACCCATAAGCAGAATCAAGAGTCCAACAAAAATAAAGTACAATAGATTGACCTGGCAAACAAAGGGAATGAAAAATTGTGTCTACCAGAACAAAACTAAAACCAAAACTGAAGCAAGGTGTTAGTTGAGGTATAAAGCAAAGAAAATAAAACTAACAGATTTGTTGAGACTAAAAGAAAGAAAGAAAGAATAGATATGTAAAGTTAAGTAAAAGCAGATAAAGAAGATTTATATATATTTAAGATTAACTACAATGGGAAAAGAACAGTACAAAAAGCAAAAGAAGGAATAAATGCAGAAAAAATAATAATAGGTTTAAAAAAAATAAAATTAAAAAAAAGAGAGAGGATTAAAAAAAAAAAAAAACTCCCCAGAACTGCAATATCTTGATATAGAGGCAGAGATGTATAACTACAATAAAAAAAGTTTGACTGAGAAAAAAGTAAAAGGAAAAAAAAGCTCAAAAGCTTAGTTAGATTTTATAGTGCCAATAAAATTGACAACTGCAACAGAGGGAGCAAAAAATGAAAAAAAAAATCCAAAAAATCTACAGAACATGTCAAAAACTAAGAATAACAAATGTTTTTCTTGAGTCACTGCTATCAGACTCCTTTCCCTTGCTGGGAGTGACAGTCCAGTTCACCTTTCTAAGATGCCCTCTAACACTGTGCTGATCACTGAACCTGCTGTGACCACAGCTCAAATTCTATTCTGCTCCTATTTCTCTGCGTCCCTGCCTGCAAATTCCACAGCTATCAGAACTAGTGCATTTTCTTTTGTGGGAACTCTCAATGACCTTTTATATATTCCACAGACAGAGTCTGCCTAGTTGATCATGTGGATTTAATCTGCAGCTGTACAACTGGTGGGAGGGTTTTGGGTCTTCTTCCTTAGTCACACTGCCTCTGGGTTTCAATCGTGATTTTATTTCCACCTCTGGATGTGAGTTGTCCACTGGGGTTTGCTCCTGAGGCTGCCCTGGGGGACTTAAGTTTGCCACTGTGAGAGCCAAGTGTGGAGGTAGTGCAGCTGCTTGAGTCATGGGAGTTCTGGGAGTACCAAGTATTCAGGGAAGTTGGCAGCTAGGACAGCAGGAAATATAGTGCTCTAGAAGGGTATGGTAACCTGTATTGGCCAATAGGCTCTAGTAATCTTAATTGCAGAACCCCCTCCCTGACAGAGAAGCCTGACAGGCCACAGTCTACATGGTCTCAATGACTCAGACACCAACGAAGTGACCCTGTGCACATAGGTGCAAGAATTTTTTTGTGAGTGGCAGCTCTGCTCCAGTGAGAGTTGAGCTCGAAGGCAGTAAAGCTGCTTGGCTTCCAGGGGTCATGAATGAAAAGATATCAGAAAATCAGAAAATAATTTAAGCAAGTGGTATAAGGTTGGAAAAGGCAAGGAGAAGGTGGTAAGAAAAATCTAAGGATTAGGTTTTACTTCTTCCTAAGGTGGCAGAGCTTGTTTAAGGTATGCAATTTTTTAAAGCACCTAATATAATTTGGTGAAACATGATATATCTTGAAAATTTCTCACTCCTTTATACATGATGCATGTGTGTGCATGAGTACTCATGCTTGTCAAACTCTATGTGACCCCATGGACTGTTGCCCAACAGGCTCCTCTGTCCAAGGAATCAACCCAGGGACCAAATCCGTGTCTACTGTGTCTCTTGTTTTGGCAGGTGAGTTCTTTACCATTACACCACCTGGGAAGCCCCTTATACATGCTAATATCTAATAAAATGTAACATAGATAACCATGACAGAAACAATAAATAATTTTGTTAGGTATTATCATGCATAAGGGGCTTCCCAGGTGATGTGATGGTAAAAAATTCCCCTGCCAAAACAGGAGAGAGTAGACATGGGTTCAGTCTCTGGACTGGGAAGATCATTGGGGGAAGGGAATGGCAACCCACTCCAGTATTCTTGCCTGGAAAATTCCATGGACAGAAGAGCCTGTTGGGTTATTCTAAAATATGTGGATCACAAAGTTTGGATGTATATGAGAGAGATAAGGAGGTGGGATGATAGAGAAAAATAATAAAATTATTAAAATAACAGAACAAAATATGCATTGTAGTTAATAAAACTGAATGAGTGAGTGAAAGTCACTCAGTCATGTCTTGCTCTTTGTGACTCCATGGACTATACATTCCATGGAATTCTCCAGGCCAGAATACTGGGGTGGGTAGCCTTTTCCTTCTCCAGGGGATCTTCCCAACCCAGGGAATGAACCCAGATCTCCCACATTGTGAATAGATTCTTACCAGCTGAGCCACAAGGGAAGCCCTGGAATATTGGAGTGGGTAGCTTATTCCATCTTAGGCAGATTTTCCCAAGCCAGGAATTGAATCAGGGTCTCCTGAATTGCTGGAGGATTCTTTACCAACTGAACTACCAGGGGAGCCCAAATTTTATGAGTCAGATTCTTTTCTAGGCAAGTTTCCGTACAATATGTTAAAACATATTTTATTTATTTATTTATTTATTTATTTTTATTGTTTTTGCCATACAATGTCATGATATCACCATGAGTTTACATATGCTTCCCCTCCAGAACCCCCTTCCCTCCTCCCTCCCCCCCAGGAAATCTCACTGCACCAGCCCCGAGCATCAATCCTGGGCTGGCGATTGATTAGACATATGATAATTAACTTATTTCAATGCCCTTCTCCCATATCATCCCACCCTTACCCTCATCCACAAAGTCCACGAGTCTATTCTATACCATCTGTGTTCCTTTTGCTGTCTCGCATGTTGGGTTCTCATTACCGTCTTTCTAAATTCCATATAGATGTGTTAATATACTGTATTGTTGTTTTTGCTTCTGGCTTACTTCACTCTGGATAATGGGCTCCAGTTTCGTCCATCTGAGTAGAATTGCTTCAAATGAATTTTTTTTAATGCTGAGTAATATTCCATTGTGACTGCTAAAACATATTTTAATAAACTTTTTTTTAGGATGCTTTTGTATTTATACAGAAATTACAGTATTAGTACAGGGAATTCTCTATAGTTATATATTTAGCTTATTCTCTTATTTATATCTTTTAATAGACAGGAGACAGGAATCAAGATCATCCCCAAGGAAAAGAAATGCAGAAAAGCAAAATGGATGTCTGAAGAAGCCTTAGAAATGGCTGCTAAAAGAAGAGAAGGGAAAAGCAAAGGAGAAAAGGAAACATATACCTATTTGGATGTAGAGTCCCAAGGAATAGCAGGAGCAATAAGAAAGCCTTCCTCAATGATCAATGAAAAGAAATGGAGGAAAACAATAGAATGTGAAAGACTAGAGATCTCTTCAAGAAAATTAGAGATAACAAGAGAATATTTCATGCAAAGATGGGCTCAATAAAGGACAGAAATGGTATGGACCTAACAGAAGTAGAAGATATTAAGAAAAGGTGGCAAGAATACACAGAAGAACTGCACAAGAAAGATCTTCACAACCCAGATAATCACAATGATGTGATCACTCACACTCACCTAGAGGCGGGCATCCTGGAACGTGAAGTCAAGTGGGCCTTAGGAGCATCACTACAAACAAAGCTAGAGGAGAAGATGGAATTCCAGCTGAGCTATTTCAAATCTTGAAAGATGATACTGTGAAAGTGCTGCACTCATGTCAGGAAATTTGGAAAACTCAGCAGTGGCCACAGGACTGGAAAAGGTCAGTTTTCATTCCAATCCAAAAGAAAGGCAGTGCCAAAGAATGCTCAAACTGCCACGCAATTGCACTCATCTCACATGCTAGTAAAGTAATGATCAAAATTCTCCAAGTCAAGCTTCAGCAATACATGAACCGTGAACTTCCATATGTTCAAGATGGTTTTAGAAAAGGCAGAGGAACCAGAGATCAAACTGCCAACATCCAGTGGATCATCGAAAAAGCAAGAGAGTTCGAGAAAAACATCTATTTCTGCTTTATTGACTATGCCAACGCCTTTGAATGTGTGGATAACAATAAACTGTGCAACATTCTGAAGAAGATGGGAATACAAGACCACCTAACCTGCCTCTTGAGAAAGCTGTATACAGGTCAGGAAGCAACAGTTAGTACTGGACATGAAACAACAGACTGATTCCAAATAAGAAAAGGAGTACGTCAAGGTTGTTAATTGCTATCCTGCTTATTTCACTTCTATGCAAAGTACATCATGAGAAACGCCAGGCTGGAGGAAGCACCAGCTGGAATCTAGATTGCTGGGAGAAATATCAGTAACCTCAGATATGCAGATGGCACCACCCTTATGGCAGAAAGTGAAGAGGAACTAAAAAGCCTCTTGATGAAAGTGAAAGAGGAGAGTAAAAAAGTTGGCTTAAAGCTCAACTTTCAGAAAGCTAAGATCATGACATCTGTTCCCATCACTTCATGGCAAATAGGTGGAAAACTGGAAACAGTTGCTGACTTTATTTTTGTGGGCTCCAAAATCACTGCAGATGATGATTGCAGCCATGAAATTAAAAGACATTTACTCCTTGGAAGAAAAGTTATGACCAACCTAGATGGCATATTAAAAAGCAGAGACATTACTTTGCCAACAAAGGTCCATCTTATCAAAGCTATAGTTTTTCCAGCTGTCATGTGTAGATGTGAGGTGGACTATAAAAAAGCTGAGCACTGGAGAATTGACGCTTTTGAACTGTGGTGTTGGAGAAGACTCTTAAGAGTCCCTTAGACTGCAGGGAGATCCAACCAGTCCATCCTAAAGGAGATCAGTCCTGAATATTTATTGGAAGGATTAATGTTGAAGCTGAAACTCCAATTCTTTGCTCACCTGATGCGAAGAGGTTACTCATTTGAAAAGACCTTGATGCTGGGAAAATTGAAGGCTGGAGTGAAAGGGGATGACAGAGGATGAAATGGCTGGAGACCATCACCAACTCAATGGACATGGGTTTGGGTACACTCCAGCAGTTGGTGATGGACAGGGTGGCCTGGTGTGCTGTTTTTCATGGAGTCACAGAGTCAGAAACTACTGAACGACTGAACTGAACTGGTTAGTATGTAGCACATTTGTCAAAATCCATGAACCTGCATTGATATATTACTTACTAAAGTACATACTTTACTTGTACTTAAATTTCCTTAGTGTCTAATCAAATGAACTTTTTTTGCACTAGGGTTCCATTTATAATATCCCATTACTTTCAACTGTATTATCATCTTATGGTTCTCTTTGCTAAAACAGTTCCTCAGACTTTCTTTGTTTTGGGTGACCTTGATACTGTAGAAGAGTATTTGTCAGAAATTTTTCAGAATGCCCATAGCTGGAATTTTCCATTTGTTTTTATAAAGATTAAAATTTTGAAAGAAAGAACACAAAGTTTGATACTATTGTCTTCACAGTCATATCAAGGATATATATATATATATATATCAGCATGATGTCTCTCTTGATGTTGATCTTGATCACTTCATTGAGATTATGGTTCAAGTTTCTTCACTGAAAATTTACATCACTTTTCACCTTTAATTCCATACTGTACTATTTGAAAATAAGTCACAGTTCTCAGCCTACATTCAAAGAATAAGGATGTCCCTCTTCCTTGAGACTGAAGTATTTACATGTATTATTTAAATCTTCTGCATATGAGATATATTTTTTTCTCATTCATTTTTAAATCATTTTATCAATATGGACTTCAGTATACTTATATTATACTCTAAGTTTTAATCCGATGATACTTTATATTATTGTTTAAGATAAATAAAGCTGTGACCTTTGGGAGATCTTTCAGTTGGTATCTGTGTCCTTTTGATATATTCTGTCTTAGAGTTTGGGTTTTTTTGTTTGCCTTTCAGTGCTTTCTTACCTCTAGCATTGCAAGATACTCCATACTCATTATGCATACTTCTGGACCAGTTCTATAATCATCCATTGCTCCAACAAGTTCTGTTTTTCATGTTTGTTGGTTTTTAATTGGTGAATGTTATTACAAACCAAGATCTGGTGATAATTGTGTTTATCATCACTGTGAAGTCATTACTGCCAGGCCGTAACAGCTGATAAATACACACACACACACACACACACACACACACACACACACATACACACACACATCCTGTGTGTGTGCTCTGTCACTCAGTTGTGTCTGACTTTTTGCATCCCTATGGACTGTAGCCTGCCAGCCTCCTCTGTCCATGGAAATCTACAGACAAGAATAGGGAGTAGTTTGCTATTTCCTTCTCCAGGATATCTTCCCAAACCAGGGATCAAACCCACATCTCTTGCAAGTCCGGTACTGGCAGGCAGAATCGTTACCACTGAGACACCTGGAAAGTCATACACACACACACACACACACACACACACACACACATATGTTTACACTAACCTGTGCACATATACATATATAAACATCTATGTTAATTGATCTTTATTTTTATAAATATAAACCCAAGTTCATACCGATGTTCTCAACTCTAATACAACAGCACATGCATCAATCTGGACTCCTCCCCATTTATCTGTAATTTCTCACTTCACCAGTGAAAAACCCAGCTTCTTCCATCCTCTAATCATTTTGATTATTCAATTCCAGTATATTCATGTAGCAATATTAAAATCACTATCCCAGTGTAATATAATAATATAATTATAAAATATATGTAATAATACATTAATATCAACAAGATCACAGCACTCATGTAAAATTCCTTTTGTTTTCAGTCTTACAGGATCCACTCATTTTGAAAGTTCTCAAGTACATGGCTGTGACCCCCCTACTCTTCCAGTGAGGTTATTTCTAGCATTCATAATGTAGATCTTTTGTCACCATATACATTCTACCATGGAATCTTCCTAAATTATGTTTTTAAATTTGCATGCATTAATACTCAGTGAATAAAATACTTTTAAGCCCAGCTTAAAGATACAGAAAGAGTTATACATTAGAACACCAACATCAACAAAAACTAGAAAGATTAAATTCCACCTGCTTAAAATATTAGATAATAGTGGATAGAGAAATGGACCCATATGTCTCTGACTTCAGTTGCTTTTTTGGAACACACATGTGTGTGCTTTCTCAGAGTCTCTTGACTTCCTCCTAGTTTCTTTCTCTTGGGATGGTGCACCATACTACATTACCCCCATTCAATTCCATATATAAATAAGTCTCCAAACCATTGTATGTAGGATCTGGCTTCCTGAGTGCACTCCTTGGAGCAGATTCTGCAAACCAGAAAAATAGAAATACTTCTTCTCAAGGGCTGAAATATTACCAGCCAGAAATAGGAGAGCCACACAGAAAAAAAGTCTCTCTTTCATGGACTACAATAGGTGAATCTTTGTCCTTTTAATGTTTTTGAGAGTAGAATGAGCAAAGTATACAGAGTTGAGAAATATGCTTTGTCTCATATCTCTTTGTGAAGTTGTTTGCCAGTGCAGTAATCCATTAATTAATTCCAAGTCTATTTTGCTTAGTTTTCCCTTTTCTTTACTTTCATGGCCTTGGGCATTTACCTCTTTCAACAAAAAACTGTTAGCAGTTAATTCATGCCTCAGGCTCCACTTTTTAGAGAACCCATGATCAAACAATGTCTAAGACCTTAATCCAAAGACTGTAACCCAACTAATGGAACAACAATATTCTTTGGGATATTGTCATCATTATAGGTTTTAAATTACAAAGAATATGTTATTTTTGTAGTTCAGGTCTTTGGGTGTGTGTGTGTGTGTGTGTGTGTGTGAGAGAGAGAGAGAGAGAGAGAGAGAGAGAGTGGAGAGAGAATCTGAGAGAGGTCAGAAGAGTTTTAATCAACAGCATCTGAATAACAGTAAATCTAGTTTCACAAAGACATAGTTAAAGCATCTTTAATGTGTGAAAATAAACAGTGTACTGGTTTCACCTTCAGAAAGCAAAATAGTGCATCTTCTGAAATGTATGTATAAAGTTTACAACTTTGTGATTATATAATGGTTTTAATTATTAAGAGAGACTATATTTTTACCTCAATGAATTAGGATTTACTTCAACTCTGCATTTAATTAAAATAACTGAAGCCACCTTATAAGGAAACCATGGCCCATGTACATTGTATATTCTATAGAACTGATAAGTTGATATTCTTAGTTTAACTGCTATTCCATTTTCTCTTGGAGAGAGTTATTTTCTTGCAAGTAATTCTAAATCTGAGAGCTATTCATGAGCTGTTTATAATGCATGATTTCTTCAAGGGCACTAACGTGGAAAAATAAAGTTTTTAAAAAACAGTATAGTAAGAAGAATCCCTATATGATTATGCACACACATCTTCACAGATTTCTTGAATTTGGCCTTGATGCTTCTAGCTTTTATTTTCTTTTTTTCTGAATGCATATTTTATCTCTCTTGTACTACTAGATGTGAAGAAACGATGTTTTGCATTTTTATGCTCAAGTTAATTAATTAATTCTTCAATGTATGCATTTCATTGTATCACTAAGTCTCAGGCATGTAGTATTCTAACGTCTGGGATTATCATAATGAACCTTTAGAAAATATTTGACTTTTATTAAGCTTATGATCAAACAAAGGGAAATAGTTCAGAAACAAAGAATTTAATGAATAAGCAAGATAAAATCATGTATGAAACAATAAGTTGTGACTGTTGGAGTTATTACATAAAATGGATGGTTAGATTGTATGAGGAACAACAAGAGGAAAGGGGACCAAGCCAAAGTCAGGGCAAATCAAGTACAAAACTTCATTTGCAAAAACGAGCCTGAATAATTCTACAATTATATGAATTGTGTGAATAAGAAGAGCAGAACAAATATTTTTAATAGGCAGATATGATATGAAGAATATCCTAGGTAAGTACACTGCCTTTGCTGCCATGGGAGGTTTTGTATTGAAACCTCCATCCATTTGCCAATTCTACAATATAAGGCTTAACAATAAAACTTCAAGAATGATTTTATCACAGTTGAATCCCAAAGAAAGGCAATGCCAAAGAATGTTCAAACTACTGCACAATTGCACTCATCTCACAAGCTAGCAAAGTGATGCTCAAGATTCTCCAAGCTAGGTTTCAACAGTACATGAATCATGAACTTCCAGATGTTCAAGCTGGATTTATAAAAAGCAGAAGAACCAGAGATTAAATTGCCAACATTCATTTGATAATAGAAAAAGAAAGAGAGTTGAGAAAAACATCTACTTTTGCTTTATTGATTACATCAAAGCCTTTGACTGTGTGGATCACAACAGACTGTGGAAAATTTTTAAAAGGATGGGAATACCAGACCATCTGCCCTGTCTCCTGAGAAATCTGTATACAGGTCAAGAAGCAACAGTTAGAACTTAACATGAAACAATGGACTAGTTCCAAATTGGGAAAGGAGTACGTCAAGGCTGTATATTGTCACCCTGCTTATTTACCTTATATGCAGAGTAGGTCATGCAAAATGCCAGCTGGTTGAAGCAAAAGTGGGAATCAAGATTGCTGGGAAAATTATCAATAACCTTAGATTCACAGAGGACACCACCCTTGTGGCAAAAAGCAAAGAAGAACTAAAGAGGCTCTTGATGAAAGTGAAAGAGGAAAGTGAAGAAGTTGTCTTAAAATTCAACATTCAAAAAACTAATATCATGGCATCTGGTCATATCACTTCATGGAAAATAGATGGGGAAGCAATGAAAACTGACAAACTTTATTTTCTTGGGCTCCAAAATCACTGCTGAAGAATTGATGCTTTTGAACTGTTGTGTTGGGAAAGACTCTTGAGAGTCCCTTGGACTGCAAGGAGATCCAACTAGTCCATTCTAAAGGAGCTCAGTCCTGGGTGTTTGTTGGTAGAACTGATGTTGAAGCTGAAGCTCCAATACTTTGACCACCTGATGTGAAGAGATGACTCATTGGAAAAGACCCTGATGATAAGAAAGATTGAAGGCAGGAGGAGGAGATGACAGAGAATGAGATGGTTGAATGGCATCACCATTTTGCATGATGTCATGGCATCACATAATCATCATGGACATAAGTTTGAGCAAGCTCCTGGAGTGAGTGATGGACAGAGAAGCCTGGTGTTTTGCAGTCTATGGGGTCAGAAAGAGTCAGACACAAACTGAAATGATAGAGAGAACTGAAAACACACACTAATAGTGAAAATAAAACAAAATAGAAAATATGTAACCTCCCAGGATTTAAACATAATTTGAAGCAGTTAGAAAATAGTATCAGTCCCATAAATTCCTTGCCCTTCTCCTCTTGGATCTCCTTTACTTTTCCTTTATGAGTCTGTTTAATCCTTGGGATATGACTGAATGTAATCTGAAACTGTGGGGAGGATGTGTACTTAATAAAAATTCTTGACATTGCATTTACTCATTCTGTGGAATAGCAAATAAGAAAAAGAGTTACACTGTATCATAAAGTAAATTCAATTCCTGTCTCTTGAGTTGTTTCTCCAAGACCTATTGGGACACCACTGAGAACCCCAGACATTTTTACTTCTCTATTTGAATTGTTACTTCCCATGCAAAAGCATTTGAGGGAATCTCTGGTTATCATGATAATAACTTCCATTATTTTGTTTTCCTCATCTCACTTCTATTCAGCATTAAAAAAATTCTAGCAGTAGCTCAATTATTTTTAATATGGGTCAGACTAAGGGGTAAAGGCCTTTCCAGGTGGCTCTAGTGGTAAAGAATCCTCCTGTGAATACAAGACACACAAGAAACATGGGTTTGATCCATGGGTCAGGAAGATCCTCTGAAGAAGGAAATAACAACCCACTATAGTATTCTTGCCTGGAAAATTCCATGGGCAGAAGAGCTACAGTCCATGGAGTCACAAAGAGTCGGCAATGACCGAGTGCCTCAGAACAGCAGCAAGGTAAGTAATCACACATGATGAAGTGGAGAAATGTGAAGGAGGAGGGAGAAGTCTCCCTGATGCTTTCATAATTGAAGGATGTTCCCACTATCTGATGCATACTGGGACCTGGGACCTGGAACTTAGGTCTCTTTGCTGCAGTGCTTCACCTGGACAAACATTTCCTAGAGCAACAAAATACAGTGAAACTATAATGGACTAAAAATAACTCTATGCATGTGCAACTGGGGCAAATTATAGACCACAAGATACAAAACAACCAAAAACCCAACTGCCACTTCTAAAGAACCAGAGCCAGGAGCAAAAACAGGGTTTCAGGGTGTTGGGAGCAAAAACAGGTTACTGTGAATGCTCCCTGCTCACATCACCACCAGCCAACCCACTAAACCACCCCTCCAGCCAAAACCCTAACCCACCCTACCCCATATGGGGAACAAGCTCTCCAGTGCCCTGCCCAGGGGAGTGAACCCAGGGAACCTTATTTGGTTTTGTTCTTCTCTGAGGCAGCAAGGGTCCCCAAATGGCCTTGCCTGAATTTCCTGTCTAATGTTTTACCAATCTCTAAGGGTAAAGGAAGACCTTTAACCATGGCTAGGAACAATTTCTGTTCTACAGGGATCAGGCCATTAGACAGTGCAATCACTCATGACAATGCACACAGAGGGGAAAGTAGGATGGAGAAAAACAGGAAGCATTCTACACTTTGGACACTGCCCCTAGATAGTTAAGTGTATCTAAGGAATAATTTGAACAAACCTAAATTCTTGCATCTTGTCGTATGTGAGGAGAGAGCAAATTAATCGAGATGGCATGTTCAGGATCTTTCACCCCACGTTTTGTAAATAATGGCTGTGCAAGAGCTGAGATTATTTATAGCACTGCACAGGTGCATCACCAGGTTCATGTAACAGCTGAGATCATTTATACCACTGCACATGCATGTCAGGAGGTACTCACTTGGTCGAGAGTTGCTTTGTGTAGTATGCCTGTGACAGCTTCACTACAAAAGCCCTGACGGCTACGACATTGGGGCAACATTGGAGTGGCATCATGGTTATGTTGTATGAGATTGTGTTATGGGTGTGTTATTGCTATATCATGGTTATGTTATGGCTCCTGCTATGGCTGCTGGCTTCTGCATCAACCTAGAGAGAATAATCATGTCTGCATTTCCTATGGCTCTTCAAGTCTCCTTCCAGTCTTTTAGCTTGCACCTTACCTACACTGGATTAGATGAACAGTGTAGACGCTGTGAACAGCAAGACAATTGGCATCATGAACAGGATGAAGAGGAATACACCATACACATAAAAGCACTGCAATTATTATCTTTAAAGGCTTGTTCTTTGTGATTAGCAGTAATCATTTGATGATTTCCTACATTTTTTTTTCCCAACAGAAAAACTCATTTATCCTGGCTCTTGCCTTACCTTGTTGGAGCAGTTACTCAGGAGTATCTGAGAAATTGTCTCCTAGGTTATAATGCTCAGGAAGGAACTCGAATAAAATTTAACTTATCACTCCTAGGTTGTGTTATATCTTTCAGTCAACACTTTTCTTGATCATCTGCTCTCTTCCCAATGATGCTCTGGTGTTAATGAATATAATAAGAAAGGAGTAAAGAAAGACAAAGAACTTTCCTAAAACTTAGCTGGACAATAGACTATACTAAGCCAATGCAGTGTGAAGTCAAAGAGACTGCATTCATTACAGTTTCATTCCTTTTACTCATATATTTCCATATCCTCTCTAAATTTTGCAAAACCTTCTTCTAACTTTCTAAATACTTAACATTAAAAATTCTTTGAAACAAAAGACTAAACTTTGTTCACCAATAAAGTTGTTTTTCCAAACAACATATCTGAGCATCAGATACATTCAACAATATTTGTTGAATTAATGAATTAAGTTTTCTCTTAAGCTGCAGCTCACAGGAGTAAAATTCTGTAGAGAAATGTATTTAGATTGGTTCATTTATTTTTCTGGGTAGATCACCAGTCAGACTATTTTCTTTCTTGGGTTTAAGACTATTTTCAATCTTGGTTTCTCTGCAGCTTAGCAAATACAGTGGGGAGAATGGTGGTAATAAGAGTTACATGCATAATCATATAGTCACTTACAATGGAGAGAAGGCTGTGAATGTAATAGCATTCATAAGCAAGAAAACCTATGCACATTCTGCATACAGCAATTTAATACAAGAAACAAGAAAAGTCTAGAGTTCAGAATTTCAGAACTATTCTTGGTGCTCAAAGGTGCAGGTTATTGGCAGAGTTTGAGAAATGCCTGAATCGTCATGTAATTTGTCCCACTTCGGGCAAGGAGATAAGCAAAAGGCATGTGTAATTTGGCATAAACTAGTGTTAATTCTTTGCGAAACCTAGACATTTTAGTCTTTGCTTGAACAACTTCAAAGACAATTTAAAGGTTATTAAAAGGATAAGAAAGACCATCATCACCGATAATGCATTCTGTAGTAGTGTTACTAAGCCCAGGGTCCTGCTCCTCATTCTCGAAAGCCATTGTAGAGATCAGGTTGGTGGAAAGGAAAGTTTGCTTTATTTTGGATGCTCGTAAGCAAGGAGGGGTGTCACAAGGCTAGATGTCTGTTCAAAGGTCAACTCCCTGACTGGCAACCAGGGGACAAGAGTTTTTATAGATGAAGGGAGGGAACTATATGAAGAAACAGCACAGTTATCTCTGACAGTCATCTTGAAATTGGTCATCCATGGTCTTGCCATGATTATCTTGATTGTTCTGAGTACAATTAATCTTCAGTTCCAGGGTGAAACAAGTTTGTTTCCATTTCTTTGATGCTAATTCTCAAAACTATGGCTGCTTATGTTGTGGTTACAATTTGGTCATCCTGTGGTTAACTTTTTTCCAATGCAGTGTGGGTTTCAGCATCTACAAGACAGTTCTCAGGATATGGCTCAGAATGTTATCTATAGCCCTTGAGAAGGAACCATAGCGTCTGTTTCAATAGCTCTTGTTATATCTTCTTTATTTTAGAATCTTTAAAGATACAACTTCTGTTGCTCCCATTTCTATTATATACATGACACTAAACGAATGTTTTTCTCTTTCACCCTACATTGCACCAACTTTGAGTTCTTTTCTCACCAGAATCAGACTTACTGTGCTTCCAGTATTCTTTATGTAGCATATTTTCAAACTATATCACCATCTTCCTTTGTCAATATGTTATTTAAATATAATGTTCTTAGTACATTGGATAAGATAATTTGATTTATATCATCCCATAATACATTGGGTTGGCCAAAAGGTTTGTTCGGGTTTTCCCATAACATATGAAAAATCCTAAAGAACTTTGTGGCCAACACAACATATATATTTTAATCAATTAATTGCAAATGACACTGCTGAATGGTCTTTGTTTTGTCAGGGATCCAATTGTTATGTATTCTCTGTCTTAAGATCTAGTTTATCTTTCCATCAACTCTTACTATAACATTGAAATATGTAGAATAATATGGATGCTTTGTGAAATCCTGGTTCTAATCATGTCTAGAAAAATTTTGTCATATACGCTTTTATTTTCCTGAGTATGATTTGTATAATTCTGATTTCAGTTTGGAATACATATGATTGTCCCAAATTTCTTTTTGTATTTGAATATCTTGAAGGACTGATTTTAATTGCAATGAGAATAAATTTCAATGGTAAGCTTACTTATCAAAAACAAAAATATTTTTTTTCCAGTGGTTAGAGGGGAGCAAAGAACCTGTCCTTTGATTCAGGAGCCACAGGATACTCAGGTTTGATCCCTGGCTTGGGAAGTTCTCCTGGAGAAGGGTATGGCAACCCGCTCCAGTATTGTTGCCTGGAGAATCCCATGGACAGAGAAGCCTGGTGGAATACATTCCATGGGGTCACAGAGAGTCGGATATGATGGAAGAGACTTAGAGTATTTGCAAATAATAGGAAATACGATGTCACTTAAAAATTCTTTTCAAATTCGTCAATCATAATCAGAGATAATTACTGACTTTCAAAAGTAACTGTTTTATTCTGGCCTCTGCAATACTTCCTTGAATTCACAATCTCTTTAGGGAAACTGATTCATTCATTCATCAGTTAATTCTTATATCACAGATGTTTTTAGGCAAGAATAGCAGTAAACTGTGCAATATCTCTCCTCCTGTGGCATTTATGTTCTAAAGGGAGAATCAAAGACTAAACAAATAAATAATATTTGTTCAGGAGTAAATAAAACAGTGTAAATATCTTTGTTACCAGACTCAGGAAATGAGAAGGGAATTGGAAATCAGAAAGATAGGTTAATGGAGGTTTCTCAGGGAGGGTGATATTTGAGCAGATACAGGAAGTATGTGTAGGAACTAGTCACAAGAGAGTTAGCAGAGCAGCGCTGAGATCATTGATATCAAGCCTGTGAAGATGGAGAAAATTCCCTGAGGATGTTGGTTCAGGTCATTCCTATTCTTTGAGTGATTAGAGTGAGGCAGCTTGGAAATCAGTCCTTTAAAATGGGCCAATTGGCTAAATTACTGGTTCTGCCACAGATTCCCATAAGATATTGTTAGTCTTCAGAATAAGTACGTATAGGGACAGGGATTCATCTTTGGTGAAAACCTCCCTCCTGTTCCAAAGTCTTCAAACAGAAGCCAAGTAGCATATCTGCCATAGAAAAGAAGAACATCCATGCATCTCACTAATTATCTCACACCATAATCCATTACTTTCCTTTAAGTTGAGTCAAATTATCCTGGTCACATATTTTTAACTATTTCATACATTCCATAAATACTATTTAATTTATTTTTAAAATTCTTAAAAACCAGTAGGTGTAGACCCATTCATCCCTTCCTCAAACATTGTCAAAGGATCACCACTCTTAGACACATCTTGCAAGTTGTCACCAGTATTAATTTATCCAATGCTTAAGATGTAATTTTTATATTGTTTTTTAAAATTTCATTTTAACTTGTTCTCTCAGTTATTTTAGTCAGTTGCATGTTTCACTACTTGGACAGGGTAATTCATCCACAATTGTAATCTCAAGAGCACTCTTAAGAACCTCAAGTTGAGTACCAGGTTTGTACATACAACTTGTCTCTCTAGGGCTTATCATCTGATACACTTTTTAAAAACATCAAAAAATCATCATCTACTCTTATGGATCTCTTTCCAGGGATCAGCAAATTAACTTCATCCCTTCCAAATCAGATTAGCAACATTCTGTGTCCATTTGCAACCACTGTCTACCCTACATATGACACATGTAAGAAAATTCACTACAAATCCTGTTGACTCCCTTGTTCCCCTAGATCCTTCATATCTTATTTCTGTAGAAATCCTCAAATACTGCTGAAACAAATAAAGGAATACACCGTGGAGAGGCATCAGCACAGATAAAGAGGGAGATTTGTGGGTGTGAAATAGAAAATAGATGGTCCATGGACTGGACACCTGGTGCTTGTCAAGTGGAGTAAAATTGAAGGTTTATTCTTTTAACCATACACACTCCAAGGACAAAGCTGGTGACAGAAGCTTAGCTCTGTTGAAGTCAAAAGATAACCTTTTTATTACGGCTCCTGAGGTCAAGGAAAACTTCCCTGTCTGTGCATGTGCAGGTAGAGTCCTTGAGGGTCAAAAAAGGAGGGGGCTTTTTTTGCCACCTTATTATAGTGGTCCCATAATAATTTTACACATACACCCACATGCCTTTGCAGTGGGGTCCTTCTTAGCAAAAACCTGCACATGCATGTTGGGGAGCGTCTTAGGAACAGTCAGGTGTGAAAAAAGAAAAAAGGTAATTTGCCAAAGGTAAACAAAGACCTGGAAGGACTGTCCTATATAAGTGATTTAAATCACCTCTTTACTGCACTCCTCCCCCATTACCTTTCTTTACAAGTGTGCATTTCTACCTGCTTCAGTCTTAAATAAACAAACTATTTCTCTGCGTGCTCTCCCACTGTGTCATGCTGAATCTCTAATAATAAACTTTGTATCTATTCTCAAAGTTTTTGCCTCTTTTATAGAATTTTGCTTTCAATAGGGGTAAGAGTCAGCAAAGCTTTGCTTCTAGCCTATAACCCTTGGTGGTTTAGTAGGTAAAAGTCTTGGTTTTTATCCAGGCTACACAAGTTCAATTCCTGGGTAGGGGAATAAAGTCTCTTGTTATCAGGATCACTCGTTGCTGTTTCTCCAAGATTAGTTGGAGTCATCTACAAGATTTTCCCAGTTAGCAAAGAAGAGGGTAGCCATTGTTAACAGGGTGTTTTGAGTTTGGTTAATGTTACAGAGCTACCTACTATATTTCTAACTGCTGAAAAATGCCATATTATAGAGTCTCAGAACTATTTGATACATATATATATATATATATATATATATATTTTTTTTTTTTTTTTGAGTGAGAAACTCCCTCTCTTTTTTGTCCACAGAGAGTGCTAATGTATGTCCTAGCAGGTTCATGGGCTACAGTAATCCCCAAAGCAGAATTTTTTTTTTTCATGATGAATAGTATTTTCCTTCAGATAAAATATTTCTTCTTATAATTGCCTATAGAACATGTATTTCTTCTTATAATTGCCTGTAGAACACAAAGTTTTGTTTTAGATTCACATTAGTGCTCACAATTGTCATATGTCTAATTCCAGAAATTTCCCTAAATTCCTCATATCCTTAAAGTTTCTCTAATGAACAAAGACTATTTTTAACGAATATAAAGAAATCTGGAATCATTTCTGTGAATCTCCTGCTTTGGACTTATTCTTGTCAGATCTGATTGGATGCTAACAGGACATGTTAGAATTCAAACTCTTTTTCCTTGTCAGGTGTTACATTCATGGAGACCTGAGAAAATATTGAAAAGCTAAAGAACAAAGTGAGTAGTGTAATTCATGAAATCTTAACTTACTTTTGAAGTTCAGTGACTCCATAAGAAAAGAAAAAATAAGTGTTATTTTAGGTCAATCTCAAAAATGTAGGTGTTAACCAACTTGTATATAAAGCATAGAAACCTTTCTCTCCTGATTACCTGAGGAAGAAAAATAATTGAGTTTTCTTATTCTCAGATCGTATGCTCTATTTGATGTTTATAACACATAGCACTCCAGGAAAATTACTCAGTATTTTAAATTTCTACTTTCAAGGTTGGCATTTAATTTTTGAAGATTTGTCTTCCTCAGATGCACAAGTGGTTCCGCTTAAAAACAGAAGTTCTATAAATTATGATAAATACATTGATATTTGGTTATTTACATTTTCTAAAATTAAGTAACCCAGCTTTCTTGGTTCAGCAATAAAGAATCTATCTGTAACATAGAAGACATAGGACATGAGAATTCGATCCCCTGGAGGAGGCTGTGGCAGCATACTCAGTATTCTTGCTGGGAAAATCCCATGGATTTAGGAACCTGGCAGGTTACAGTCCATAGGGCTGCAAAGAATCAGGCATGACTGAAGCAACTGAACAAGCAAAATTAAGTAATCATCAAAGGAAAAATAGGAAAAATAATAGTTTCCTCATATCTATGAAATTTAATTTTATTTAGTAGTAATGTGTGTTAGCTTAGTATTAAATATCTAAAGGTCACATTTATATCTGTTTGACAATGTCTTAAAAGATGTTGTGTCTACATTCCATTAGCTCTCTCTCAGCTTAAAGTCACTCTAAAAGTTGATTGTTATGATTAATATAAATGCTGCAATGTGTAATGTTGATAAGAATACTGAATAGGACCTAGAATAAAATCTAGCAGAATACTCCAGAAAGTGCCTCAGACTGAAGCGTCCTTGCTTAGAAAAAGAACTTGTATGCTTTTAAAATATGGCTGATATACATATTTTTTGCATTTCACTCGATACAGAATTTCAGCTACAAGTTATAAAACCAGAGTTGGTATTATATTCAGGCATGCAAAAGGACCTATTATTATAAAGAAGGAAATTATTTACTCTATCCTATCTTTGCAAAGCAGAAGCAGCGCTCTACAAAAATCAACAAGAACTTTTATCATTTGCGTAAAGTGTTCTAGAATTGTACTATAAATGTTTTATCAACCCAACTAGTTTATAAGCAACTGCAAGGGAAGAGATATGCTTGTTTTCTAAGCCCATCTTACCTTGCACTACTAGTCCAAAATATCTAACAAAATAAGCACATGAAAATATGCTGTTTTAGTGGGAGGATAAAAGAGAACTGCATTTCTTTGGAAATATAAAATTCCATTATACCTGTGATTGTCTGTTCTTTTCATAAGATCCAGGCTTCCTAATCTTGCCATCTGCAAAACAGTGAAAGCAGGTTACTCAGGACTTTACCAAGTGGAATTTGATTGATTAGCATTTCCTTCCTCTGATGTGTATTGCAATATTAACTCTTGTTCTGAGCAGAAGGCAAATGTTTGCATTAGATTCTAAAGGCCCTCAAGTATCATCAAAAGAATGTCGTCAAGTTTCTGTCCGTGTTTGAAATACATGGTAGCTTTCTATTCAATAACCAACTTAATAACAAAAATAGCTAATTTGCTGACAATTTCAAGAAAAATAAAATAAGCAGTTTTTTCTTTGCGATCCTTTTATAATCAATCTTGTGGGCAGTCATACAGAACTGCATACAGAACTGTTCTAACAGATTCCACTGTCTCTCCCATTTATCTTCCATACCACTTCAGGTTTATATTATGCAGCAGTAATCCATTGCGTACATCACCCATATGGAAATTTTTTTTCTAGCTTCTCAGACCTGTGGCTTTAAGTCCGTGATACTGGTAGTTTAATTGCTGCTGTTCAGTAGCTAAGTCATGTGCAATGCTTTGTGACTCCGTGGACTGCAGGATGCTAGGCTTCCCTGTCCTTCACTATCTCCTGCAGTTTGCTCAAACTAATGTTCATTGAGTCAGTGATACCATCCAACCATCTCATCCTTTGTTATCCTCTTCTCCTCTTGCCCTCAATCTTTCTCAACATCAGAGTCTTTTCCACTGATGCTGAAGCTGAAACTCCAATACTTTGTCCACCTGATACTTTTCACATCAGTATTGGAGCTTCCACTTAAGCACAAGTCTTTCCAATGAATATTCAGGGTTGATTTCCTTTAGGATTGACTGGTTTGATCTCCTTGAAGTCCAATGGACTCTCAAGAGTCTTCTCTGGCATCACAGTTTGAAAACATCAATTATTTGGTGCCCAACCTTTATAATGGTCCAACTCTCACATCCACACATGACTACTGGAAAAACTATAACTTTGACTATACAAACCTTTGTTGACAAAGTGATGTCTCTGCTTTAACTAAGACACCAAAATAAAATGATAGAATAATGCACTAGGCTTAGAACTCACAACCCCATTGCCATGGCTCCCAACAACAACAAAATCCTATTAAATATAATTTTCATTGGATTGTTACCCAGATCTTCACTTTTACAAATTTAAAGCCATATTTTCTTACTGATAGACAGTCCACTGATTGATAATTCACATTTCATGTTTTTTGAGTCATATTGCATTTACCATTGCTTCATCTGATACATAAAATACACTAAATTTTATTATTCCATTTATTCTGGACATGCTGGTAGGAGTGACAGTCGAGAACAATGAAAATGCACTTAGTGAATATTTTCCAAGATGTTGAGAACATCTAGGTTCTACCACAAACAAGTTTAATGATCCTATATGAATGTTATATGTCACTTGATAATAAGATGCCAGAGAATGATAGTAAAGATTTCTGAATGAGGCGAGGAAAGAACAATGTTTCTTTACTGAAGAAGACAGTACCATTGGTATGTATGCTGCTCCTATTTCTTACAATGTTTTAGTCATTTGGTTTAAATCTCTTCTGCTCATAAGAATTAGGCATATATACTTAAACTAACTCAATTAAAGACAAATTTATTTTAAGTTTATAAGTGCAGATGCAAAAACAGAATCTTATGGAGATACAATAGACCATACATAAACTAAAATGTCAGACAACATGAACTCTCATTTCTCAGCACTGAATGATGACTTGTCCCTATTTTTCTATGCATCCCCTAAAGTCCTACTCTCACAACAACTAGCTTTTTTTTATTACTTATATTTACATATAATCACCATGATTTGAAGTTTCCCAGGTGGCTCAGTGGTAAAGTACACACCTGCCAATGCAGAAGACTCAGTAGAGAGGGGTTCAATCCCTGTGTCAGGAAGATCCCCTGGAGTAGTAAATGGTAATCTGCACCAGTATTTTTGTCTGGAAGATTTCATGGACAGAGGAGCCTGGTAGGCTAGCTATGGTCCATGGGGTCACAGAGTCAGACGCAACTGAGCACACACACACATACACACACAACCATGCCTTGTTTGACTGTTAAATTTACAAAATTTTAGCTCCATTTCTCATGTTATCTAGCAATCTCTCAACTTCCTAAACTTAATCTTAAACCAAGAATTGGATTGAACAGATTTATCACTTTTAAAATTCTGAGCATTAGGTCATTGACAGACCATCCATTGACAAACCATATGGATGGTTTCTTTGAGTTAGTTGCCAAGTTCTTTTCTAATAAATCATGTTTTTCTGGTATGCAAAATGATATTTCCATCTCAGAAGCTTGCAAATATTTTACTAATTGAGAATGGAGAGTGTAAGCATCCAAGAACAGGTACCACTCTATTTATGTCAAAATATTCTTAAAGGAAAAAAAAGCGGACCATGATGAACCAAGAGAGTAAATAAAAAATATAATCCACAGGAGTTTGTGATTAAATGATATGAAGATTTTAATAGAAAGACATATTTAGAATAACTCAGAATTTTAAGTTTGTATTAATATGTGAATGATGATGTCATTTGTTGAAATAAAGAATGTACAGAGAAAAATAAATTTAAGAAATGAATTAGGGAATGTTAAGTTCAATATTTACAGATGACTTTTAATGATGGTAGAATATGGAAGTAAATATGTTTAACTAGCAGTTGTATATAATATACTTAAATGTTTAGACACTCAGTCACATCAGAGTATACCTAGGCTAAAACAATTTGTCTATGAGAGTGAGCTTAAAACCTGCATAATTAAAAATCAGTGTATTCTGCAAAATTGTAGATATTGAAGAGTACACACATCTAAGAAACGATCCTAGGACAACTAGTTTTTAAGAAGTTGTTAGAAGAATGGAACCTCAAAAAATTATTAAGAATTAATGACAAGAGCTAAGCAGACAAATAAAAAAATAATATATTATAATATTTAAGAAATACTTATGGTGAAACAGTGGCAGATTTTATTTGGGGGGCTCTAAAATCACTGCAGATGGTGACTGCAGCCATGAAATTAAAAGACACTTACTCCTTGGAAGAAAAGTTATGATCAACCTAGATAGCATATTAAAAAGCAGAGACATTACTTTGCCAACAAATGTCCACTTAGTCAAGGCTATCGTTTTCCCAGTGGTCATGTATGGATGTGAGAGTTGGACTATAAAGAAAGGTAAGTGCCAAATAATTGATGCTTTTGAATTGTGGTGTTGGAGAAGACTCTTGAGAGTCCCTTGGACTGCAAGGAGATCCAACCAGTCCATCCTAAAGGAAATCAGTCCTGAATGTTCATTGGAAGGACTGATGTTTAAGCTGAAACTCCAATACTTTGGCCACCTGATGTGAAAAACTAACTCACTGGAAAAGACCCTGATGTTGGGAAAGATTGAAGGTGAGAGGAGAAAGGGATGACAGAGGATGAAATGATTGGATGGCAACCCCAATTCAATGGACATGCGTTTGGGTAAACTCTGGGAGTTGATGATGCACAAGGAAGCCTGGTGTGCTGCAGTCCATAGGGTTGCAAAGAGTCAGACATGACTGAGTGACTGAACTGAACTGAACTGAACTGATCATTGCACAAAACAAGAAACATCAAAATAACAATGTATTTTAAATAATGCAAGTTCATCTCATAAAAGTGTCTAAAGCTTTCAGCTCAGACAGTTTAGGACTGGTTAACATGGCAGCTCTATAAAATTTGCAAAGTCTAGGCTCTTCCAGATCTTTTCTGATGTGTGGCAATTATTCTCACAGTCTAAAATTATTTCTTGATATCTAGTGACTGTATTCATTTCCCATAAATATCTGCAGAAAGTGAAATGAAATCCAAGTATTCTAAATATTACAGTTAAAAATCAGTCCCATGCACTGTTCTCACTTTCATTTGAACACAAAAAAGAGGTCAGGACTTTGCTTGTCCAAATTAGAATGCCTTTTCTCTGGCATCCACATTCTATTCAGCAGGAGTTAACATAGATCCAAAGAAATCCATATCCTCCAAGTTCCTGCCTCACAAAGGTAGCATCATGTCTTTACCAACAAGAATGTATGATCTTGAAATATGTTTTCTGTGATATAACTAGCACAACTTGAGCTTTCTTATCATCATTTTGAGAGATGAAGAAGCACTTTAAATAATTTAGGTCTTGCTGACTAGTAATACATTCAAAATGCCTGATCAAGAGAAAAGTATGTGAACATTATTTGACCTTAGAAAATCTAGGAAATAAATGAGTAGATTATTTGATTTGCTGCCAAGGTCAGTGCATTCCCAAGAATTACAGCAAGGTAAAGAATAAAAAAAGTATTGGATTAGATGAAAGAATCCTCAGTATATAGAAAGGAATCCCTTGAATAATGAATAAAATCATAATAAAGAATAAAAACTATGTTAACTATATATAATATATATTAAGCTTAATAAAATAATTAAGAAATGAATAATTCTAATTTAGAACATGGAAGGGAGAGGAAGACTTATACCCCTACCTTGCCTCTATGTCCAGTGACATGAGGATAGAATTTTGTTTTGAAGTATAGAAGGAGGCATGTGGTGTTTTAGGTTGGCCAATGTGGAATAAAGAAAATTATTTCAAGAATAAGATAAATGTATGAGGAAACATGGGTCAAATTCAAATAAAGAGCTGAAGGCAATAAAGCAAGGATAAAGATACACATAGCAACTAGGTAATACAAAACATTTCCTGAATGTCAGTTCTCTAGAAAAAAAAATGAGAAACTCCCTATGTTCAAGGTATCTAGGCAGAAAACAGTGTTGAAACCTACCCTCCAGGAAAGTATTTTAATGTGTGTGAACTTCAACTTCAGGTGGAGAAATGTCAGGAAAATTTCCAAGACATCGTACTTTATGAAGCACACTATATTGACTGAAGGTGACACATTGGTTTTCAAGGCGACTCAAGATCCAATTTTCACATTTAAATATAAATATTGATTTATCTTGAGTTGACAAATATGTTATTCTTCACCTGAATTAATTAATTTTTTTAACCATCAGATAGTGGAGCCTGGGGCCTACAGTCCTGGAGTCTCAGAGTAGACAGCTGAGCGATTAATCACATGCATGCAACCACTACTTATCCTTCCAGGAACAACCAAAAAAGCACCTTTTTATGAGACCTTTCCAGATCTTACTTACTGTACATGAGTATTAGTTCATTTTCTGTTCCCATGGTCCTGCTAATCTTTCTAACTTCTTCTCACATCATAGGTTCCCCAAGATAGTAATCTTACTTTATTTATTATTGTCACCTCAAGTGTCAGTTGGCAAATGCCAATGTTGAATAAGGGATCTGAATTTCAGTCTTGCCTCTCTCACTGACATGGACACATTACTTCTGAGCTTTATCTGAATCTACAAATTAGGTTACATTTGACTCATTTTTCTGTAAGTTTGGGCTATTATCTAGTTAGGAATGATGCAATAACATATAAGCAACTGCAGATACTATCGTAAACATGCTGGTTAAATGATGCTTGCTCAATTTCAATGTTTATTACTTAAAGCAAAAGAAGCTGAAGGCAGGAGACTTAACTTCATTTGAAATTAAAAAGAGAAGAAATCTTTGAATAAGGATTATACAAAATTCCAGTGAAATAACCTCTGTCCTGAAATTGGTAGGAGGCTTTGGGCTGTACTACATGGAAAAACATCACATAAAAAAATGGAAAGCAATTCTGTAAAACATTCAGTACTTTCTGATATACTGTAAACTCCATTCATATTATGAAGTCTTAAGTCACCACCAGTGAACTAGCAATCCTCTGTATGGCTAATTGTTTCATGTATATTTGACCTGGTTGACTTGACTTCTGGTTATTTATTAAAGAAACACATGGCATGAAATTTCATTGTAGAAGAGTGGAAAAAAAATCTTAAGGGCAAATAGAAAGTTTCTATGTAGAAAGGAGATATGTTGTTCTGTACTCAGTAGCTTCAGTTGTGTCTGTTTCTTTGGGACACTATGAACCTGTCAGACTCCTCTGTTCATGGAGATTCTCCAGGCAAGAATACTGAAGTGGGTTGCTGTGCCTTGTTCCAGGGGATCTTCTTGACCTAGGATCGGACCTGCATCTCTTACTGTCTCCTGCATTGGCAGGAAAGTTCTTTACCACTAATGCCTAGGAAGCCCAAAAGGAAGATATGAAGGATTTAAACAAAATAAACTCTATTATGAAATGTAATGCATTGTATCCTATACCCAATCATTGTATCCTATACCCAAAAAAGCCATGCTTCTTTGTTTGAGACACTGATGGAAGTCTAAATAATATAAAGAAGAATGTGATGTAGTTTGGCTACCAAGAAACTCATGACCTAAAAGGGAGACAAATAAATCAACATATTATATTAATATCAATACAAAACACCATGGGGTGTGTTTCTTATAGTGGAAAGAGGAAAATGCAACCCAATTTGGGACTATGGGGGAACGTTTCCTGGAGGATAATGATGCAAAAAAGCCAAATGGCTGTATGAAGAGGTCTTACAAATAGCTGTGATAAGAAGAGAAGTGAAAAGCAAAGGAGAAAAGGAAAGATATACCCATTTGAATGCAGAGTTCCAAAGAATAGCAAGAAGAGATAAGAAAGCCTTCCTCAACCATCACTGCAAAGAAATAGAGGAAAACAACAGAATGGGAAAGACTAGAGAATTCTTCAAGAAAATTAGAGATACCAAGGAAACATTTCATGCAAAGATGGGCTCGATAAAGGACAAAAATGGTATGGACCTAATAGAAGCAGAAGATATTAAGACGATGTGGCAAGAATACATAGAAAAATACATAGAAGATCTTCACGACTCAGATAATCACGATGGTGTGATCACTCACCTAGAACCAGACATCCTGGAATGTTAAGTCAAGTGGGCCTTAGAAAGCATCACTACCACAAAGCTAATGGAGGTGATGGAATTCCAGTTGAGCTATTTCAAATCCTGAAAGATGATGCTGTGAAAGTGCTACACTCAATATGCTAGCAAATTTGGAGAACTCAGCAGTGGCTACAGGACTGGAAAAGATCAGTTTTCATCCCAGTCCCAAAGAAAGGGAGTGTCAAAGAATGCTCAAAGTACTGCACAATTGCACTCATCTCACACACTAGTAAAGTAATGCTCAAAATTTTCCAAGCCAGGCTTCAGCAATATGTGAACCATGAACTCCCAGATGTTCAAGCTGGTTTTAGAAAAGGCAGAGGAACCAAAGATCAAATTGCCAACATCTGCTGGATCATCGAAAAAGCAAGAGAGTTCCAGAAAAACATCTCTTTCTGCTTTATTGACGAAGTCGAAGCTTTTGACTATGTGGATCACAATAAACTGTGTGGAAAATTCCAAAAGAGATGGCAGTACCAGACCACCTGACCTGCCTCTTGAGAAACTTGTATGCAGGTCAGGAAGCAACAGTTAGAACTGGACATGGAACAACAGGCTGATTCCAAATAGGAAAAGGAGTATGTCAAGGCTATATATTGTCACCCTGCTTATTTCACTTCTATGCAGAGTACATCATGAGAAACGCTGGGCTGGAAGAAGCATAAGCTGGAATCAAGATTGCTGGGAGAAATATCAATAACCTGAGATATGCAGACGACAAAACCCTTACGGCAGAAAGTGAAGAACTAAAGAGCGTCTTAATGAAAGTGAAAGAGGAGAGTGAAAAAGTTGACATAAAACCCAACATTCAAAATACTAAGATTATGGCATCTGGTCCCATTGCATCATAGGAAATAGATGGAGAAACAATGGAAACAGTGTCAGACTTTATTTTTGTGGGCTTCAAAATCACTGCACGTGGTGACTGCAGCCATGAAATTAAAAGACACTTACTCCTTGGAAGGAAAGTTATGACCAACCAAACAGTATATTAAAAAGCATAGATATTACTTTGCCAACAAAGGTCTGTCTAGTCAAGGCTATGTTTTTTCCAGTGGTCATGTATGGGTATGATAGTTGGACTATAAAAAACTGAGCACTGAAGAATTGATGCTTTTGAACTATGGTGTTGGAGAAGACTCTTGAGAGTCCTTTGGACTGCAAGGAGATCCAACCAGTCTATCCGAAAGTAGATCAGTCCTGGGTGTTCATTGGAAAGACTGATGTCAAAGCTGAAATTCCAATACTTTGGCCACCTCACATGAAGAGTTGACTCATTTGAAAAGACCCTGATGCTGGGAAGGACTGGGGGCAGAAGGTGAAGGGGGTGGTGGCGTCACCAACTCGATGGACATGAGTTTGGGTGCACTCCAGGATTTGGTGATGGACAAGAAGGCCTGCTGTGCTGCCGGTCCTGGGGTTGCAAGGAGCTGGACATGTCTGAGTGACTGAACTGAGCTGAACTGAACTGAATGATGAGTATAAGGGATACATCAAAACAGAGACCAAAAATGGCAGGTTTAAAGGAAAAACCTACACTTTTTAAACTCTGTATAGAGAAAAGCCCAATTCTTCCTTATTATGTATTTCTTCCTTATGAGTTTCTTCTACTATTATTCTCACACAAAACATTTAACACTTCTGGTCACCAGATGTGTGAAGGTTTTTTGTCACACCAAGCAGTTCTCTGTGACATCAGTTGCATGTCCTGAAATTTAACTCAATTCTTACATGCTCTACTCTGAGAAAGCATCAAACCCCTGAACTAAGTGTTCAGTCTCACAAGCCTTTCCCCTTTGTCCCCACTAGCAATTCAGAGATCAGTCTCAAGCCCAAGTTATTATCTGAGCTTCTCATCAGCTATCTGCAGTGGGAGGTTCCAGTGACTCTCTCTTTGAGTTCAGTTAATTTGCTAGAACATGTTCAAGGATCATGGAAGCATTTGTGTTTATCAGTTTATTAAAAGATATGCTAAATGATAAAGGTGAATAACCAAATGAACTAATACAAAGGGCAGGGTCTTGAGCCCAGGAACTTCTGTCCTTATGTAATCACAGCCATCCAACACCCATACTAACGCGTATATATGGAATTTAGAAAGATGGTAACGAGAACCCTGCATGCAAGACAGCAAAAGGAACGCAATGTATAGAACAGACTCGTGGACTCTGTGGAAGAGGGCAGGGGTGGGATGATATGGGAGAATGGCATTGAAACATGTTAATTATCATATGTGAAATCAATCGCCAGCCCAGGGTTGATGCTCGGGGCTGGTGCACTAGGATGACCCAGGGGGAGGGAATCAGGAGGGAAGAGGGAGGGGGGTTCTGGAGGGGGAGCATATGTATACCCATGGCGGATTCATGTCAATGTATGGCAAAACCAACACAATAAAGTAAAGAAAATTTAAAGAAAAGAAAAAAAAAAAAAAACAGATGATTCTCCAAGTGTTCATTTCATTAGAGATTTATAAGGGTTTAAGGAGCCCTACAACAGGAACTGGGAGTAGAGACCAACATATACAGTTTCTATTATCTCACAGGAGATTATTCAGATTAAATGAAAATAATATGCTGAGAATTTACTATTTGCTTCTTGGGGTTCCAAAGCTTTAATATAAGTTTTTTAAATGAATCCTATTTCAATAAAAATATTTTGAAATAAGCATCGTAATTATCTTTATTTCAGAAACAGGCAAAGAGAAATTGAATAACTTGCCTAAGATTACACAGCTAGTAATATATGATGATTTTTCAAATCCATGTCATTTATTATATGTAAAAATAAATATAAAGTCAATCTTCTATTAATATGAACTCACCACTGGGTTGGGAAGATTGGCTGAAGAAAGGAAAGGCTACCCATTCCAGTATATTGGCCTGGAGAATTCCATGGACTGCATAGTCTATAGTGTCACAAAGAGTTGGACATGACTGAGTGACTTTCATTTTTCACCACGAAACTCTTTCTTTAATAAATAGCAACTAATTAGAGTATATGCTCTTCTTTCTCTCTTATATATCTGAAGAATCTTGGTCATCCAATAGAATGGTAATGGAGGTAGAGTTGAAATCTATTTTTATCTGCATGTAGACTCCTTACTCTCTTTAATAACACTGAACTTTTTATACATGATTTAATTTGTGTTTGTGTGTATATCTGCTTAGAATATATACAGTCAGGTTGTATCCCATTAATATAATAATGAAAACTTTTTTTTCATTTTGATAATAAACATTTTCTGCATATATGTTGACTATGTTCTCAAGCTTTTTAAAAATAGAAATTGGGGTGTTTCTCTCCCTTTCACAGTTTCTGTAAAATTTCTTACATCCTTTTGATGAAAATTCTATCATAAAATTTCAGTGTATATTACCAACCTTCTCTTGCTCCTTTAGCCTATTTTAAATAAAATGTATTCAAAGTTGTGAAAGTTATTTCTATAAAACAGAGCATTGCCTAAAATCTAGTTTATTTATTTTTGCTAACTACTTTGTTAAAAAGCTACCTAAAGTATAATTGTTTTTAATTGTTTTCTTCAATATGCACATTTTTTTCAGCAAGGCTAAAACATGGAAATTTTCTACCCTAATCTTTGACCTTGTACAATCAAAATTAATTGCAAATTTAAATTCGAGTCAGTCACTACAACTCAGTAAACAACTATTACTTTGACTTAAATTTCCCTTTGTGTCACAATCTGAGAATATGCCAGTCATTGAGAACAAAAAGTAATTTAATATTAAGTGAGAAAAGAATATTGAGAAGCACTTGCTCATGAAGTGTCCCCTTAGTTTGTTAGGAACACATCAAATATAGGTTAAAACAATAAAATATCTAACATTACAGTTATCATTGTAGTCTGAAATATATGCATTTGGAGAAAATACTTTGTCTAGCCTAACTTTCTATAGTATGATATCCTCTGTTTTAATACCTTGCATTCTAAAAACTCATTATTTTTACTTTTAACATAGATTGCAATTTATTTAGTCTTCTTGGTCCTATTCCAGAATTCTTACATATGACTAATACAGATCTTCACACCCTTGAAGTTAAAGCTACTTGACTATTTTAAGCATAACCATATTCCCACTTGCTCCGTTCTTATTGCACATGCAGAACAGAAATCTACTGACATGATTAATCAACAGAGTCAGTTGGAGAAAACAAAATGAATGCTTTACTCATCATCTTTATAATAAAGTCTAGTATTTGTCGTTCTGCACATGTACTCCTTTTCTAACATCTTGCATGCCATTTATATCTCCATTTCAGCTGCTTAAATTCCTTATTTCCCAACATTTCAAACAACCTCATTGACTCTAGAAGCTTCAATTATGCAACCTAGAATTAATTTCCCTCTCTTATATGCTGCTGCTCCTAAGTCACTTCAGTTCCGTCTGACTCTGTGCGACCCAATAGATGGCAGCCCACCAGGCCCCTCCGTCCCTGGGATTCTCCAGGCAAGAACACTG
The DNA here is from genome assembly GCA_007570785.1 of Antilocapra americana. Classification (NCBI taxonomy): domain Eukaryota; kingdom Metazoa; phylum Chordata; class Mammalia; order Artiodactyla; family Antilocapridae; genus Antilocapra; species Antilocapra americana. Next base: position 495,987 of record ML664078.1, on the reverse strand, counting down.
GAGTGGGTTGCCATTTCCTTCTCCAATGCATGAAAGTGAAAAGTGAAAGTGAAGTCGATCAGTTGTGTCTGACTCTCTGCAACCCTATGGACTTTAGCCTACCAGACTCTTCCATCCATGGGATTTTCCAGGCAAGAGTACTGGAGACGGGTGCCATTGCCTTCTCTGAATCTTTCCCAGCATCAGGGTCTTTTCTAGTGAGTTGGCTTTTTGCAGCAGGTGACAAAACTATTGGAGTTTCAGCATCAGTCCTTCAAATGAATGTTCAGGGTTGATTTACTTTAGGATTGATCAGCCTGAACTCCTTGCTGTCCAAGGATCTTTCAAGTGGCTTCTCTAGCACCACAATTCAAAAGCATCAATTCTTTGGCACTCAGCCTTTTTTATGATCCAACTCTCAAATCTGTGCACAACTTCTGAAAAAAACATAGTTTTGACTATACAGAGCTTTGTCAGCAAAGTGATGTCTTTGTTTTTTAATACTCTGTCTAGCTTTGTCATAGTTATCCTTCCAAGCAGCAAGTGGCTTCTAATTTCATTGCTACAGTCAAATAGAAGGGGAAAGGTAAAGACAGTGACAGATTTTCTTTTCTTGAGCTTCAAAATCATTGTGGATGGTGACTGCAGACTACAGAATATATACCAAAATTATTTATTAACAGATGAAAAAGTACAGATGAATCAATAGCAACTTGAATGTGCCATAAGTGTATTCTTCAAAAGAAGAACAAAGGAAATTCCCATGAAAAATGAATAAAATGAATAATGGGACTGGATTAATAGAAATTGGTATCTATAAGTAATTTTATTGGCACAAGAGCTAGAAGAAAACATTTTGAGACCTATGGAGAGAGTAGTTAGTTTATTTCTAAGAATAAAAATGAAGAATTGGAAACAATATTGGAAGAACTTTTAGATGCTTCACTAAGATAGGATTTTTTCAGATCAATAACCCTTGTTGTTAATTAGCATTTATACATATATTCCTTATATTGAAAGCAGACCTAAAAATCATGCCTGAGCATCTGAAGCAATCCATGAGTTCTGACAATGTCAAGCATCCAGTGAGACCCAGGTGGTTAATTATTTTTTAAAATCTCCTTAATAAAACAGCTAGTGTTAACAACAATGTTGAAATAGTCATGCATTTTATATTATTGACTTATTATTTTTTCCTACCAATCAAATACATAAATGAGTCTAAGGAGAGGAGAAAGATTTTATTTTTATTGTATCTCTCTCCTTCCAAATTAGCAATATTTTCCTCTGGAAAAGAGAAAGGAAAACCATAATGAGAAATATTTAAACAGAAAGTATCTTGTGTAATATTTGGAAGATCTAGTAGCTTATAAGTATGTTCAATTATTCCTAAGTTGTTAAATTATTAATAATTTTGAAGACAGTCTCAGTTGGAAAAAATAACTCTACGGCTATCACCTGTGTGTTTCTATATCACTGCATAATAATTCTACATGACATTTATAAAAATGGTATTCACACATATCAGTTATAGAGATGTCTCACAGCAGATAGTGATTTTCTGGATTCATTCATGATGGCATACCATGGAGGTGGAAAAGCCACAATATAAAGTTTACAGAAAAAAAAAGAAATAGAAAAATACATCAAGCAAATAAATAACTTCTGGGTCAAATAAGTTGGCAGATCATTTACAATGAGAAATTTAGAGTCCACTATCAACAGGAAAGAAAATTATACACAAATGTACTTTCTATCTGTAGTAATATTTCTGAGTATTTTCTGAAACTGTGATATAATAACAATTGACTTACAAAAACTGATTCATGTCCTTTCCATTTTAAAGAACTTATATAACATTTTTATAAAGATATCAAAAATTTTGGGAAAAAGAAAGGAACTCATTTCTTGTGGCTTCACATTCCCATGTGATAAGATTGATTAGAGTCACAGGGAAAACTTTTCCTTACTCTTCTCCCCCAAGAGAAAGTAACAACTCATTGCTTTTGTGAGTTCAGGAGAGAAACAGCTCTTTAGTTCAGTATCTTTCTTTATCCATTTTCTGGACTCCAACTGCAGAAGGAAGTTTGCCCACTCTCAGCCTAGCATTAAGGTTCCTGGGACATCACTTGACTTACTTTGGGGAGATAGTCTCAGTTCAGGCAGTGTTAGCAAGCCCTTTAATGAGATCTGAGTTATGCCCTCGGTACAGCCTCAACAGTGTAACAAGTAAAACTGATCTCCAATTGCCTACTTCCTCCCTCTTGAATTTCTTTCACTCATTTCTGAACATGGGCAGAGTAGAAAGAGAGTTACATGTTGAGCCCTTAATGCCCAGGAGAATACACTGAAGCATTTCTGGTTATCCTTAAGATCTATGTATTTTGACTGCTACAGAAGTGTAGAAAAAAATAAATAAATAAACCCCCTTGGTACACTGAAAAATCAAAACTTTTCTGGTGAGGCACTGATTTATAGTAAATCATGATGTATAAAGAAAGTTTCATTTATTTATTTACCAAGCCACTTGTTTCTTTAACAAATACCTGTCAGGATATAAGGAAAGACAACAGAATAAATTCTATGCAAATATTAATAAAATGATGTTTAATCCAAAATAAGTTAATAGGATAAAAAGATGATTTCAATTGAGTATAGAAACATATCTATAAAAGTATTACTTCAAATTAACCAATCATCTAATTACTTTAAATATATAATTGAGTATATTTATTATGTATTGATAAATAAATATACTTATAAAATTCAGGCTAGATATAGTCCAATATTATGTTTTTATATGAAATAAAAATTCTTTGCAACTGTTAAATACATATATAATAATATAAGTATATATTCTTATATAGCATTTATGTAAACTTCATTAAAACTGGTGAGTCAGAGTTGTTGTTTAATCTGTTTCACTAATGAACAAATTATATCACAGGGAAACTAAAGTGTTTAAGGCCTCACATCTACTGTGTTAGCTGTCCTCTGGGATGGCCACTGATGATCATCACCATCTGATATGCACACTCATGTGTGGTTTCTTCCATATTGTGCCAGAGTGGGCCTGCATAACCAGTTACATATGGAAGAAGATACATCGTGTCACTTCTGAGATTAGATTGTATGAGATGTTGTGACTTCTATCTTGATTGTTCTCTTGCTCTCTCAGATCATTCACTTTAATAAAAGTCAGCTGTAGTGTAGAGAAGTCTATGTGGCAAGAGACTGAGTCTTCTGCTGATAACTAGAGAAGGAGTGAGACTTTCTGACAAAAGCTGTGTAAGTAAGCCAACCTAAAAGCAGATCCTCTGCTTCAGTTAAGCCTTCAGGTTACTGCAAATACAACCTACAAGCTAACAGCCACTTATCTGGTTCTTGTTAAACTGAGAACCCTCACTAATACAGTGATTCTTTCTTCTCCCTGTCTATTAGGCTAAATCAATCTACTGCAATTTACCAAATAGTCAAAAACAAACAAACAAACAAACACTTGTTTCTTGTGATTTTTATGAGTTGTGCATTCATGTTTCCACTCCACTTCTTAATAAGTGGATTATTTGGATTAAATTATAAAATTTTGTCTATTTGACTTAAAATGATAATTTCTAAGAGGACTTTAACGTGCTACATTATGCAGGGATAGGCATTCCCTTACAGACTCTGTATTTTGTTGTAATTCAAATGCATGTTGAGCTAGACATATCAAAAATAAAGTGAACAGTGTGCTAGGGGCATTTTCTTTTACCATTTCAGAATGATATCAATTGCCATATTAAGGGAGACTTCAAAGCCTTCACTGAAACACGTGATGTGGACGGTGGCGCCACAGGCATGTTCTATGTGAAAGTTTGAAGAAGGCGTTGTCTCTTCTGAACATCACTGATCATATTCTAGCACCATCTTCTTTGCTAACTTCCAGAATTCCATAGAATTTAGATGGTCTCCTCTGCAGCCTATTTGAAGGCTTCTAACCAGGTCCCAGCTGTTGATTTTGATTCCTAAGTCAAGATAGAACTATTTCTCTCTTGTTCTAAGAAAGAATAATTTCTTTTCCTCCTTCTCTACCATCTGCCCCAAAGGAAATAAACCTATCTTTTGTGCTTTCCTCGCAGGTACAGATCTTCTAATGGGTTAATTAGTAAAATAAATAGAATATACTTGAAGTTGCCTTTGTGAATAATGTGTTATGAGTCTTAGCTAAAGTGTTAATTGCCTTCTTTATAGTCTCTGTAGCATGAATATTGGGGCTTTCCCAGTGGCTCAGAGGTAAAGAATTTGACTACAATTCAGGAGATTCAGGAGTTTCAGTTTCCATCCTTGGATAAGGAAGATCCCTTGAGGAAGGCAAAGCGATCCACTCCAGTATTTTTGACTAGAGAGGAACCTGATGGGCTACAGTCCATAGGGTCACACAGAGTTGGACAGGACTGAAGCAACTTAGCATGCACGCATACAGCCTGAATATTAATCCCCTTCAAAGTTGAAGTTAGGCATGAATTCCTGGGGAAATTTTTCACTGGAGCTCAGGTAAGGTTTAATTTCATGATTATACACTTTGTAAGAACCCTCTACAACTCTCACAGAATATTTACCACCATCCTTTACATAATTATTGCCTTATGTCTATAAAATTGTAAACCTCAGAAATGCCAAGAGAAATGCAGTTTCTCATCAATTGTTCTAATCCAAGTGCCTGCATTTGTCAGACTCTCATTTACATAAGACAAAAGAATAAATTATTGAACAATTATTATAAGTCCAGGAAATAGCATTGCAATCTATTTTGGATCATAATCTGTGATGAGAAACTCTGATTCATATTACTGAAGATTTCAATTTATTCTAAATAACTTCTTTACTGAGGAAAAAATCAACATTTCTCTAACTTGTTTTTGTTCATCTTGAATCAGTTAGATTTCCTGGACTAAGACAAATATATTGTGCACTAATGATAGAAGGGCATATCATACTGAGTGCTGAAAATATCTTAAAAATTATACCAAATGCTTATATATAGTACTATGTTTCATAGTATAAAATAAATTTTACTGTTGCCAGTCTCCTTAATAAAGACATTGAATATTTCTCTCACATTTTTCCTTCTTCTTGGGTTGCTGGTAAGGGCAACACTTTTCACAGCATATAAATTAAGGGAAAAGGAAGGTGAAATAATATAAGCAGATTTTCTATTTTTATTTTATTTTTTTTTATTTATTTATTATTTTTTTTATTATTGTTTTTGCCATACATTGTCATGATATCACCATGGGTTTACATATGCTTCCCCTCCGGGTCCCCCCTCCCTCCTCCCTCCCCCCCGGGAAATCTCGCTGCACCAGTCCCGAGCATCAGTCCTGGGCTGGCGATTGATTAGACACATGACAATTAACATGCTTCAATGCCCTTCTCCCATCTCATCCCACCCTTACCCTCATCCACAAAGTCCACAAGTCTATTCTATACATCTGCGTTCCTTTTGTTGTCTCCCATGTTGGGTTCTCATTACTGTCTTTCTAAATTCCATATATATGTGTTAATATACTGTATTGTTGTTTTTGCTTCTGGCTTACTTCACTCTGGATAATGGGCTCCAGTTTCGTCCATCTGAGTAGAATTGCTTCAAATGAATTTTTTTTTAATGCTGAGTAATATTCCATTGTGTATATATACCACAGCTTTCTTATCCATTCGTCAGTTGATGGGCATCTAGGTTGCTTCCATGTCCTGGCTATTGTAAACAATGCAGCGATGAACATTGGGGTGCACGTGGCTCTTTCAATTCTGGTTTCCTCGGTGTATATGCCCAGCAGTGGGATTGCCGGGTCATATGGCAGGTCTATTTGCAGCTTTTTAAGGAACCTCCACACTGTTTTCCATAGTGGCTGTACTAGTTTGCATTCCCACCAACAGTGTAAGAGGGTTCCCTTTTCTCCACATCCTCTCCAGCATTTATTGCTTGTAGACTTTTGGATGGCAGCCATTCTGACTGGTGTAAAGTGGTACCTCATTGTGGTTTTGATTTGCATTTCTCTGATAATGAGTGATGTTGAGCATCTTTTCATGTGTTTGTTAGCCATTTTTATATCTTCCTTGGAGAAATGTCTGTTAAGTTCTTTGGCCCACTTTTTAATTGGGTTGTTTATTTTTCTAGAATGGAGCTGCAGGAGTTGTTTGTAAATTTTTGAGATTAATTGTTTGTCTGTTGCTTCATTGGCTATTATTTTCTCCCATTCTGAAGGCTGTCTTTTCACCTTGCTTATAGTTTCCTTTGTTGTGCAAAAGCTTTTAATTTTAATTAGGTCCCATTTGTTTATTCGTGTTTTTATTTCCAATATTCTGGGAGGTGGGTCATGGAGTATCCCGCTTTGGACTTTTCAAATGAGTTAGCTTTTTGCATCAGGTGGCCAAAGTATTGGAGTTTCAGATTCAGCATCAATCCTTCCAATGAATATTCAGAACTGATTTCCTTTAGGATTGCAAAAAGGAAAGCTAAAATCCTAAATTTAGGTTTACTCTCTATACAATGTTTTTGCATTTTAATATCTTCAAGAAAAGTGGAGCTTTATTTAGCTATTTTACTGAACATTGAAACAAACTAAGGGATTTTAAATACTTGCTGGACATCAGAAATAAATGATAGCTAAATAAAGTTGAATATGAATTTGATGGGCTTCCCTGGTGACTCGGATGGTAGAGAACCTGCCTGCAATGCAGAAGACCCAGGTTTGATCCTTTAGTGGGACGATTCCTTGGAGAAGGGAATGGCAACCCAATCTAGAATTTTTCCTTGGGCAGAGAAATCTGACAGAATCCATGGGGTCATAAAGAGTCAGACACTACTAAGCAACTAATACTTTCACACTTTTTGTGAATTTGATCATTCCAATATCACTTCTTATTCCTTAGCTATGATTCAGGAATCCATCAAATTTGATCTGTCATAAAAACTTAAAATATTAAATAATTTATCCAAACCTCTAAGGGCCAAATCTAACCAGATGAAAAGAGATCTTGACTTTATCTTGCCTTCTACTGGACAATGGTTTCTTCCAGAAGGTTCTTCATTAATGAGATTTCTAGACTGAAGGTCGGCAACATAAATTCTTCAGAAAGGAAGATGATCGTTCTTTTATCTGGACTGTGCTCTGAATACCATCCTTTGCCTAAAGGCAAAAGTAAAAAAATCACCAAATTTGAGTTTCAAGTTAGAGAAAGTAATTTGAAGGAATATTAAGAATAATGCTGCATTCTCTATTTGTCTGAAAGAACATTTTAATCTTCTGGGATAACCAAACTTCTTTTTTTTTTTTTTTTAAATTATGAATATCATTGCATGCCTTCAAGCTAACAGTGTCCACTTTAAAACTTTGCCCTTCTCTTACAGATTCTAATTGACTAATATTTTAATATTTTCTTCATACATTTTTGGGGTCAAGACTTAAGTAGCAAGAGTGAAGCTGTCTACAGAGGATAAATTTAACAACAAAATTCACTTGTCAAACTCTGGGTTACAAAATGGTTAGATGTGTAAAGATACATGTGTGAATGTGTGCTAAGTTGCTTAATCATGTCCAACTAATTATAAACCTATGGACTGCAGCCTTCCATGCTTCTCTGCCCATGGGATCCTCCAGGCAAGAATACTGGAGTGGACTGCTATGCCCTCCTCCAAGGGATCTTTCCAATTCATGGATCAAACCCATGTCTCTTGCACTGTCAGATGAGTTCTTTGCCATTAGCATCAAATGGGAAGCCCCCAAAGATGCATAATCAAAGATAATCTTCAGATAATCTTAAACTATAAGAAACTTTGTAGGTGAATGTTTAATAAAATCTAATTAATTAAAAATATGATGCAGAGAAATTATGTAACTTTTCCAGAGTTAAAAATATGTCACTGAACACCTGTGACTACTACCCAGACTGACCTTTGAATCCAGAATTTTTGCCTAAATCATGCTGCTCTTCAATGCCTGAAATGTCATAAAAGGATCAAAGACTAATACAATTTACAGTTTTACAATTACAACAATACAATTTACAGATATCTGAATTAAAAATACATAAGTGGCTATACTTTTCTGAGGGTGTCTATGGAAGGCAAAGTATGATGCCTGTGTTTGTGCTTCATTTCACATAATGCTTATGGAAAAAATTGTTTGTGCTCCTCATAAGTGGATCTTTCTTTTTCTGGGCACACAGAGCTTACTTGTTAGGTCTCTTACAGTTAGTTGTTGTTCAGTCGCTAAGTCATGTCTGACTCTTTGCAACCCCATGAACTGCCCGCCTTCTCCCCTTGCCCTCAGTCTTGCCCAGTATTCATATGATCACTTGGGGCCAATACACTGTAAAAATATGCCCTGTTAGGCTGGAACACAGGATAAAGGATGAAAATCTCTATATATGTATCTCATATGGTAAACCTGAAAGATGAAAGAATCCTCATTCACCTCCAGATGGCGGCCATCTAATGTGAAACATGTGGAGTGAGCAAGAGATGCACTTTTGTTGAATTACCTCACCGGCATTTACATGTTGCTTTTCACTAAATTGAAATCTTGTCTAATCTATTATTTTGCCTAGTTGAACTAAGTTTTGTTACTCCATTTTATAGGTAAAGAAATGGAAACTAGAAGTGTTCATGGGAAACGCTCATCTGCATAAACTACTGATGCTGAAGGAAACAGTGACACTATTTCCACTGTGGGCAGTGACTGCAGTCATGAAATTGAAACAAACTTGCTCCTTGGAAGGAGAGCTATGACAAACTTGGGCAACGTATTAAAAAGCAGAGACATCACTGTGCCGACAAAGGTCCATGTAGTCAAAGCTATGGCTTTTCCGTAGTCATGTACAAATGTGTGAGTTGGACCATAAAGAAGACTGAGAGCCGAAAGACTGGTGATTTCATACTGTGGTGCTGGAGAAGACTCCTGAGTCCCTTGGACTGCAAAGAGATCAAATCAGTCCATCCTAAAAGAAATCAACAATGAATATTCATTGGAATAACTGATACTGAAGGTGAAGCTCAAATTCTTTGGCCACCTGATGTCAAGAGCCAACTCATTGGAAAAGACTTTGATGCTAGGAAAAGGGGAAGGCTGTCCCAGAGGACAAAATCATTAGATAGCACCATTGACTCAATGGACGTGACTTAGCCAACTGTGAGTGATAGTGAAGGAAAGGGAAGCCTGGCTCGCTGCAGTCCGTAAGATCACAGAGTCGGTAGGATGCAACTAAACAGCAACAATTGAAGGAAATAGATACAATGTCAAAAAGCATAGATGCACCAAAACCTAAGCTATTATTTAAGTAAACTTAAAGTTCCACCTTATGTCACTATCATGCTAAATGCAGAAAATTCAATGTAGCTAAATTAAAATAAAATTTGTTACATAGATGTTTTGACTTAAACTTGTTTATTGAGAATTTCTATAAACCTGAATGCTCTTGAATACTATAATTATACGGAAATTATTTGAAATCAGAATGACTTTCTTTTTTTAGTCAAGATTATGTTGAGTGTTCTATTTCTCTTGTGATTAATACTTTCTCCCAAACTGGTAGAATTTTATAGACCAAATTGGAGAGAATGAACTGAAATTTGGGGAGGATATATATGTTGCTTTCCTGGTAATTAATAAAGATTATCTTTCATTTTTTCATGACTTTTATATTTTTTCACCAATGTTCTGTAACTTTCAGTGTACATGTATCACAATATTAAATTTATTCATAATTATTTCATAGGTTTATTGCTATTCTATTTTTGAAATATTTTATTTTCCATTAAACAAATTTAACATGAATCATTTTTAAAATCATGAATACTTTAATCATCATAATTTAAACTCACTTATTGCATCTAATTTTTGTAAATGGAATTCTTATCATTTTCTATATATAACCATCATGTCATCTGTAAACAAAAGTTGATTTTATTTCTTTCCAATATTTATGTTTTTATTTTATTTTGTCCTATAATGCAATTGTTAGGACTTTTGCTACAATCTTAACTCGGAGAGAATAAAAATCTTGCCTTATATATAATGTATTTTTTTAATATCTTTTTTGTTTGTTTGCTTTGATGGGGTGGAGGGCAGATACTCATTATTTCACTATGAAGCAAAATGAAGAATATGACCTATGGATTGTTTATGGATTCCCCCTTACAGGATGAGGAAGAGCCCCCAATAGTCTTCTCTTTAGAGTATTTTCTTTATGAGTAACCTTTAATGAAGTGTTTTGTTCTTCTTTATCTCATCATTGTATTGAAGCACAATGATTGATACCTCAATGTTAAATCAAACTTATAATTCCTGAGAAAAATTCATCTAGGCTATCTCACTTAATCCTTAAAATTTTGTGAAATTATTGTAATTACCCTCATTTTATAGGTAAATAAAATGAAATATCAAGATAGATATCAACTAATATGTCCCAGTTCAACTATCTAGTGGGGAATTAAGAGATTCTACAGATTTAGATGCTGGAGAAGACTCCTGAAATGCTCCTGAAATGCTGTCCCCTGGACAGCAAGAAATTCAAACCAGTTTTTCTCAAGGAAGATCAACCTAGAATATTCACTGAAAGAACTAATGGTGAAGCTCGGGGCTGGTGCACCAGGATTACCCAGGGGGAGGGAATTGGGAGGTAGGAGGGAGGGGGGTTCTGGAGGGGGAGCATATGTATACCCACGGCGGATTCATGTCAATGTATGGCAAAACCAACACAATAAAGTAAAGAAAATTTAAAAAAAATAACTAATGGTGAAGCTGAAGCTATAGTATTTTGGTCATCTGATGTGAACAGATGACTCATTGGAAAAGTCCCTGATGCTGGAAAAGATGGAGAGCAGAAGGAGAAGAAGGCATCAGAGGATGAGATGGCTGGACAGCATCACCGATGCAATGAACATGAACTTGGGCAAACTCCAGGAGATGGTAAGGGACTGGGAGGTCTGACGTGCTGCAGTCCATGGAGTCACAGATTCAGACATGACTGGATGACTGAATAGCAGCAGCAACAACAACTATTTAGAACTAATTATTTAAATTTTCTGATGAAGAGAGTGAAAATAATATGTTTGTACTGAACAAACATTACAGATGAATTAGAGAAGACAAAAATGTGAGGAAGGAAACAAAACTACTGGGAACCTGCTATGCAATGAACTGTAATAGCCTATTCTAGGAAAGCACACTTAAAGGTAAAAAAGCAGAGGCACAAGAGAGGCAATTTTCCTCTATGTGATTTTAATTCAAAATGTCTTGACCAAAATGGCATGATGGCTTGTTAACTTAGTATGTATGGCCTCTTAATTGTTCCTTTCACTTAATTTGCCTAACTCTGACCTGAATCTATGGTAGTCATGTTAAGCATGTAGACTTACACAAGGAACTGCTAGTAAATTGATTAATTCTGTAAATTAATCAACGGGATTACACAGAAAATTCAACAACTCAGGGTTTTAATTCTGTATCTACCCTGTTAAATGAAGTGTGCAAGCTTTTCAAATTTACTTCTTTGCAGACAACTCCCTATCAGCTAGAAACAGATGGGCTGATGGATAGTTTAATCAAACAGCCTAACAGATGCTAAGAAAATTCATCATCAGCTAACCACAACATTGGAATAAATTGATACTTTTTGTCTGTTTTACCTATTGGAATGTTAGTCAATCATCAACAGACTTGTTTCCTTTGAAATGTGCCAGGAGAGAATTTCCAATTAGGGACACCAGCAAGCATAAATTAGCCTAACTGATAACAAGCATCTTAACGACATTAGGTGTAAAGATCAAATAATATTGTCAAGCAGATCAACAGAGTTCAGTTCTCAATAGGACAGAGGTGGGAATTTACATTCATCTTATTGTGTAGAAGACAACATCCTCATTTGGGTGAAATATTTACAGTCATTTTGGATTTAAGCCAATAGCTTTGTCATTTTTACCCTGTTTCCTGATCATTAAAGAGCTGCAATTACAAACCTGTGGGTATTTTATGAGGGTTAAAATGCAAGGGTAGTTATATAACTATATAAAGTCCTTCAGAGGATTTATATCTCTAGACCTAGAGCTAAATATGAATATAAATACAAGTGTGTGTTTTTCTGGGTGAATATAGCAATAACAACAAAAAGACAGATACACAAATGTATGAATTCTACCCCTAATATATGCATTCCAGTCACCTAACACACTTAAAATCCAAATTTTTGTCCCTAAATACTATTGTGCAATAAAAGCCAACTGGGCTGATTCCAGAGCTCAGACTAGTATAAGATAAGCCTGAAATATCAGGTTATGCAAACAGTAGGGATGTAAAATATAGAAATATAAATGAAAGTAGCAAGAAACATGAAATTTTTTGTTAAAATATTTGGCACTGTAGAATTTAAAAGCTATATTATTTATAACTGCAACAAGCAATACATCCTATATCATTAGCTTATGTTCTTAACCAATAAATATCCACTTCCACAGAATAATAATTAAATATTTTATGTGTCAGACTGAGGAATTTGTCTAGGATATAGTTTATCCATTATCTCAGACATTTAATAAATGTGAATATTGAGCCTATATAATTAAATGAGCTTAAAGTGATCAGCTCCTGAGTTTTGGTATATAATCCTAAATTGACAGTTTTGACATCTGTTACAAAAAATAAAGGCCACTATAAAAATTAAAGAATACAGAAATAATATAATAAATATAATAAAAAATAAAATGTTCTATTGCTATATTAAATACATAAATTATTGGTTTTATGAAGAATGTCATACAAAGGACCCACTAGAGATCATGGAAGTATTTTTAGATATAAAAATTATAAAATTGTGGAGATATGACATAAAAACTAAACAATATATAGGTTCTAGAAGCCAGGGATATCTCCAAACTATACAAAGGCATAGTTATCAATAGAAAATATGAGAGAAAAGATAGGAAGTCTAGTGAAATTTCAAGGATAGACCTTGAAAAATGGAGATTGTTGTTCAGTCACTAAATCCTGTTCGACTCTTTGCAACCCCATGGACTGAAGCATGCCAGGCTTCTCTGTTCTCCACTATCTCATGGAGTTTGCTCAAACTTAAGTCCATTGAGTTGCTGATGCAATTGAACCATATCATCCTCTGTCACCCTCTCCTTTTACCTTGAATTTTGCCCAGAATCTTGGTCTTTTCCAATAACTCAGTTCTTCACATCAGGTTACCAAATTACTAAAGCTTCAGCTTCAGCATCAGTCCTTCCAATGAACATTCAGGGTTTATTTCCTTTGGGACTGACTGGTTTTAAAAATGGAAATTAATAAAGATATAATAAAATATAACCAGATAGATCCGAGAAATCATTAAAATTAACCACTGCAGACATGATATTTATGCACTTTTTAATGTGTTATACCTTAATAAGTTAAATTAAAAAACATATTAATTATAAGAATTGCTAAGAGAGTTATCTAAAACGGATCTTCCAGGACTTAGAGAAAGTATGACTTATCCACATCTCAGCCCAGATGAAATCTGAAATTTGATCGCTTATTGTCTGAACTTAGGCATCCAGAACATCTGCCTATTGTTCCAGAAACTCAATATACTTATCTGACCATTACCCTAAAATAACCCATATCAGCCTATTCCTTGAGGGCAAATATTTCCTTTTTTGTGTCAGAGTCAATCTTAATTCTTGCCAGACACTTAACAACCTTGTGGTTTTGCCTTTAATCCTCTGACTCTTTCTCTTCCCAAAAACGCTCTTTCAATTTTATCTTAATCTATCTTCTGGATTACAAATCCTCAAACAACAAGTAAAGGCCTAAGACCTTCTTAAGCTCTTCATCCGTTGCAGCCTGGATACTGATTATTTGATTATTATTTGATAGTAGGTCATGACAGAGTTGAGTTAAATTGTAGAACAACCAGTCTGGTGTCCAAATAACTGCTTGATGGTGGTGGGGAAACCTCTCCTCCAACGTATGTGAATAGGGATTTGGGATCTGGACACTTTGAGCTCCCTAGGTGGCGCTAGGGATAAAGAATCTGCCCAGCAATGCAGAAGACCCAGCGGACGTGGTTTCAATCCCAGAGTCAGAAAGATCCCTGGAGGAGGAAATGGCAGCCCACTCCAATATTCTTGCCTGGAGCATTCTATGGATAGAAGAGCCTGACAGGCTACAGTCCAGGACTACAGTCCATGGGGCCACAAAGAGTCAGAAACTATTGAACAACTTAGCACCACCTGCACTTTTATTAATGGCATAATAGAAAAGTAACTTAAAATAATTCCTCTTTGTGTTCACAAATGGGAAGCCCTTATACACACACACACACACACACACACACATTCATATACATACAAACTGAGAAAGAGAGAGACATGGAGAAAGAGGCAGACACACAGAAAAGAAGAGTTATTGTAAAGACATTATTGGACCTGCAGTGGTTTAAATGAATCTTTATTTTGGTATCAGAAGAATATGGATTACAAGATAGTCTCTGATATCATTTCATATTTTCTGACATCTATATTTAAAAATTTCCTGACATCTATATTTTGCTATTTCCCCTTTTTTCCCTTTACTCTTGTTGTCTCACCTCCAACTCTTACCTATAGTTAGCAGAGTTTTTTTTTTTTTAATTGAAGGATAATTGCTTTACAATATTGTGCTGTTTTCTCCCAAACGTCAACATGAATCAGTGGGAATATAAATTGATACAACCACTATAGAGAACAGTATGGAGATTTCTTAAAAAACTAGGACTAGAACTACCACATGACTCAACAGTCACACTACTGAGCATATACCTTGAGAAAACCATAATTGAAAGAGACACAATGTTTGTTGCAGCACTTGTACATAAGAGCATGGAAGCAACCTAGATGTCCATTGACAAAGAATGAATGCAGAATTAAATATTTTGATGAAATAGAATTAAATAGGTGAAACTAAAATTAAGCATTAGAAGACTAGAGGGCTGCATTAGTTATATATATATATATATATAAAGCTCAATTTACAAAGACATGATCATGGAGTCAGTTAGCATATGTCTGGCCATAAGAATATAATAAATTTATGTAGTAACTGAAGTCTGTATCCTCCTGAGAGTTGGGAAAGATACAATGATATATCCTCTATGCATCTTGGGAAGAATAGTTGTCAAAATAGTTGGCGATTCTAATGTGCAAGCTATCAGAATTTAAGAATTCAATCTATAAGAAATAGTAATACAAACTCAGAATCCAAGCACAGATGGAGCTTGAGAACAAGATTAAATAGAGAATGGGGAGCATTCACCAGAGAAAGAATCTGATTAAGGAGGATGTGAACCATTTGACACTAGCAAAAAGGAATGGATTAGTTAGCATAAGCAATTTGAAAAGTGACCATTAATTTAGGTCCACAGTTAGTGTACTGTTTTGCTTTTTTAGCTCATTTTCAGTGATAAAAAAGGTGAGACGAGGAAGAGAGAGAGATAGAGGGAGGACAGGAGGAGAGGAAAGAATGACAGAAGCAGACACAGAGAGATACAGAGAGAGAGATATCAAGGAAATTTAATGTTTCAGGAGCCTTAACACCTGCTGCCATCTTCAGAGGAAAACAGTAAGTAAGGTGGGCTAGGGTGCTCTTTTAAAACGTTTTGACCTATGTTCTTATTTCCAAATGAGGACACTTGTGTAAGAAAATCTTAGAATCTCTTTCCATTTGATACAAATTATCTTTTATGTAAATTATTTATTATACCAACATGAAGAGAGATAAAATTCAAGTAACTCCAGATGAGGAGGATGCAACAAAAACAGTTGAATCTATTAGAAATTACTATTGAACATAGTATGCACACATGCACTTGTAAACGTGGCACACATGTAAGTATATGTATATACCTAAATCTAAATATACATAGATATCTCCATCATAGAAGAGTTAAAAATAGGTTGGGCTCCTAATTGGGAAGGAAATTGCATAGGGAGCAAAGTAGTATGAACAATTTGCTAAAAAGAGTGATCAAGACCAAAAAAAGAAATCTACAAACCCAATGACCTTACTCCATCTCATCTTCTGTGGTCCCCTTCTCCTTTACCCTCAATTTTCCATAGCATCAGAGTCATTTCCACTGTGTCAGCTCTTTGCTTCAGGTGGCCAAAATATTGGAGTTTCAGCTTCAGCATCAGTCCTTCCAGTGAATATTCAGGGTTCATTTTCTTTAGGATTTACTTGTTTGATCTCCTTGGAGTTCAAGAGACTCTTAAGAGTCTTCTCTAGCACCACAGTTGGAAAGTGTCATTTCTTCAGCATTCAGCCTTCTTTCTGGTCCAACTCTCACATCCATAACTAGCATTCTCACATCCAAACAGTATACACAAAGATAAATTTGAGATGGATTAAAGAGCTAAATATAAGACAGAAACTAAAACTCTTAGAGGAAACAATAGAACAGTGTATGACTTAAATCACAGCAAGATCCTGTATGACATACCTCCTAAAGCAATGGGAAAAAAGAGAAAAAAATGGACAAGCGGCACCTAATTAAACTTGAACGCTTTTCCACAGCAAACAAAACTATAAGCAAGGTGAAAAGCAACTCCCAGGATGTGAGAAAATAAAAGCAAATGAAACAACTGACAAATGATTAATTTAAAAAATATACAAACATCACATGGAACTCAATACCAAAAAACAAGCTATACAATCAAAAAGTGGGCAGAAGACCTAAACAGACATTTCTCCACAGAAGACATACAAATGGCTAATAAACACATGAAAATATGCTCAACAGCAGCCATTATTAGAGAAAAGCAAATCAAAACTACAATGAAATGTCACCTCACACCAGTCAGTATGGCTATCATCCTAACATGTGCAAACAATAAATCCTGAGAGGGTGTGGGAAAAAGGAATCCTATGGTTCCTTTATATTCCCACTGTTGGTGGGAATATAAATGGATATAGCCACTATGGAAGACAGTATGGAGATTCCCTAAAAGTCTAGGAATAAAACTACCAAATGATGCAACAATTCCACTACTGAGCATATACCCTAAGAAAACCACAACTGAAAGATATGCATGTACCCCAATGTTCATTACAGCACTATTTACAACAGCTATAACATGGAAGCAAACTACATGTCCATCCACAGAGGAATGGATAAAGAAGCTGTAATATATATAAAGAGTGGAGAATTACTCAGTCATAAAAAGGAACACATTTGAGTCAGTTCTAATGAGGTAGATGAACCCAGAGCCCATTACACAGAGTGAAGTAAGTCAGAAAGAGAATAACAAATATTGTACATTAATGCATATACATGGAATCTAGAAAGATGATACTGATAACCTGTTTACAAGGCAATAATGGAGATGCAGACGTAGAGAACAGACTTGTGGATGCAGAGAGGGAAGAAGAGGGTGGAACGAATGGAGAAAGTAGCATGGAAACATATACACTACCACATGTAAAATACATAGCCAGCAGGATGCTGTGTGATTCGGAGAGCTCAACCCTATGCTCTGTAACAACAGTGAGGTGAGAGATGGAAGGGAGGTTCAAGAGGGAGAAAACATATGTATACCTATGGATGATGCATTTTGATGTACGGGAGAAGCCAACGCAATATTGTAAAACAATATCTTTTAATTAGAAATAATTTTTTGAAAATTAGAAAAAAAAGAAGAATTTTCCAGTTTGTTATGATCCACACAGTCAAAGACTTTCACATAGTGAATAAAGCTGGCTATATAGATGTTTTCCTGGAATTCCCTTCTTTTGTCTATGATCCAGTGAATAATGGTAATTTGATCTATGGTTCATCTGACTTTTCTAAACCCAGCTGTACATCTGGAAGTTCTCAGTTCACATATTGCTGAAGCCTAGTTTGAAGGACTTTGAGCATAACCTAACTAGCACATGAAATGAGCACGATTGTACAGTAGTTACAAACATCATATACAATCTTTAATTCTTTTTCTTTGTCTTACTGCTGTTACTACTGTGATGTTTCCATCTGTAACCCACTATTTCTTCTTGTCTGTGCCCCACATAGTCATAACTGGTTCAGCTTCACATCATAGATTTTAAAAAATGGAAAAGGTCAAAATTTTAAGTATTTTCTATCACAAATTCTTGGCTTTCTTTTTAATTAACTAGCTTCCGTTAATGGTTCTGCTAAGACAAATTTTTAGATTAATGTCTACCTTTAGAGTAACAAAGTCTTCCTAATATCCATAATTTGTCATGGAAACAACCTTCAAATTCACTGAACGCTGCCTGCAACACAGAGCAATAAATATTTGCAGGTATGAGTCTACCTATGTTTTACAGTGATTAGAATATAAAATAGTATTGAGTTCAGAAATTAAATGTCTTTTTGCAGGAATTCAGTGCAGTCAGATTGCAAAAGAAAAAAGATGACACAGATTTTATATAGGTATTTGAGTTTCTGACATATTTACAAGATTTCTAAACAATCCAAGATATTTCAGAGACAAGTTTCTTTGACCAGATACAAGCATTCTGTTTTGAATGTTTCATTAGCTATTCTGATATACTTTTTTTTTCTCATCTGATGATTTTATTTTTTTATTTTTATTGTAACAAATTCAAGAAAGACTTTTTTTCTTTACAATATTGTGTTGGTTTTGCCATACATCGACATGAATCTGCCATGGGTATACATGTGTTCCCCTTCCAGAACTCCCTTCACACCTCCCTCCCAGTTCCATCCCTCTGGGTCATCCTGGATTCAATTTTTAAAGGATATATTTTTGTTGAAGTTGGAAGGTGGAATCATTTAAAATTGGTAATTAGATATCAAATATTATATTTAACCTGAGTTACAATATTACATGGGTTTTTTTTTAATGCTCTGGTATTTTATAATTTTCAAAAAAAAAAATCCCCAATAAACAGCCCACCTAATTTTCTTTCAACACAAGGCAGGCATCTTTTGTCTTAAGGACTTTAGCAAAGTTATATATTTTCCTCAATGCTATAGATGAAAAGGACAAGAAGGGATAAAAGTGGGAGGGGAAGTGGAGGGAGTGGGTAGAATCATCTAAACCAGAGATCAGAAAATCAGATATTTTATGTATAGAATATATTTTGGGGTTTTCTTTTCTCTCTTTTTTTTTAAGCTACATGATCTCTGTTGTAATTACTCAACATTGTTGTTGCAGCAAGAAAGCAACATAGGCAGCATGTAACCCAGTAGGCATGCCTTGTTACAACAAAACTTATTTATAAAACAGGCAACAGACTGGATTTGGTTTGAGGGCAGTAGTTTGCCAAACTTCCATCTAAACTTTGATTTCATGTACACAACAGAAAAGTGGTAAACCAGCTTTGATTGATTAATGCATCCAAGTTGGAACTGATAACTTAAGCAATATTTATTACCTATAAAATGTGTATAAAAACAACTGAATGAATTATACCTGAAAGCTTCAAACCATTTTTATTTGGAATATGTGTAAATAGTATAAACATTGTCTATGTTTAACAAGTGCTGTGGATCATTTTTACATGTTTTAGTTGAATATGATTGTGTGAGAGTGGCTTGTGAGCTTCTTAATTTTGGTTTCAGGAAAAGAAATTGTTGGAGGACATTGAAGTTAAAACTCCACAGTAAAAGGATAAGAGTTATAGGCAGTCTTGAGACTATAACTATTTTCGACAAAGTACACATAAAGTTTGAGAGATGAAGGGGATCGTTTGGACTTCTTTGCTCATCTCATCATTTCACAGATAAAAATCACATGCCAAATTACTCATAAGGTTAATATTAGAATGCAATTTACTCTAACAGAAAGAAAATACTGTTTATCAACAGTTTTGCTGCTTGCAGACAAATGTAAAAAAGTTTCTACTTTGGATGATTCATACTTCAATGTTTAAGCATGAATTAATGTAAGAAAATTAATTTTGTTGGTGAAACTAAAGCTTTTAAAAATATATTCTAATTCTTCATCCTAAAATGATATCTCCAGCCTAATTTCATATGTAAGCAACATATCTCTTTTTTTATATTACTATTACAACTAACTAATTTTCTTTGCTTATATAAAGGCCACTTTGCCCTCGTCTCCTTTTCAGGGATTTATTCCAGCAAATACACCCTTTCTGCTCTTCTCTCTCTTTCATAGATTTTTCCATCAGCAAACAGATATGTTCTAGGGGATCCCATTAAGAAAAAAAAGAGAGAAAACATTAAAAAAAAAAAATTCCTTCCCTTGTGCTCAAGTCCACCTCCAGATACTACTATACCTCTCTGCTCCACTTCACAGGAAAATACCTTAAAAGAGTTGATAATAGTTTGATAATCAAACAATCTTTCTGTTGGATTCCATGACACCACATAACCAGGATTTTCCTGCTTTTTCATTAGCTTTCATTCTCTGCCTCTTTCATTGAAATTATTTTTCCAGTTCACAATAAGTATTTAAGTATCATTGGCAACCCGCTCCAGTACTCTTGCCTGGAAAATCCCATGGATGGAGGAGTCTGGTAGGCTGCAGTCCACAGGGTTGTGAAGAGTTGAACACGACTGAGCGACTTCACTTTCACTTTTCACTTTCATGCATTGGAGAAGGAAATGGCAACCCACTCCAGTGTTCTTGCCTGGAGAATCCCAGGGACAGGGGAGCCGGTGGGCTGCCGTCTATGGGGTCGCACAGAGTCGGACACGACTGAAGCGACGCAGCAGCAGCAGCAGCAGCAGCAGCAGACTTAGTTTTGTATCCATTTATCCCATCTATACATATCCCTCAAGTAAATTAATTGAATTTCATGTCTTTAAATAACCTCTACAGATGGATGACTTCAAATCTATAACTTTGATCTTCTCCCTTGAGCTTCAGGCCAACATCTTTAAAGGCCACCCTGGGATTTCCAGTTAAATGGCTGATAGTCCTAGAAAAGTTCTTGATTTTCTGCCTCTTCTATCACCTATATTTAGACAATAATGTAGAATTATTTTTAATATGTCAATGTTTCTTTTTTTAAATATATTTATTTATTTATTTTCTCTACATTATTGTGTTTAATATGTCAATGTTTCTTAATCCAGACCTTAATAATCGTTCCCTATAACCACATCTCTTTAGCAGGTAAAGAATCTACCTGCAACGCAGGAGCGGCTGCTGCTGCTAAGTCGTGTCAGTTGTGTCTGACTCTGTGCGACCCCATAGACAACAGCCCACCATGCTTCTCCGTCCCTGGGATTCTCTAGGCAAGAGCACTGGAGTGGGTTGCCATTGCCTTCTCCGGCAATGCAGGAGACACATGCTCAATCTGAGTCAGGAAGATCCGCTAGAGAAGAAAATGGCAACCCACTCCAGTATTCTTGCCTGAACGATCCCATGGATGGAGGAGCCTGGTGGGCTACAGTCAAAAGGGATGCAGAGAACTGGATGTGAGTGAGTAACTAAGCACACACATATACCCACATCCACACACTACACACTCAAGAAATGCATCATTTATAGCCAGTATGGATCCACAGTTTTTAAATTATACTCTTTTCATTCTAAGTCAGATTACTTTATTTCTCATTGACACTATTGTAAGCATCCCCTATTTTTTCACACACAGAATAAAATTCAAGCTTGTTATCATGACTTTCAAGGCTTTGCCTCATTGAAATCTTTTTCATTATTCTCTTTTACCAAGATCCCTCATGTTCAATAAGCTGCATTCAATCTAGACAAGTAGTTTTCTTAATATTCTTCAAAAGTTATTTTTTTCTGACTTTAAGGTTTTTCTGTCTACTATTATTTCCCTCTGAGCCACTGACATCAGATCTTCATATTTTGAGTCTTTCTAGTCTAAATGTGTCTCCTTAGATTATCCATGCTTATCCACTGAATTGAATACAAAAATTCTGGATAACTGTATAGTATAACCTCTTTTTAAATTCTTCATAGTGTTTATTGCTATCTGAATTTATGTTTCTCATATATTTAACCATTTCATATTATTTGTCTCTGATACATTTAGATAAAAGCTCACTTTGAGCTATTTCAACTATTCTACTCTTCGGGGCTAGATAACACATATCTGTCAGAGAATGTACATTCCCTACACATATATTGCAAGAAAGAATATAATGGTATATTGAATAATACTTTATAAAGGCTTTCCTCTTCAGCCAGGATGGAAAATAAATAGCAAAGGATATATTTTCTAGGAAGGAAAATATACACAACTCTGCACATATAGTCCATATGAATAACTGGGAATAGCACATTTTTCCAATCCATTGTTAATGTAGCCTGGGATATTCTTATCACAGGACTCAATTGGTCAGCTATTCATACAGCATTACTTATGAGCTGATGTATCAGGAACCTGTTTCCTGACCCTAAATTGAATAATAGAGCTTAGTTTGTACATAGTTTTAGACAAAGCTGTCAACTTTATTTCATAAGTGTCTGATAATTAATTCAATAGACATTTATTGTGCATATAGTCTGCTAAAAGCTTGGTGTCTTTTTGAGAGATCAAAGTGTAACAGGAAAATAAATGTACAAATAATAAAAGTTAATGAAGAAATTTAGGGAATAGAAAGCAGCACAAAGTGTGAAAAGTTGAGTAACATGACAGTCAAAAATTCATCTTGATGACTGAAAGGAAGGTCAAGGACTCCTGGTGGAAATAAGGCTGGGAAGAGCCAAAGTCATATTGTGAAACTTGTAATGTGACTCAGAGCTTGGATCTTGATGTGCACACATTGGTGAGAAAAGAGTGGGATCAGAGTTTTGTTTGAGAAAGAGGAGTGGTGGTGGAGGGTAAAATTGAACAGAAAAGCAAAAACCTAGGGTCAGAGAGACCAGCTAGAATGAGAATGCAAAAATCTTAAGTGTCAGGCAATTAGGATCTGTATCAGGTATTAATGGAAAAGAAAAGAAGGAATATATTTCAGGAATAATTGCAGTTATAACCACACACTTAATGTTTATTTTGTTCTGAGTAACGATAGTAGAAAGTTACCAAGTGAAAAATATCACTATGATAGATGATGACAGACACCCAAGATGGAAAAGCAATTTCAAAAGAACAGAGAAGTCTGTCTGTTATCACACATGTTAAATTTGAAAAACTGTAATGCTCTAAATGTTGAGTTATTTAGCCATGGTAGAATATAAATGCCTTGGAATTCATGTGAGTCAAATATATATTTTCTCTATTGAGTTCTGAACTCACTTAGAAACATGCACAAAATTCATATAGTTCCAGACTATTTGTTGCTACTTAGGCTGAATTAGAGAATATTATATAGGTTACCAAATCTTCAACTATCGAAATTGATTGGCTCCCAAACAACAAGAGAAGATCTGTTCAATGAGTGTGCAAAATAGCCTTAGTTTCTACTGTTGTATATTTCATTCTGCTTTAAACTGTGAAAAAATTCTGATCTGAACAATAGGCCTATCAACTGATTGAATCTGGCACATAATGGGTCTTAAAATGTTCAGTTCTTTGGAAATGAATTAAAAACCTGAGTCATAAATATTTGATTTCACCTTTAATCACCATCCTTCATCAAGTTTCCCAGCTACAAATAAATCCAGAATTCATTGTCTGCAAACATGTGGCATAACCCTTCATCTAACTTTAAGATGGTTGCTAATGATAATAACAACAAAAATGATATTTAATCCTTATTAAATAGCATGGACCACACTGGGGCTTCCTTAGTAGCTCAGACGATAAAGCATCTGACTGCAATGCATAAGACCAGAGTTCAATCCCTGGGTAGGGAAGATCCCCTGGAGAAGGAATTGACAACCCACTCCAGTATCGATGCCTGGAAAATTCCATGAACAGAAGAGCCTGGTGGGCTACAGTCCATGGGGTCTCAAAGAGCCAGACACGACTGAACAGCTAACATACATGGGCCACCCTATGCTAAATATTTTGCATTCAAAATATTAATACTGATAAATGTTGTTATCTCTTGTTATACTTACTATATACTATTTTATTAAGAGTCTTGATATTTATATTATATAATTAAGCAAAAGATATAAAATAAAATGAAGATCCAAGGGTCTTGTTGAACTTCACCTGATTACCTGAGTCTGGGATCCTTTTAGTCAATTGAACAGTTTCATTATCTCACCTTGTTTTACTCTTTGGAAGCTTTATCTGATCTCCTAACTAAATATGTTGATGTCATCTGTATATTTACACTAGGCTTCCTAACCCTTGCCTTGGATTCATAGTATCTGGAAGAGGCTTTGTCTTTATTGCTTCCTTTCACTCCATGCTGTTATCCTTAATGGTTAACATCAGAATGTCAGTCTTCCTAAAACAAGTTTCACTACACTGATGTTTTTTCTAGGCATCTGAGTTTAGAACCAGACATGAAACAACAGACTGGTACTATATTGGGAAAGAAGTACGTTAAGTCTATATATTGTCACCCTGCTTATTTAACTTATATGCAGAGTACATCATGCAAAATTCTGGGCTGGATGAAGCACAAGCTGTAATCAAGATTGCTGGGATAAACATCAATAAACTCAAATATGCAGATGACACCACCCTTGTGGTAGAAAGCAAATAGAAACTAAAGAGCTGCTTGATGAAGGTGAAAGAGGAGAGTGAAAAAGTTGGCTTAAGACTCAACATTCAGAAAACTAAGGTCATGGCATCCAGTCCCATCACTTCATGACAAATAGCTGGGAAAACTATGGAAGTAGTGACAGACTTTATTTTCCTGGGCTCCAAAATCACTGCAGATGGTGACTGCACCCATGAAATTAAAAAACACTTGCTACTTGGAAGAAAAACTATGACAAACCTAGACAGCATATTAAAAACAGATATTACTCTGCTGACAAATGTCCATATAGTCAAAACCATGGTTTTTCCCATAGTCATATATGAATGTGAGAGTTGGAACATAAAGAAGACTGACTGCCAAAGAATTGATGTTTTTGAACTGTGGTGTTGGAGAAGACTCTTGAGAGTCACTTGGAATGTAAGGAGATAAAATCAGTCAATCCTAAAGGAAATCAATCCTGAATATTCATTAGAAGGCCTGATGCTGAAGCTCCAATACTTTGGCCACCTGATGGGAAGAGTCAACTCATTAGAAAAGACCCTGATGCTGGAAAAGATTGAAAGTAGAAGGAGAAGGGGACAACAAAGGACGAAATGGTTAGACGGTATCACTGACTCAGTGGATATGAGCTTGAGCAAGCTTCAGGAGACAGTGAAGGACAGGGAAGCCTGGTGTGCTACAGTCCATGGGGTCGCAAAGAGTTGCACACGATTGAGCAACTGAACATCAAACTGAGTTTAGACAAGCCATGGCCTTAAAATTATGCAATCACAAACACATAATATTTCTTCCTGATTTAAATATAGACTCTAATCAGATGTATACCCTTTCTGCTGAAAATGCAGCTATTCAAATGTCATATGAACACTTTATTTCAATAAAACTAAATGTCATTAATTTTTAAATTGCATCATCAATTTATATATCACTAGGAAAGCAAAATTTACAAACATTGGACTTGCTTAATTTCATCAATTTTAAGACTTAGATTTCAGAATTCTTAAATGTGAAGAAAAAAGTTGTACCTTGGAATGAAATGTGAGTTGTTTGAACTTTCACCACCTTTTAGATTTCTTTTACTACTATTATGCTCAGTTGTGTCCAGCCCTTAGCAATCCTGTGAAACATAGCCCTTCCTGGTTCCTCTGTCCATGGGATTTTACAAGCAAGATGACTGGAGTGGGCTACCCTTTCCTCCTCCAGGGTACTTCCATTGTGTGTTTTGTTAATTAGGCAAGAATACTGGAGTGGATGGCCATTTCCTTCTCTAGGGGATCTTCTCTATCCAGGGATTGAAACAGCATCTCTTGCATCTCCTGTATTGACAGGGTGATTCTTAAGTAGCGAAAGGAGACTGTCCTGGTTTTGAAATGTGATTAGTGAGTGGGTCCAAGTGTGAGCTCCCAAGCAAGGCAGGGGCTGTCAGAGTTTCAGTTTTCCTTTGGAGACAAAAGAAGGAACACTGGACCTTCTTGTCAGGTTGCTCAGATGTGGGGAAGAAGGGGAGAAGAAAGATTGAGTTTTAAATCCTATCAGCATTCAAATATCAAAAAATTGGAATTAACTCCTTTATTTTCAAAACTTGTAAATGGTTTATTTATCATATGTGCCAGGCAATGCAGCTTGCGGTATCTTATTTCCCTGACCAGGGATCAAACTAGTGTCCCCTACAGTGGAAGCACAGATTACAAACCACTGGACCTCCAGTGTTTTAATTTAATAAGACAGAAAAGTTAATCAGAATTGTTATGAAAGCTAACTTGCCATATGTATAATAAAATACTAAGATCTTTTGATGCATTGGAATTTATGTCTGTTTTACAAAACTCTTGACCATCCTTTTTATAGACTCTTTCTCAAAGGCTAGTGTCACTCTTGCAGAGATAAAAAGATAGAGTATACCTGATGCAGTTTGGTTTTTCATAACTTTCAGGCGGTTAATCATATTGTTTCTCTGACTTAGTATCATGGCCAGAGTTGAAAATGACTTATTTGTTTCTCTCTTGTACTTCTTTGACATGTTGGTAGGTACATCCTTTTTTGTTGTTGTTGTTGTTAACTTTTTATTTTATATTGCATGTGTACATGCTGAGTCGCTTCAGTTGTGTTCGACTCTGTGTGACCCTATGGACTGCAGCCCTCTAGGCTCCTCTGTCTATGGAATTATGCAGGCAAGAACACTGGAGTGGGTTGCCAATTCCTTCTCCAAATTTGTATTGGAGTATAGCCAATTAACAATTTACA
Organism: Antilocapra americana; assembly: GCA_007570785.1. Lineage (NCBI taxonomy): Eukaryota > Metazoa > Chordata > Mammalia > Artiodactyla > Antilocapridae > Antilocapra > Antilocapra americana. The sequence goes on along the minus strand of ML664078.1, from coordinate 469,179 downwards.
ATTTCAGGTGCCCAGCAGAGCTATTCAGCTATGCATCCATTCTCCCCCAAACTCCCTTCCCATCCAGGCTGCTAAATAACATTGAGCAGAGTTCTTGGTCCTATACAGTAAGACCTTGTTAGTTATCCATTTAAAATATAACAGTGTGTACCTGTTCATCTCAAACTCCCTAACTATCCCTTTACCCTGGTAACCATAAGTTCCTTCTCTAACTCTATGATTCTATTTTTGCTCTAAGAATAAATTTATTTGTATTATTTCTTTTGAGATTTCACATATAGGAGATATCATACGATATTTTTCTTTCTCTGACTTACTTCATTCAGAATGACAGTCTCTAAGTAAGTGAAGTCACTGAGTCGTGTCCAACTCTTTGTGACCCCATACACTATAGCCTACCAGGCTCCTCCATCCATGGAATTTTCCAGGCAAGAGTACTGGAGTGGGTTGCCATTTCCTTCTCCAGGGCATCTTCCCAATCCAGGAATTGAACCTGGGTCTCCCACATTGCAGGCGAACCCTTTGCAGTCTGAGCCAAAGGGAAAGCTAGACATTCTCTTGGTACATCCATGTTGCTGTAAATGGCATTATTTTATTTGTTTTAATGGCTGAGCAATATTCCATTGTATAAAGGTACCATAGGCTAAATAGCAAGATGGATATTGCTGAAAAGTAAACTAACAAAGAGGTGTATTTAAATGAGGATTACTCACAAAGAGAAGAGGGATTGTGAACTATGAAAAAAAAAGATGTAAGAGACTTGGGAAAATTATGTTATATTCCAACATCCAAATTGCTGGAATACTAGAAAGAGAAAACCAAGAAAATAATGAGGAATCAATGATTCAAATATCAGTGCCTAACTGTGGGAATATAAATTGGTACATTCTTAATTGACCCTTTATTTCATTTTTCATATGAAATGTTTATGGCAAAAATTCAAAACTATCTGAACATAAAAAATTCTATAATCCAAAAGTACAGACATGAATCTTGCTTGAAGCTTTCAAACTGTATAAAATATCTTTTTCTATGTTTCCTCCATTTTAATGTTATTGAGATGAGTTTGGTCTTATAGAACGTTTAAAACCTATTTAAGTGACAAGTTCCTACTGGTAAGATAGCTTCTTATAACTACTATATTAGTTCAGCATTTAGGGAAAAATGTGCTGCCTAGAAAGGCCATTATGCTTCATTTTCCTTTTTTTTTCCCTTGTCCTTAAATTGTTTTTTAGTCACTCAGCTGTGTCCTGCTCTTTGCAATCCCCTAGACTGGAGCCTGCCAGCCTCCTCTGTCTGTGGGATTTTCCAGGTAAGAATACTGGAGTTAGTTGCCGTACTTAAATTGGAAATTTCTGAAAGACAAAGTGGAGTTGTACAACAACCAAATCTGGATGAACCATCTTTCAGTAGAAAAACTGCAAGACTAAATTTCTGAACTTAGAAGTATTTATATTGGAGACAGTTACTCTACCAAAGCAGAGCGTAGCCTGTATTCCCCCAATAAACTTGTCTATTGGTAGTTCTTTGTTGAGAGCAGTTATGTACATGAGTTACTTTGTTATTATTCTGGAAAAATAGCAATTGTTGGACACTGGACCACACCAATCAATCCAGAAAAGAAAGAATATTTATTCAGATATTTGAGCTTTGCCTTAGGAAGATCACAGAGGTCATCAGTGTTATAAGGGCTCTTATTATGTCTCCCTCAGGGAAGAGTCAGAAACCAGTAACTCATGAAGCACAGAACCCTCACACAGAATTTTGATGTTAATAATATTTAGCCACTACAAACCTGGACTAAATTCAGCTATGATCTCAGCATCTTGGCCATTAGTAACCTCCCTGTACAAATATGCTCCCCATTTATTGTGTTCTGTGCCATTTAAATGATGCACTGGCTTGATAGTTATAATTTTTGAAAAAGTGGGCAATTTTTATATCCGTCTCAAAAGAATTCAAACCTGAAGTAATATCTGACTCTGAACACTTTATGTGACTTTTATTTGAGGGAACATCTCTAAAAGATTTAAGAACTAGACACTTTCTCACTTGGGTTGCTTGTATTTCTATTTTAACTAACTTTTTCATAGCTTTTGAAGTAGTTTCAGATGGTCTACGGAAACACAGGTGAATAACACTCATGGTCTTTGGCCGATTTTTTTTGTTTTCTCTACCAGTTACTACATAAAATAAAACAGACCTGTTACATTGAAATCTGGTCAAGTCTTCCCACTCCCAGGGCACTGCAGCTTCTTGTGGAAGATGTCTATCACTTTGGAAAGGAGGTCTTCCTCATATCTCCACATCAAAGCAAATTAAAGATTAATACATTCCAAATTGGGGGAGGAAAGAAACAGAAAATAACACCACCAAATAAGAATAGCTGTATCATTTAAATTTTAATATTGCTTTCCAAATTTAAGACTCAACCATGGGAAAGTTTTAAGTACTGGAATTTGACCAAAAATGCATATGTACAACATTGGAATATGTCTTTATGGTGGGCAGCATGAAAGCATACAGCCAGAATTGACAGTTCCTTCTCAATTTTTGTCTCTAGGAGTGCCCTGAAAATCTATTTCCATGGTTGTAGTGGGAAGACCATAGTAGAGGAAAAGATAAAAAAAAATTTAGGTTTGAATCCCCTACCACTGTGGTTCAAGATTAGACTCTGTCAGTGTGACGTGCTCAGGGAGGTGTGAAGGCAGAAAGAGAAGAGAAGGCAAAGTTTTTCAGAGGCAGCTACAAAAGATTAAAAGGAAGATATGAGGTTCAAAGCAGTTTCTAGGGGTGGAGATGAAGAAAATTAAGGCAGTAGGGGGTAATTAATTCCCAGCTTATGCTTCATAGCTTCATCAGGGGCTAGCTATAGAGAAGATAAACTACAAAGTTATACAGTAAGTACCTTATTTATGAACGAATTCAGTTCTGAGGGCAAGTTCATAAGTCCAACAAAGTTAGCCTAGGTATCCAACTAACACAATTGGCTATATAGTACCATACTGTAATAGGTTTTCAATATTTTTACACAAACACAAAAATAAAGAAAATATTTTTAATCTTACAGTACAATACCTTGACAAGTACAATTCTGCTTTGTTTACTCTTTCAGTCATGTCTGACTTTTTGAGACACCATGGTCTGCAGCACGACCAGGCTTCCCTGTCCTTCATCAGCTCCCTGAACTTGCTCAAACTCATGTCCATTGAATTGGTCATGCTATTCAATCATCTCATCCTCTATTATCCTCTTCTCCTCCTGCCTTCAGTCTTTCCTAGCAGCAGGGTCTTTTCCAGTGAATCAGCTCTTCCCATCTGATGGACAAAGTATTGGAACTTCAGCGTAAGGATCAGTCCTTTCAATGAATACTCAGTGTTAATTTCCTTTATGAGTGACTGATTTGATTGCCATGCTGTCAAAGGGACTGTCAAGAATCTTCTCTAGGACCACATTCAAAAACATCAATTCTTCAGTGCTCAGTCTTCTTTATGGGTCCAACTCTCACATCTATATATGGTGACTGGAAAAATCATAACTTTGACTTTACAGACCTTTGCTAGCAAAGTAGAGTAGTGCCAGCTACGTCACTGCTGCTTTCATGCATGCTTCTGGACATTGTATGCTTGAAATAATTACTGCTGTACTCTATAGAGTACTTCTCATACAGTACACAAAAGCACAACCAGTTGTAGAGGATGCAGGCAGGCATGACCTGTGAACTTACATGATTGAACATTTGCATCTTTGAAAGTTCACAACTTGAAGAATCTTATATAGGGATTCTTGCTGCAGTTATTTGAATATTCTCAGTTATTGAGACTCTCATCATATTCCAGGCAAGCTCTTAAAATTTACCCCTTTCTATACTGCAGCCTGAAGCTGTTAGTGGCACCTCCTCTGGCTTTTAACCATCCTGTTTTACCAACATTGGTGTAAGTCCCCACTCTATTGTTCTAAAATCCTTCTGAATGTCTTCTGATTATTTGACTTACTGTTAGATAATATTAATATTAATCATCATTCTTTAAATTCAAAATAAATACATGGAATCAATGCTTGCATTTAATTTTTAAAAATCTTACAGAGTTTATAGTAGATACTAGATATCTTCTGAAAGTGTGCAGTCCAGCATGAAAAGTATGGTCAATATTACATTAATAACTGTTTTAGTTAAGTAACATTTTTGACCTGGGAAATGCCTGGGGAATCCCATTGACAGAGGAGACTCGTGGGCTAAAGTCCATGTGGTTGTAAAGAGCCGGACACAACTGAGTGATTAACATACACTTTCCATTTTTGAAGATCTATCATAGTTGAAATATAAAAAAAAAGTTTGTTCTTGTATTTTGTTTTCTTTATTTGTTGCCATTTAAACCATGATACTCTTTGACAGTTGGGTTTCCTCAAGATATAGGAAATTTGATACTGAATTTAATTTTATATACCAAACATTTGGTTTCTATTAAAGGCTTATGTTTTCAAAAGATTTGGAAACTCACCAGGCTGATTTGAAGGACTTTTCTTGCATTTGTTTCCTTTTGGATAAGAAGCTTAAACGGTGGCATACTACTTTGGTGCTAATGCATGCTTCCTGTAAAGCTAAAGACAAATGCAGGGAAATATTCATGGGGGGTATATAAGATTGGTTTAAAAGGTTTAGAAAATGAACTCAATTAAAGTGAAATGAACTATCATTATTTAGTTTGAGGAAGAAATTTGGGCAGAAAGGGGAGAATTTACAGACAGAACTAAGTTCTTTTTTGCATTTGCACTAGGATGAAAATCTGTAGTATAGCAATTTGAGCTTAATACTTTAAACAAAAAGTTTTGTATTCATAAATTTATATTTGGAGCAATATCACTGGGTATTTTCTAACTTTCCATCTATCAGGAGTAAGAGGATTTTAGTCTGAATATTGATGAAGTTGTTGGACCTTTTGCTGCTTCCTTGGCTTAGAAACTTCTCCCCTCACTCAACATACACAACTCGGGATGCAGAACTTCCATGTCAAAAATAGATAAGTTATACTCTTGCCCTGTTGATAAAATGAGATCTGATATTTAATGTTATAACTTATGATGATTTTTGTCCATTCCTTGAATTTGATCATGCCAAGCCTAAATTTGATCTACTGTATCCACTAGTTTATGGTTTACCATATCTACTAAATTTATTGTATTCAGTATTTCATCACCTGAACCCTCTTCACCTAATCCTCTTCCTAATTGAATATTTAGCTACTACTCCACCAATATTTCAAAAATTCCCCAACACACCTGTATGTCAAGAGATCCTCCTACCCATTGTCCTTGCACTGAGAGATAAGCATTCACATTTTCAGTAGAATAATCACCTAGATTACATAATTTCCCTGTGCAGTCCTTTTACTTTGTTCTCAGTTGAATTAGCTCTTTGGATCATCTTAGGCACAGGAAATGCTGCCAAAACAACTTAAGCAAGGCCAATTATTTGAATGTGAAATTTAATCTAATCATATCTCTTCCAAAAAGCATAGCCAAAATAATAACTGCATCAGAAATCTTTCAAACATCCAATATAATTTTTCTGGCAATATTTTCTAAAGAATGGAAGAATCTTTTGAAAGCATTGTCCGTAAGAGCTAAGGTAAATTGAATTTACCTCAGTTAAATTACATTTATCATTGAAATATTCACATAATTTCAAATGCTGTGATTGAAGCACACCATACATTTCTAATGCAAACTTTTCATTTTATAGTTGGATAAACAAGTCTCTGATGAATGGAATTGCTTTCCAATGATCCTTTAAATGCTAATGATAGACTCTACTAATATCTTGAATGATTTTCCTTTGCAATGTCTCTGACACATTTGCTCCTTGAGAGATAAGGCAGAGGAAGAGATGAAATACAGTATTTATATATAGAGAGAGTATAAATGTAGTATTTAATTTAATCTTAATTTATAGTATATACATAAATATAGTGTTTAGGTAAAGTACTTGGAAGTTTATCTTCCATTCCACAAAGAGTAAAAGATTTTATTATATAAAGGACATTCTCTCTTTTACTTTATCTAGACTGAGATTCTTCTACCCAAATGAATTCTTTTCAACCCAGGATGTAGGTATAAAGGTATTGGGCACTGCTTCCTCATTGGGAAACAGAAGTCCTGTAACAGATTTTGCCTGGAAGATTGACAGCTATTCTCTGCTAAAAATTCAGGGGTGTAAACCCACCAGACTGTAGCTTGTCAATCTTCCATCAGCTTGAAACATTTCCTTAGAGTTGGTGGGGATAAAATCTTTGGTGCCTCTCAAAGATTTTACATAACTTTAGGGCTTGGCAAGTAGAAATGCTCACCATTTTGCTAACTGATCAAAAAGGAAGAACATTACTGGCAAGCTGCCTACACTGAAAACTAACTGATCAGGAAGATTATAAAGCTTAACTATCTGGTGTTGTATAGGAGTTGAACCTTCCAATACAAAAAGTAAAAATAATTTGTTTGCTTTCTCTTTCAGAAAGGAGTAAACCCCAATGGGCAGTAAGATGATAGTGCCTGATGTACCCCTGATAGGAATAAAAGACAGTAAGTCTCTGCCTTTCAGGTATTTATATTTTAATAAAGTTGAACAAATATGCAGTCAAATCAACAGAGAAAATGGTTTTTGCTTGTGATAAAGACATGCACAGGGATAAAATAAAAAGAAATGATTATGGAAGCAGAGATCAGACCACTTTGTGGGTCAGATGAACCAGAGGCCATTTGGTGTAGGGACTGTATATATCTAGAGAAATGGCACACTTGCCTGAATATGGCAGCCAGTAAAATGAAAGATGAAAAATAGCAGAATTTTTGAATAAACAATTATATGTATCCTGGACATTGATGCTAATCTGGGTCTCATGATTTCTCCTAGAATCCAACTCAGTTCAGTTCAGTTGCTCAGTCATGTCTGACACTTGTGACCCTGTCCATCATCAATTTGCAGAGCTTAATCAAACTCATGTCCATCGAGTCTGTGATGCCATCCAGCCATCTCATTCTCTGTTGTCCCCTTCTCCTCCCACCTTTAATCTTTCCTAGCATGACGGTCTTATTTCCAGTGAGTCAGTTCTTCACATCAGGTGACCAAAGTATTGGAGTTTCAGCTTCAGCATCAGTCTTTTCAATGAGTATTCAGGACTGATTTCCTTCACGATGGACTGGTTGGATCTTCTTGCAGTCCAACAGACTCTTAAGAGCCTTCTCTGAACACCACAGTTCAAAAGCATCATTCTTCAGCTCTCAGCCTTCTTTATAGTCCAACTCTCACATCCGTACATGACTACTGGAAAAATGTAGCTTTGACTAGATGGACCTTTGTTGGCAAAGTAGTGTCTCTGCTTTTTAATAAGCTGTCTAGGTTTGTCATAGCTTTCTTTCAAGGAGTAAGCGTCTTTTACTTTCATGGCTGCAGTCACCATCTGCAGTGATTTTGGAGTCCAAAGAAGTAAAATCTGTCATTGTTTCCACTGTTTCCCCATCTATTTGCCATAAAGTGTTGGGAGCAGATGCCATGATCTTAATTTTATGAATGCTGAGTTTTAAGGCAACTTTCTTTGCAACTAAAGTCCTTAAATACTTGAAGATCTTGATGATATTGTACATTTCAGCAGAAGCTGAAAACAGATTTCTGGACCAGATTTAGATGAGAACAACTGAGATGATCTATATAATGCTTAAGGGCTTCCCTAGTAGCTCAGATGGTAAAGCATCCAACTGTAATGCAGTACACCTGGGCTCAATCCCTGGATTGGGAAGATCCCCTGGAGAAGGAAATGGCAACCCACTCCAGTATCCTTGGCTGGAAAATCCCATGGACAGAAGAGCCTGGAGGGCTGTATAGTCCATTGGGTCACAAAGAGTCAGACATGAATGAATGACTAACACACACATATAATGTTTAACAACACAAAATTTGCATAATATTACTTAGTTGCCAAATCAAAATGAATTGATTTTACAAAACCAAGATCATCAGCTTATTTTTGAATATTAGATTGCCAACAACCTGTGTCTACATTCCTATATGTCAAAAATAGGCTATTTCTCAAAATTGCCATTTTGAAGGAGCATGCACACTCTAATTTGCTACAGTTCCAACTTATTCCTCTTACCATCGAAAAAAAGCTACTCTCTTTTGACTTTTATCCTTCCCGCTTGGACTATCTTTTCCCATTTAATAAAACTAAGAGACAGTGATTTATTACTTGTGTGTGCTTGCTAAGTCATTCAGACTTGTCGGATTCATTGAGACCCTATGGACTTTAATTGTTAGGCTCCTCTGTCCATGGATTCTCTAGACAAGATTACTGAATTGGGTTGCCATGCCCTCCTTGAGGGGATCTTCCTGACACAGGAATTGAACCTGCCTCTCCTGCAGCTTCTGCATTGCCATCAGATTCTTTACCACTGAGCCACATGGGAAGCCTTGGTTCATTACTAAAACTCCAGTAAAAATGAGATTTAGAAAGGGATGAATTTTTCAGGAAGTGAGATATAGTATGTGCTATATTGTGCTTAATCACACAGTCATGTCCTACTCTTTGTGACCCCATGGACTGTAGCCCGTCAGTCTCCTCTGTCCATGGGGATTCTACAGGCAAGACTACTAGAGTGTGTTGCCATGCCCTCCTCCTGGGGATCTTCTCAACTCAGGGATAGAACCCAGGTCTCCTGCATTGCAGGCAGATCCTTTACCATCTGAACCACCAGGGAAATAAAGTATAATTATTATTAAAATGGACTATTCTTGGACACTTACTGAATGAATTCTATTTGCTTCCAAAGAACAATTTATTCATGCATTTACTTTTCTGCACTAGCCTCTTAGATGTGTGGGCATTTGATGCTTGGAGTAGAGCCATTATCCTCCAAAATGTCCTTGCTGTGCCCAGCGAATGAAGAACTCTTATGTCCTACTTGCAAGCCAGTGTATATGTTTTTTCCTCATTATTCAGCCTTCATTTGGGATCACTTGCTGCCTCTGATGTCAGAGATTTAAAGCTATGGCCAAATTACTGAAATTCTCATATTTCCCTCTGTCCATAGTATTAGACACTTGGTAAGGTGTATTTAGTCTCCCCACACTATCAGATATGACTTGGGTCATAGAGGACACTAATGTCACTGCAAACAACCTGAGGTAGCATCCTTGGACTTGACTGCTTGGAATTAGGTATTGTGTTTTTGTAGCTTGGGAGTTAGTAATTCAAATAAGATTTACCTAGTTTTTCTGAAGGCCAAAAAAAAAAAAAAAATGACCTAACAAAACTGCAAGACAAAAAGAATGATCTCTTTCTACTTGCTTTTTTTTTAAATTTATTTTGATTCCAACAAAAAGTTTTTGCTGCAGGTTAGCAATCCAAAGACACTGGTGATGTCGGCATGTCCCTATGTATTGCTCAGATGTGGACTATACCCTTGAACAATGTTATATCACTTCAAGATATAACTTGCCCTCTTCCAGCCATCTCACGCCAATGAATAGTTCTTATGTAGCTAGAGAGGCAACTGGAGTTTACTAGGATTGGCGTCCAATGACATGAGGCCAATAATAACTATCCACGTGAAGTTTTAAATCCTAAGTCTCAGTTATTTCAGCTGTCAAGAGGGGATGGTACTACTCATTCTCCAGGTGACTGTGAGATTTCAGGGGACAAAGTGATATAGGATAATGGAATGGTTAGGAACATAAGCTCACAAGTCAGGTTAACTGGTTTAAAAACTGTTTTCATTGATTACTGGGGCCTTGGAGAGTTATTCAAATTAAATGAACTTTAATTTCTTCATCTTTATCATAGAATTGTAATATGTTACGTTTAAGATTGAAAGATTTGATTGTTTAACATATATCTAGCCATCAACTGTCACATAATAGGTGCTCAGTAATTGAGGATAATAATATATATGAAAGACCTTTAATAAACAAAATGAATATACTTAACAAATGATGCTGCTTTTGAGCTAAGTTAGTCCTAAGAGAAATTGTCGAAAGAAGTACTTTAGCACTCTTTTATAGCTTTTCTCTTAATCCAATTTTTCTTCAACTTTAGTAGCTTAAAAACAAGAAATCAAATCTGCTCCTGGAAAATGATCTGATACAATAACATTTGCAGCTCAATTGAATGAAGAAACATACAGCCAGTAATTTTCCCCTGGAATATTTCCTTTAAAACCAGTATTATTTTCTAAAAGAAATGGAAATTACGGAGAGTAACTACATTGTGTGGGAATCATACTTTGGGTAGTAGATTCCCTAACCATTCTACACTGCTGATCATCTAAAATTTCTTGTCTCAAGGCTGTCCTAGTTTGAGATATTCAAAACAAAGTGAATACGTAAAATACCTGCTCTGGTTCTTTGAGAGGAATTAAAGTTGACATCCCTGGATCATGCAGCATATATCTGCATTTTCGTTTTCCAACCAGCTTGCAAAGAATGTAGCTCAATATTACTTTTTTATATTAATAAAATTTATCTCAGAACATAGATATACTGCAAAAGCATGCAGAATTTGCCAAGTCTGATTTTATAACCAAGAAGAAATGCCCGGAAGCAGCAATATCTATATCTGTTAATATATTCTTAAATTCAATGGTAATATAATATTTGCTAGAGTTATCTATTTAGGTTTGGATATGCATAAGTGGTTTTGTTTTTTGTTGAATATATTTTCAACAATAATGGTCATGAAGCATGTCCATGAGGAATTTTTTTGTGAATTTAATCAATTCATTTGGTTTTATGGTAAAACCAGTTTTATAACCTAGATGCACAGATAAAGGTATAACTGTAATTCATTTGCCCTAAAGGTCAGTTATAATAAGACATCAGCTTCTACACAAAATTTTAAGTCTGAAAACTAGAGTTGCACTTAAAATTTATCCAATTTCAAATTTAAATAACAGTGTATCTATCTTAAAGCCAGGAGGAAAATGAATTTTAACTTTGAATCATTATTGCATGTATACTTATCGATGTACATTATTCAGTTGTCTAAATATTTTATTACTGAAATCATGCACGTGTTGAGCTGTAACTCACAATGTACTCTGACACATCAGTGACCTTATCAGATGGGCCTTCAACTTAAAGCAGGATCTAAATAATGGTAGTAATAGAGTAAGGAGGAATTAACTATATCAATGTCATTGGCTTATAATTGATATTCTATCTATAGGTGGAAAAGAATTTTCATTTGGAAAATAGGTTCTCTTACTACATCATATTAAGAATAACTCTAAGGTTTCCACATCCACAAATTTGGGAGGGGGCATTAAGATACTTGCTAGTAGGGCTTTCTGCACATATTTGGTAGGCTAATATTCAAGATCAAATATGACATTGTTTCTATATAAAACTATTTCATACAATCAAAACATCTGTCTGGCAACACATAGGCCGCTCAATTTTATTTATTATAAACATACATAATAAATGTGTGTGTATGTATATATATATATATATGTATATATATATATATATATGGAGAAAGTCTTTTACTTTTCTATTTTGTTCTCTGATATAAAATTCCTCTTCATGGAATTATTACTACCCTTTATACCATTGTTTCTCTAGCAATGATATTAATAATCAAATGATGCTTGAAATATCACACTCTGAAACTGTGTATGGAAAGTCAAAGAATACTCCTGGAGTTTCATTGAAATCCTTACTTGAATTTTACATATCGTTTATTAAATTTATCCAGTCAGTAATTCTTGAGTAGTTACTATGTCTTAATTATAGTGTTAATTTTAAGTTTGTCCTTTCAAGAAATTTAAAAATCACATTTGAGAACAAAATTAAATAGGCGGTTTTGATATTATAATAATAAAAGTGTGATATACACCACTGCAGCAGTGTTGTAATAACCCAAATTACACTGTATTATATGCCATTACTTCTTGACACTCACATTTGCAAGCCTACTAAACAGTATGGGGCTAATGTGTGGTTGTGTGCTATTGGGTAATCTTTTCAGCAGCTTGGAGTCTTTTACGCATTCTTTCTTCGTTTTTCCAAGATGGTGTCTTAGTTTAGAGAAAGGGGGACTGATTTGTACTTTGGGGTCACAGTAAGAAATAGGATTACTCAGCTTAGATGATTTTCTGTGCATGCTAGCTGCTATACTCAGTGTAGTTGTTTGCCTTGCCTTTAAACAATAACTATTGAGGTTCATTAATGATTTGGGGACTACAGACCATATAAATTATTAGAATTTGTGGTTGCAAGACTTATTCTTCCAGACACATATTAACTACACAGTTTTTTTTTTGGGGGGGTTACTTTTACTTTTGCTTTGCTTTAAAGCAGCTTTTTAAAAATTCAACTGGGGTGCTTATTACCACTGCAACCCTTCTCTAGGACATGCAAGAATTTCTGGATTTTTTCATACAAATCTGTAGGCTATGTGGCCCAAGGATTCTTCTAGTATTTTATCTCTCTAGATTCCTCCTGCAGCACCCACAAGCCATCTTTTATTCTAATGTTTTCCAGAGTCGTCTATACTTCATGCCTTCCTCATATCAGGAAATAGGACCCACATATATTCGCTGTAAGGTTTTGGTATTTTCAGGATTTATCACTTTCACCTGGCTTCTCAGTTCTGGGGTTGACCCTGAGAGAAGGTTAATCAGGGCACTGGTGTCTGACTTTTCTGCTATTCCTTCCTCTCATTTTCCTTTACGATGTACCTCGTTAGGAGCAATGGGCTTTTTTTTTCCCCATTTTTTTTGTGCAGAATATCTGAGAAAGATTAAGAGTAATAAAAGGTCCCACAACGATACAGTAATGCTTCCATAAAAACAGTATTAAAAAATAGGACAAAGCTAAAGACTCATCATCAAATCTCCACATTAAAAGGGCTCGTAAAGAATCCAGCAATAATATAAATGAGAAAAAGGCAAATATATGTTATATGGACATATAAAAACATTAAAGAAAAAGACAAAATTCTGAAAGCTTATGTAAAAGAAAATCAGGAAATGACCAAAAGATGGAAACTAATTAATATAATATTTTCAGTGTCATTGGTTACAAAAGAGAAAGGAATAATGATATATCCAGTGTTAAAGGAAAATTCCTTAATATTTAAAATGTTCTCACTTTAACAGTTTTATTTTAAAAAATAGCTGTGTCTCCTAGACCTACCAAGAAAACACTTGCAGCATATTTCTAAGGCTCCAGGTACACATGTTTCATGGGTCTTGTCAAGCCCTCTAACTTTCCTCTTTTGACAGATGAGATGGTGTTTTCTTTTGTAAATCCTACCAATCCAGACAAATCCGAGGGAAGGAGGGAAAAAAGAATGTGATACTAACTAACTAAATTAACAAAATGTACCTCAGAAAGAGTTCCCCTTTAAACTCCCTTTGGATTGTTAAATACTTAATATGGGAGTGGGGAGAAAATCAAATAAAATTTATTTATGATATTGTAGGCACGTTCTTTTTGTATATTTATGTACAAAAATATTTTAAAAATATATATCGGTCTAAAGAAAGATGAGGAAATTAAGGACCTGGATTGTTATAATGGAAACATTATTAAAATCTAGAGTTTATTAAAAGTGATATTTAGTTATTAAGGAAACAACATTAAGAATGTAGATAAGAGACAATACTGTGTTAAGAACATACATAACATACTTTGAGTCCTCATGTAGAGTGATAGAAAACATTAACAAAATGCATTTGAATGTATTTGTTGCAAATATCACTTTTAACAAACTAAATTTAAGTAACTATTACTGGAAATAATGGTGGTGGTACATAGTAAAACTATGAAAAATCATGATGTAAAAATTTTCAAAACATATTCAAAGTTACAGTGAAGCTCATTCCCTGATGAGTTTGGAACTGTATCCAGTTCCAAAACTTTTCCCCATGCCCTTGCCTCTTTGAATAAAGAAGTCTCTTGCACACAGAAACCAACCGTCTTTCTTACACTTAATTTCTGTGATTGATCCACAAAACCATAGTATACAAACCTGTGTATTGCTTGTGAATATCTTCTTTTTAAAAATTTCTCCATAATGATTGCCAACATTCATTGCCAGTGTTATGAAAGAAAATGTGAGAAGAAATAGCTAATGAACTAGATCATGAAAGGCCTTAAAAACTGTTAGAAAAATTTGATGGTTTTCACAGAAATTGGAGAAGAAATAGCAGAGGCTTTTAACATAATAATTACTATTGTTTAGTCATTTTTAAGTGTGTTTCCATTTTTAGAATACAACCTTTGTAAGAAGGATAAAAAGGAATGCCAGTTAGATTTAAAATCATCAAATCCACTGTATTTTCCTCATGTAGAAAAAGATGCAGTTCTCCTAAATAGATGTTTAGAGCATAGGGAGTACTGGAGGAGTAGCCTATAGGCCAAGATTCCAGAAATAATTCTATAGTGTTTAAAATTCTCTCCCTAAGGATGCAACAGTGTTTGCCAGAGTCAGTAAGAAAAAAAAAAAAAAAAGAACAGCAGAAAGCTGGGTGCTCCAAGACTGCCCTATCTTAACTGTCGTCCAATACCAAGAAAAACAGCTGCTCCATGCCCTGATTCTTGACATTCACAAGTACTGAGCTCAGGAATACTTCTACAAATATCCACCCACTCCCACTCCCCCCACCACACAGACCCTGACACTAGAATCAAGAGAATTAGCAGAAATAGTTAAAGCATAACCATAGCCTCATTCCTAACTTTTCAACTGCTCATGAATGCATCTACTTGGCATGAGTCAAGTATGTGTAGAACCTGGACTTGTGAGACTATTTAAGAAAGGTTATCTTTACCTTATCAGCCTGCAGTATATCCTAAGAAATGCAAAAGAGCAATTGGCCTGCTCTTAATAAACCGATCTGCTATCACTGCCATAACCAGGAGAGAAAGAAATATGTATTAATGTTATATTCAAACTGAGTAAGGAATGTCTGATATTCAAACAAATGAAGTACATGCAAGGGAGAATGTGTTTTCTTGGGAGAAATTTTCTTTTGGTTATCAATAGAGACTCTATCTAATTTTGAGAATGACTTTCTCTTTTTTTCCCCTCAGAGAGTCCTCATATTATATTAGACAGCTGGTCTGATCCACATACTTAAAAAGATTTTGGATTTTTGCCTAAAGCACAATCTTGCTCATTTTTCTCTCCCATATCTTCATCATCTTGAACTTAAAAAATACATTGAAGAAGTATTTTTAAAAAATAAGCAAGAAACTCTTTTTATTACCCTCTTTTACCACTAATCTTTCAAAAGTGCTCTTGCCATCCATATAATATTAATATTATCCTGTTTTATATTCTAAATCAGAGGCGAGACTAACATAGAGATATTGTATAAATATTGAAGTGCTTTCTATTACCCACTATAAAACCCTCAGTTTTCTATTATCTGCAAAATCCTATCATTGCCTGGCTAGAAGATCAAGCCATCTATACTAGATTCTTGGAATTACTTTAAAGGATATGCTGAATGCTAGTGACATAGTTATAAAAAGAAATTCATTTGTAGCCAAGATTTAAAAGATAGCCACCAACCAATCATACTAACTTTTTTATGAAGTTAGATGTTTTCTTCCATTCAAGCTGAAAAATTCCCAAAACTTGTCATTCTATAAACAACAGAAATTTATTTCTCACAGCTCTGGAGGCCGGAAGTATGAATTCATGTTAATGAATTTAAAAAATAAGTATTGTGAAGCAGTCAACCTTTTCACTATCCTAGTAGATTCAATCAAAATACTACATTGGCTATTATTCTTGCTATTCACAAAAGAATTTGATATTTTAATGAGAGAAAAACAACACCAAAGAGTACAAGAAATAACACATACACATATATAAAACAGAATGTTATAGTTATATGTTGCAACTTATTCTATTAGCTTGCATATTTTACAGTTTTATTAAGGAAGAACATAGTATAGTATTGGGTATTGACACAGAACAGGAAAAAAATTAAAAAACAGTGTTATAAAATAGCCCTTTTAAGAAAAAAAACCTTTTAAAAATAGCCAATTGACTTACAATAAAGTGTGAATTCACTAAACAAGAAAACTAAAGAACTAACTACAAAAAACAAATTGTTATATGTTAAATGAAAGAGTTTCTATTAGAGATCCAATTAGATAAAAAAGAGAAAAGAAAAGCAATAACCAATTAAATAAAGGAAAGAAAAGAGGAGCAAGCTACTAATTTAAAGAAGATACTGACAACATATGTAATCCTCCAAGAGGTAGGACTTAATGACCAGAAATCAACAGAAATGGTGAAAGATTTAAAATGACACAGTACAAAGAAAGTATCAGATGGCCAATAAAAACATGAAACTGTGTGCAACTTCACTAATAAATATAATGCAAATTGCATGTAACATGATTACCAAGTAATTGACTTGGAAACCATAGACAGTGAATAAAACAAAGCTTACATACAAGGACAATTAGAAATCAAGAAGAACCTATATTAAATAGATTAAGTTCAGTAACAAAATAAAAGACATGAAGCAGCCAGTAAACTTAAGCTTTTTTAAATTTATATTAGTTAGTCATTTCAGTAATGCTGAATCAAGAATGACTTACACCATTTGTAGACATGAAATTTCTTTGCATTTTTATGAGATTAAAAGATAGTAATTTGGGTTTTAAAAAATGATTTCTTATTTTTTAATTCTACCAGTTTGTCTGGGTATTTTCCTAATATTTTACATCTATATTGCAGTTCATAAAGTGATTTCTCATATCTCACTTCCAAGGTGTCACTAAACAATTTTAGGCTAAGTTCCTACATCCAGGAAATGGAAAGTACTACTGATTTTGTGTTAGGGAACGAATTTGCTTCCATTTCAGGTACCACTAATTTCCTTATTTTTGTGAACTTAGGTTGGTAACTCTTTCCATTTCAATGCAATTTCTCATAAAATGCAAGAAAATATGAATACTATTGCATCTTCCTCACTGTGTTGTTAGGCAAACTGTATGCTTCCGCTGCTAAGTCGCTTCAGTAGTGTCCGACTCTGTGCGACCCCATAGACAGCAGCCCACCAGGATCCTCCGTCCCTGGGATTCTCCAGGCAAGAACACTGGAGTAGGTTGCCATTTCCTTCTGCCAAAACTCTATGAGGTAGTATCTTTATAAACTATTTGCATTTTAGTGACTGTTAAAAAAAAATGGACAAGTGATAATGATGCTGATGAATATTTGAAGTTTTCCTGAGCTCAAAGTTTCTTCTAATTTCTGTGATATCAGTCATTAAAAAAAAAAAAAGTGAGAAACTTAGTATGGAATGAACAGTTACTCCAGCCACATACACCACCAGTCTGAAAAGGAATTTTGGGCTAAAGAATAGTTAATTGGAAAGCATTACTGTACACATGCATTTGTAGCTAAGCAACAAACTCAAAATATCCTTACTTCTATTGGCCATTTTACCTCAGATACATTATAAAGTTCCTTTAAAACCCACCATGATTTTTTATCCTCTTTGATTTTGACTTCGTATTTCATTCTGAAGTGGCTATGTCCTAATATTACTTTGCAAGCTAATATAATGCCATCTTTTTAAAGAAGCAAATATAAAAACATATTGATGCCTAATTTAGTAAAAAGTTCTGTTTATGTTGGAAGCATTAGATTAATTTTATTTAAACTGTGACATATTTCAGTTTCCATGGGAACTTGGATGCTAACCAAGTCCACTGAGGCATCATGGAGTTTATTTCTGATTCAGCATGGCTTGTTAAGTTCTTTTCCTAAGGTGTTTGCCAAATATAATTACATGAGTTTGGAGGAGATACAAAACTGGTCTGTAGAACAGTCTTTTTCTTTTTTTAAAATTGTTGTTTGTTTGAGTCACCCTAGAGGGACAACGGTATTTCTCAAAGAAAAATGTATTGAAAACAAACTGGAATAATACCTGGGATTTGAATTTCTGAGCAGTGAGTAATTATCAAAGATTTTGAAGCATGCCAGATATTTTATCTTAACCTATAGGATATACCCCAGAGGAGGGCATGGCAACCTACTCCAATATTCTTGCCTGGAGAATCCCATGGACAGAGGAGCCTGGCAGGCTAAGT
Organism: Antilocapra americana; assembly: GCA_007570785.1. Taxonomy (NCBI): domain Eukaryota; kingdom Metazoa; phylum Chordata; class Mammalia; order Artiodactyla; family Antilocapridae; genus Antilocapra; species Antilocapra americana. Next base: position 451,067 of record ML664078.1, on the reverse strand, counting down.
CTATGGAGTCACAAAGAGTCAGACAGGACTGAAGCAACTTAGCAGGCATGCGCACATGCACAGTATGTACAGGACTTTGTCAGTAGTGTAGTGGTAAGAAATCTGCCTACCAATGCAGGAGCTGCAGGTTAGATTTTTTGGTAGGGACAATCACCTACAGGAGGGCATGGCAACCCACTCCAGTATTCTTAACTTGAAAATTCCATGAACAGAGGAGCTGGGCGGGCTACAGTCCATAGGGTTGCCGAAGAATTGCACGTGACTGAGCATCTGAATGTGCACACATGAATAGGATGTACAGTACAAAATCTATTTCTGTTATGTCACACACACATATGTGCACAAACACATATACATATGGACACACATGTATACATATACACACACATATTCTACCATAAACTAAAGTAAAATTTTGCTCTCAGACATTGAAAGTAAAACGAAGTGAGTAGGAGAGAAAAGCAGAGTAAAATGAATTTCTTGTCATGTAACTGATTAATTACATTATGCAGTAACTGATTCATTTTAATGCTAGGAATGAGGACATATGTTTATTTTCTTCTTAATTTGTACTATAAATTCAGAGATGTTTGTAGAGTATCACTATATTTGATTAAGTAGAAACACATCATATGGTGCTCACAACAGGAAAACATTTGGAAATCGTGACTCTCAGGTATCTGCAGGATCAACATAAAACCAAACACCTCAAAATACATTGTTTGGATATTTATTATTTACCAAAATTCTGCTAGATTAGAATGTTAGAGAAAACACTATCTTTCTACCTTCAAAGTATTAAAAACAGGGCATGAAGACTCTTATGAAAACAATGTATCGGCATAAGGGACAAATTATGATAAATAATGCATTTGACAGTGTAGTTAATAACAGAGTAGTATTAAAAGAATGTATGCCAAAAAGAAAGAGACAGAAGGACTATCAGTTCAGTTCAGTTCAGTGGCTCAGTCATGTCCGACTCTTTGCAAACCCATGAACTGCAGCACACAAGGTCTCCCTGTCCATCACCAACTCCCAGAGTCTACCCAAAACCATGCCCATTGAGTCGGTGATGCCATCCAACAATCTCATCTTCTGTTGTCCCCTTCTCCTCCTGCCCTCAATCTTCCCCAGCATCAGGGTCTTTTTAAATGAGTCAGCTCTTCACGTCAGGTGGCCAAAGTATTGGAGTTTCAGCTTCAGCATCAGTCCTTCCAAAGAATATTCAGGACTGATTTCCTTTAGGATAGACTGGTTGGATCTCTTTGCAGTCCAAGGGACTCTCAAGAGGGACTATATGTACATGTTATATATGTTGATTTATATTTTTAGGTTTCATGTCATTGCTATATGTTACTTTACATATGTAACTCTAAGACCAAACTCTACTCAATACTCCATAATGGTATATATACGAAAAGAATCTAAAAGAGATTGGGTATATATACATATATATATATATATATATACTATTGATTCACTTTCCTGTTTAGCAGAAACTAACACAACATTATAAATCAACTATACTCCAAAAAAAAGAAACCAAAAAAAAAAAAAGATATTACAATCTTGTACTTAGTGTGCTTTATGCTGTAAATCTGTCACTACACCAATATTTATTGCAGACATTTCTTTTTGATGCTTGTGCTCAGTAATCTTTCTGCTTTTGTAGATGGTTTCACACTAAATTTAATCATTATTATTTTTTTTAACACAAAAAGTTTTATTGAATAAATACATGCGCTGTCATGTAAAATTAGTTGAGCAAAAAGGGCATTTTACAATAAAAAAACAAAAACAAATCACCCTCTGCTGTGTTCCATCTGCAGGAGGTGGTCTAGCTAGAATGGTGTTAAAGCAGCAACCACGTACACACAACCACTATTTGCATTTGGCTTCTGTTCCTGACAAAGGAAGGCTGACTCTTGATGAGGAATAAACTGGTGAACTCGGCTGCGAGGCTTCTTCAGTTTCAACCTGAAGCAGTGCCTCACACTTCATACTTTAAGGCACAGGATAAGCAATTAAGTTTCAATCCAAATTAACCAATGTTAATTTTCCCTTCATTGGTTTGGGTCAAGATAGAACAGTTGAACTTCCCTTTTCCCAGATGAAACAGTTATTCAGAACTGGCGTGGATAGTGTTTCTCTGTGTCTCTTTTCCAGTTATATCTCTTTTGATTTTGTCTATATTAAGATTCTTTTCTTTTCACTCTTACTGACATCTTAACTGAGTGGTAACTCCCTCACTTGTCATTAGGAGGATCACTGATAATAACAAATTACCCTACAAACGTTGTTCTTCCTCTCATTATGATGATCATCAATAACATCATCACAGTTTCTATCCTTTTTATCTTTTAATTTTCTTTTTCTTACCAAAATGTCTGTCTTAATTTTTTTTGGTCCTCTATTACTACTTTTTTTCCATTTTGATCTTATCTATATTATCATTGCAGATCTATTTACCTATGCTTTATCAAGAGTAAGTCAGTTCTTGACAGTGTGTGTATGTTTTGTGTAATCCTGCTGGTTCTGCTTCTCTAGTGGAACACTGACAGATGTCAATTTTGGTAATATGGCTCTAGAAAATCTTCAGGGAAATTTTTATGGATTGGTTCTGAGTTTCTGACTTTGATTATCTAATATTATTAAATTTAGAGCACTGAAGATTCTATTTCTAGTGGTAATTAGGGCATTTGCTACCCTTAATGTCATCCCCTTTGTGTTATGTATGTCATCTCCCTAATGTTAGTTGCTCAGTCATGTTTGACTCTGCGACCCTCAGGACTGTAGCCCACCAGGCTCCTCTTTCCATGGGATTTTGCAGGCATGAATACTGGAGTGTGTTGGCATTTCCTATTCCAGGGGATGTTTGTAACCCAGGGATTGAATCCAGGTCTCCCACATTGCAGGCAGATTCTTTACCATCTGAGCCACCAGGGAAGCCCATGTCATCACGCGGCAAGAAAAAGACAAAATATAATCACTGGATACTCATAATCAAACATTTGTAAATGATAATAATAAGGTTTTAAGAACTAAAATATTTGATAACTTAAAACATATTAGTAAGACTATGATGTATAATGACATTAGCTTTTTATTCCTATCTATTAGGAAGAACTTGGGAGATAAAGATGATGAGCTCAGGACTTCAAGTTTCAAATTCCCAGCTCAAGGTATAAATTACCTGCAAGTCTGCCCTGAAAGAAATGTTTATATCTTGTAGGTGCAAGGAAAAGACTTTTTCTGAAGGCCAAACCCAGAGTTTCATTTTGTATGTGGTTGAATTACAATACAAATTGATCAAATTTTCAGAGTATGTAGTGTTAGTAAAGACATTGATTAGACAGGAAAGGTATCTTGGAAAGTTGAATGAGGACATGTGGAAGATCCCAAAGAAGTTGGGAACATAGAACCTCTACATTCTGATGAGTCTTCTTTGCCTATAGATGTAACATTTCCAACTATGTTTGGAGAAGATGACTCTATTTTGTCTGAATAACCTATAATTGCTTCCTCTGACCTTGCCAGACACTGCTGATTCTCTTCAGGACGCTCGCCCCCACCCCCACCCCCCAAAAAAAACACTTACTTTGCATCTAGACATGCATTTTAAACTGTGCTTTCCTGGTGCTTCAGACAGTAAAGTATCTGCCTACAGTACAGAAGACCCAGGTTTGATCCCTGGGAAGATCCCCTGGAGAAAGGAATGGAAAACCATTCCAGTATTCTTGCCTGGCGAATTCCATGGACAGAGGAGCCTGGAGGGCTACAGTCTATGAGATTTCAGACTTGGACATGACTAAGAAAATAACATTTTCATTTTTATATATCTAAACTGACGGAGAAGGCAATGGCACCCCACTCCAGTACTCTTGCCTGGAAACTCCCATGGACCGAGGAGTCTGGTACGCTGCAGTCCATGGGATCGCTGAGTCAGACACGACTGAGCGACTTCACTTTCACTTTTCATTCTCATGCATTGGAGAAGGAACTGGCAACCCACTCCAGTGTTCTTGCCTGGAGAATCCTAGGGACTGAAGAGCCTGGTAGGCTTCCGTCTATGGGGTCGCACAGAGTCGAACACGACTGAAGTGACTTAGCAGCAGCAGCAGCAGCAGCACCATATCTAAACTGAAGAACCAGCAAGATCCCAAAGGGTGAAATAGAAAGCATAAATTACAAGAAAGGGTGCTACATATCAAAACAATTGCAGGATATTTCCAATTTATAAAGAAGGAAATATGAGTAATATATGTTGCCATTCAGTCACTTAGTCATGTCCAACTCTTTGTGACCCCATGGACTGCAGCATACCAGGCTCCCTTGTCCTCCACTATCTCCTGGACTTTGTTCATGTCCAGGTAATATACGTTAGGATATATATATATATATATTAAAGATGTGGGGTAATGGTGAAAGGAAAATGTAGTTGGATCAAGTCAAATCTATTTATATAGGGCCCTGATGGCTCAGTTGGTAAAGAATCTGCCTGCAGTTCAGGAGACCCAAGTTCAGTTCCTAGGTTGGGAAGATCTTCTGGAGAAAGGAAAGGCTACCCACTCCAGTATTCTGGCCTGGAGAATTCCATGAACTGTATGGTCCATGGGGTCACAAAGAGTTGGACATGACTGAGAGACTTTCATTGACTATGCAGAAACATAGAATCAAAGTTTTAGAATAAAAATTTGCAAGGGTTCTAACTGCTTATTTTGTTGATTAGCTGAAAAATGTACCTAAAAGTGGACTAGGTAAGGTATACTTTACAGGGACATGTCTAAAGTCTTAGGGAGATTGGAATATTACAATAGATTTATTATATAAAACCTACCTAGACACTCCTGAAAATTCTCAAGGACACATCTTTCAGCATGGCTGTGAGAAGTAAATTTGTGAAGGGAGCCCCCATCATCCCTGAAGAGATCTATTTTCACTCTTCTTGTTGGTTGGAAACTTCAGTCAACTGGCATCCTCAAATTCAGTGCAGAAAATTGCAGCACTTAATCATCAAAGCCAAGATGATCATGGTTTTGCATTCTGTAATTGATAGTTAAATCAAGACAGTTGTCAGAATAGTCTAAAAAACAGTTGGCCTATGCTGTTGGCTGGGGCTTCCCAGTGGTAAAGAACCCACCTGCCAATTCAGGAAACATAAGAAACATGGGTTCGATCCATGGGAAGATCCCCTGCAGGAGAGCACAGCAAACCACTCCAGCATTCTTGCCTGAAGAATTCTATAGACAGAGGAACTTGGTGGCTTACAGTCCATAGGGTAACAAAGGGTAGGGCATGACTGAAGTAACTTATGACAGCACAGCATATGCTATTGGCTAGCTGATCACAGTGTTCCAATAAAAGAAATAGGTGAACAGTCCAAAAATTACTACTTGATCCATATAAGTATATGAATTCTAGGCTGGATAGACAGAAATCGAACTTGAAATAAAATAACCATGGTTCTTATATCAATTTCCAGGCTTTAGAAAGTTTATAGACCCAAAACTTCTTGAATGAAGGAGAGGTTAGGTTCCTTTCAGGAAGTACTTTGCTACAATTTGTATATTAATATTATTGAAATACCCCCAAATACCTGTTACCATTTGTCAGGGTAATTATTTACTATGGAAAGAGAAATATTAATATTTTCAAGTTTGGGGGGAATTGCTAGACACAGAGTCAGAAATGACACTTATTCCAAAAGACTGAAACATCCCTGTGGTCTAATAGTCAAAAAAGAGGTTATGGAAGTCCATGGCATTTTAGCTCTGGTCCTTCTCCCAGTATATATATTGCCAAACCCATCATCTGGTTACTTCCCCTATTCCAAGTAGCCTAAATGTAATGAATGATGTCATCAATTGGCAGAATTGTAATCCCGCTTATCTGACCTGTGGAGTGAACAATTATTTTAGAAAAGGAAAAATGACACAACTAGACTTGCCTCTACCTAATAAATAAATAAAAATAGTAGACCAAAGGCAATGATGCATTCCTGAAGGAATTTCAGAGACTGGTACTGGCATCAAGGACTTGAGAGATGCACGGATAGTGACTGTCCAAACTTCCCCATCCAATTTGCCTATTTGGCCTGTGCAGAAAACAGATGGTTCTTGGAAGATGAGAATAGATTATCATACACTTAACTAGGAATGACTGCAGTTGCAGCTGCTTTCCCAGATGTGGATTTATTGCTTGAGAAAATTAACATCTCCCCTGGTACCTAGTTTGCAGCTATTGGTCTGAATATTTTTCTCAAAACCTGTTAGCAAAAATCTCTATAAACAGTTTTCTTTCAGCTGACAAGCTAGCAATAACCATTTAATGTCCTGTTGATATTAATACATTTAGCATCCTATTAATACACATGTGTATACTAGCCTCCATCCTTATACCCCTATTTAGTCTACAAGGAACTTTGTCACCTATCCTTTCCAGATGGATAAGCTGCATTGATGACATTATGCTGGACCTAGTTATCAAGTAGTAGCAACTATTGTAGACATAATAGAAAGGAATTGAATGTCAGAAAAAGGGAAATAAATTCAACAAAAATTCAGAGAACTTTCACCTCATTGCAATTTCTAAGAGCCCAGTAGTGTTAAATATCTTCAGGCATTTCTTCTAAGGTGAAGTATATAAAGGATAAGTCACTGCCACATCCCTTCCTGTAATGAAAAATAACTCACTTAGTATTGAACAGAATTCTTTGGATTTCGTAGATAATGTATTTCTCATTCAGGTGTGCTATTCCTGCACTAGTGGTATAAGAAGCTGCTGGTTTAGAGTGAGGCCCAGAAGATGGGAAGGTTCTGCAACCAGTTCAAACTGTTGTGCAAGCTGCTCCACTAGTTGAACCCTTTGATTCATAAAATTTTTTGCTACTTAAAGTGTCAGTTGTAGATAGATTTTATTTGGATCCATTGGCTTCCCCTCTTGGTAAGCCATGGGGCTTCCATAGTGGCCCAGAATCTGCCTACAATGCACCAGGCATGAGCTCGATTCCTGGGTCAGGAAGATCCATGGATAAGGATATAGCCACCCACTCCAATATTCTTGGCTGGGAAATCCCATGGACAGAGGAGCCAAGAGGGCTACAGTCCACGGAGTCACAAGGAGTGACTAAACACACATGTTCATATATACATAGATGAGTCACAGCACCGACTCCTATAATTTTGCAGCAAAGTCCTACCGTATTATATGTAAAACTACTTTCCTTTTGAGAAGCAGCCTTTGGTTTACTATTGGCCTTAGTAGAGACTAAAAGCTTTACCATGGGTTCCCATGTTACCATGTGGCCTGAACTTGGTGTTTTCTGACCTGTTAAGTAATAAATTTGAGCATTCACAGTAGCACTCCATTTTCAAGTGGAAGTGGTATATAAAAGATCAGACTTAAGTAGGTCCTGAAGGCACAATAAGATACATGAGGAAGTGCCTTGGGTTCCTACCCCCTTCTACATTTCTTTGCTTTCTCAGACCATACTCATGCCTCATTTGGAGTTCCCTATGACCAACTGAATAAGGAAGACAAAACTTTGGCCTGATTTACAGAGTCCTATAACCTCAGATACACAGATGATACCACTCTTATAGCAGAAAGTGAAGAAGAACTAAAGAGCCTCCTGATGAAAGTGAAAGAAGAGAGTGAAAACGTTGGCTTAAAGCTCAACATTCAGAAAACATTCAGAAAGATGGCATCCAGTCCCATCACAGGTAGTTGGGGAAACAGGGGAAACAGTGGCTGACTTTATTTTTCTGGGCTCCAAAATCACTGCAGATGGGGACTGCAGCCATGAAATTAAAAGACGATTACTCCTTGGAAGGAAAGTTATGACCAACCTAGACAACATATTGAAAAGTAGAGACATTACTTTGCCAACAAAGGTCCATCTGGTCAAGGCTATGGTTTTCCCAGTGGTCATGAATGGATGTGAGATTTCGACTATAAAGAAAGCTGAGCACCAAAGAATTGATGCTTTTGAACTGTGATGTTGGAGAAGACTCTTGAGAGTCCTTTGGACTGCAAGGAGATCCAACCAGTCCATCCTAAAGGAGATCAGTCCTGGGTATTCATTGGAAAGACTGATGTTGAAGCTGAAATGCCAATACTTTGGCCACCTGATGCAAAGAGCTGACTCATTTGAAAAGACCTTGATTCTGGAAAAGATTGAAGGCAGGAGGAGAAGGGGACAACAGAGAATGAGATGGCTGGATGGCATCATCGACTCAATGGCCATGGGTTTGGGTGAACTCTAGGAGTTGGTGATGGACAGGGAGGCCTGGTGTGCTGCGGTTCATGGAGTCATAAAGAATCGGACATGACTTAACTGAACTGACTGACATGATAGGTAGGCATCACTCAAAGACTGTCAGTGGAATTACTATAACTTCTTCCTGGAGCATCTTTAAAGGATATCAGTAAAGCAAAATCTTCCTAGTGGGCATAGCTTCGAGCAGTGTCATTGTTCATTTATTTTTCTTGGAAGACAAAATAGAACAAGATGTGAATTTGCACTGATTCATGATTGTGTCCATTTAGCTAGAAGGTCACAGTCTTGGAAGGAGACCTTGGAAGGTATATATAATATACCTTTTATATAGTAGTAAAATTCCAACAAAGATGTCTGTGAAAGAGATATATTGATTGGCATCTCTGAATAGGCAAAAAATGTGAAGATATTTGTGTCTCATTTAAATGATAATGTGGGACCTCAGCAGAGCAGGATTTTAATAATCGAGTAGATAGGTGACATGTCCTCTGAAATTCAGCCAGCTACCTTCCAGAACCATTCCTTTCATTTCCCAGTGGGCTCATGGTTCAGTGATGGAGCTTTTGCAAGGGGTTAATAACATGGACTTCCATTAATCAAAGTTGACCTGGCTACTGTTACTTCTGAATGTCCAGTCTTTCTGCTGGTGTATTTTATCTACCTTTTTCTATTAGAGCCTTGAATATATACATACATATATATATATATATATATATATATATATATATATATATATATATAATTTCAGTTTTCTTGTGAATGTCATCATCTGTGTCATAATTGAGTTGGTTCTGATGCTTGTTTTGCCTTTTCAGATTGTGTTTTACTCTCAGGTGTGCTTTGTAATTTTGTTGTTCTTGAAAGCCACACTAGATGTTGTATCAAGTAATAGGACCTTCTATTTTGGCCAGTACCTTAACTTTTTTTAATATTTATTTTAGCTATAGTTGTCAGAATATAAAAAGTCCTCTAGTGTTTTTGTCTCCTCTTCATTCTTAGTACTTCTCAGAGAGAGTCTGATCTGGCAAATCTTTCACCTGTAATCCACTATTATTATACTGGAGTGTGGTGGTAAGGTTTGGTAAAGGGTAAGAATTCTATAATGTTCCAATTAAATCTCAACCTTTCAGGTGGCACAAGTATCTGGCCTATAACTTTCACAATTATTTCTTATTTTATAGCTTCTTTACTCCCCATTGTTGAAAAAATAAATCTAAAAGCTGCTAGAGTGAGAGGAATGCCCTTTACCAAAGCTCTTAGACAGGGTTTATTATGTATTTACTTAGAGTTAAGATGTTTGTGATGGAGAATACTTTCTTCTCCTCATGCCATAAAGTGATTTTCCTTGGCTCTTTACCATGAGAAAATTCTGTTATCATACAGATAAGACCCATGAAACTGTGAAGGTGTCCATAAGACTGTAGACTCCAGGAGTTTCTCACTGTCAATCTAATCTTTATTTAACCTCTGTCAACTTATCAAAATTATCATTTAAATGTTTCTACCAGTTGATGGCTCCCATAGCTTCTACTCCAAGTAAGCGGATCTTAGCTGTGACTCTCACAGTTCATCTGTCTATCCAGATTTTGGGGTGGTAATTTGCACTACAAACTCAGTTTTATGATGTGCCCATGAAAGTTATTTCATTGGGAGGACTGATGCTGAAATGGAAGTTCCAATACTTTGGCCACCTGATGCAAAGAGTTGACTCATTAGAAAAGGCCCTGATGCTGGGAAAGATTGAAGGCAGGAGGAGAAGGTGACAACAGAGGATGAGACGGTTGGATGGCTTCACTAATTCAATGGGCATGAGTTGAGCAAGCTCTGGGAGATGATGAAGGAAAAGGACGCCTGGCATGCTGCAATCCATCAGGGTCACAGAGTTAGACACAACTGAGTGACTGAATAACAACAATAAAAGTTATGTACTTTTAATTTGCCTCTCTTGTTGTGAAGACAGAAATGATAACTTTTAAACAATTTCCATGTCAAATCTGAAACTGAATATTAACATTAACTTTTGAATAGTTTATTCAAAACTAAAAGACAATTACTGGTATAGGAAACATGCATTTTTATTGTGGGGATAATCAAAATGGTCCTCTTATATACAAAGTAAAATCATACTCCCAATTAATTCAATTCCATCACTTGGCTTTCACTGGCAATGAATTTTTAGAATTGGTGAGAAAAGTAGCTTGGGGGAGTTCATCACTTGAATTATATTTCAATAACATTGAGTTTCATTACAGTGTCCAATGTCATCAATCCATGTATAATTAAAATATATCTGGAGTAATAATATTACACAGCTTCATTTGTATTCCACTTAACATTTTGCATTTAGATCTTTCATTGCAAATGGATTGTCAAATTAAATGAGGTGGCAAGTTTTCTATATTTAGCGCCATCTAGTTTTAATTTACACTTTTCTGGTGAGAAAATATGAACAACTGTCATCCTACTGATGATAACTGAAAAGAATGGAGCAATATAAAAATTCCCCAATGGCTTACATTCATCGTTTCTGAAAAAAACATTGTGCCTTCATTTGGCTCAATTACAGAGTCAATGTTTTAAATCTGATTGGAACTTAAAGATTTTGTTTTGACCTAGTATAGCAGACTTACTGAAAATTCACTGGAAGGACTGATGCTGAAACTGAAGCTTGAATATATTGGTCATCTGATGAGAACAGATGACTCATTGAAAAAGTCCCTGACGCTGGGAAACATTGAGGGCAGAAGGGGAAGAGAGAATCAGAGGATGAGATGGCTGGATGGCATCACAATGAGCATGAACTTGGGCAAACTCTGGGAAACGGTGAAGGACAGGGAAGCCTGGCAAGCTGCAGTCCATGGGTTGGCAAAGAGTTGGACGCAGCTGGGCAACTCAACAACAATGGGAAGACTTTAATATTTTAGAACTATTATCTGAGAAATCTCATATCCATAGTTTTAAACATCTTTGAGTTACTAAGAATAAAAATATAGGTACTTTGTGATTTCAGTTCAGGTTTTATAGCATATATGGAGGTACAATAATGTATTTGATATAAGGATTAAATTAAGCAATATCTATAAAAAGCTTAACACAATTCTTATAATATTGGATAATGTTACTATTAGCATTGTCTTTATCTTCTTTTTTCTTCATTATTAATTATTTACATTGTTTAGTACTCAATGTATTTTTCTGCTGGAGTAAATGTTATTACTATACAAGGTGTTATAGACCAAGGGCATAGTTTTTGCAAAATGTGGATGGACAAGAGAATGGGGATTGTATTACATTCCTTCAACTCTAGTTATAAAGATGCTAGATGACATAATTCACTTTTTAATTTGTTGAATTTAATAAATTATTAGCAATTTAATTCACATTTGCTTACTTAATAAAATATATGTAATTTAAATCACAAGAACTTGAACACACAACCATCTAATATTTCAAGTCATTTTCCAAAATTAAAATAAAATTATTTCCTATCTCATCCTTCTTACCAACACTTTTACAGTAATTATTGATAATTTTAGTCTTTTAATAGATAATCTTTTCAATATCCTGCTTCCTTGGCTCACTGAGCTCTTCTCCACTGATGGTGTCCTTCATTCTAGTTCACATGCTCCACAATAGATAAATCCTGGAATGTGGCATTACTCAGCTAGTAAAGAATCTGCTTGCCTCAAACCTGGGCTGGCAATTAATTTCACATATGATAATTTATATGTTTCAATGCCGTTCTCCCATATCATCCCACCCTTGCCCTCTGCCATAGAGTCCAAAAGACTGTTCTATATACATCTGCATCTCTTTTGCTGTCTCACATACAGGGTTATCGTTACCATCTTTCTGAATTCCATATATATGCAGTAGTATACTGCATTGTTGTTTTTCCTTCTGGCTTACTTCACTCTGTAAAATAGGCTCCGGTTTCATCCACTTCAGTAGAACTGATTCAAATGTATTCTGATGACCCAGAGGGATAGAATCAGGAGGGAGATGGGAGGGGGATTCTGGAAGGGGAACACATGTACACCCATGGTGGATTCATGTCAATGTATGACAAAACCAACACGGTAATGTAAATAAAATAAAATTGAAAACAAAAGGAATCTGCCTGCAATGTGGAAGACCTAGGTTCCATCCTGCTTTGGGAAGATCCCCTGGAGAAGGGAGTGGCTACCCACTCCAGTATTCTGGCCTGCAGAAATCCATGGACTGTATATTCCATGGGGTCTCAAAGAGTCAGACACAACTGAGAGACTCACTTGAACAATACTTACATTATCTTGACCTCAATTACCCAGTTTTGTGACCACCAAAATTTTTCTTTCTCTCACTGATATTCTGACTCTAATTATCTCTAAAGTTACACACAATTAATTAGTCTCAGGAAATTTTAGCTTTCTATCAGTGCTTTCATGTCCTCATTTCCCTCCATACCCAGTTTGCATTTCAGTCAATAACTGTAATCACTGTTATACATTCTAATTTCTCTCCTTCCTTTAATGTCAATTTTAAACATTTTATTTCCTGTAGAGTAATGAAGTAGTGTATAGTGTACAGTGTTTTCAAGCTAAAGCCATACTCCTTAGAATTGTTACAATAATTCTTTTAATTTGAGTTATAGATTTAAAAAATTATATATTTTCTAATTTATGTGCACAAGATTTTTTCATTTGTATTCTTGAGTGTAAGCTAACAATAACACATACTCATCTTTAAGAAGATTAGATATTGGAAAATTGTATCTCCCCAAATTTGTACACTCAATGTCAGTGTGTGAGTTACTTCTACTATATATACTAAAAAAATTCCTGGGCTGTCAGAGTTTATAATGCTTTTTCAAATCTTATGAATTTTAAATTATATGCTTAGCTTTGTTTAGCATTTCTTTACTACTAGTAATATGGAACATCTTCTGAAAGTTGGCTAAATATCAGTGGTATTTCTTCTTGGATAAAATGCATGTGGATAGACTGCCTCTTTTACAATTAGACGGTTTATATTGCAGTCATTGATTTGTAGAATTCTGTCTACTTATGTATGTATCTGTTATCTATATCACTTTTCATCAATCTACCATTAAACATTCCTGCTGTGTCTGTTTTATGCATTTTTAGTATCTTTACTTACTGTCTCCTAATGTTAAGTTTTGCATACTTAATCATTGTTTTTTGAAGAAAATTAATAATTAAGCCTAATTTGCCTTTTCATACTGTTCATGGGATTCTCAAGACAAGAATACTAAAGTGGCTTGCCATTCATTCTCCTTTCTTCTCCCAAAGAAAGACAATGCCTAGGAATGGTCAAAATACCACACAATTGCACTCACCTCACACACTAGCCAAGTAATGCTCAAAATTCTCCAAGCCAGGCTTCAACAGTTCATGAACCATGAACTTCCAGATGTTCAAGCTGGATTAAGAAAAGGCAGAGGAACCAGAGATCAAATTGCCAATATCTGTTGGATCATCGAAAAAGCAAGAGAATTCCAGTAAAACATCTACTTTGGCTTTATAGATTAAAAAGTCTATTTTTGATTTATTGACTATGCCAAAGACTTTGACTGTGTTGATTACAATAAACTGTGCAAAATTCTTAAAGAGATGGGAATAGCAGACCACCTGACATGCCTCCTGAGAAATCTGTATTCCAGTCAAGAAGCAACAGTTATAACTGGACCTGGAACAACAAACTGTTTCCAAATCAGGAAAGGAGTACATCAAGGCTGTATACCGTCACCCTGCTTATTAAACTTGAATGTAGACTACATCATGAGAAATGCTGGACAGGATGAAGCACAAGCTGTAATCAAGACTGCCGGAAGAAATATCAATAACCTCATATATGCACATGACACCACCATAGAAAATGAAGAACTAAAGATCTTCGTGATGAAAGTGAAAGAGGCAAGTAAAAAGTGGGCTTAAAACCCAACATACAAAAAACTAAGAACATGCCATCTGGTCCCATCACTTCATGGAAAATAGATGGGGAAACAGTGACAAACTTAATTTTTTGGGGGGGAGGGGGCTCCAAAATCACTGCAAACAATGACAACACACATGAAATTAAAAGATGCTTGCTCTTGGAAGAAAAGTTATGACCAACCTAGAGAGCATAATAAAAAGCAGAGATATTAATTTGCCAACAAAGGTACATCTAGTCAAAGCTGTAGTTTACCAGTAGTCATGTATAGATGTGGGAGCTGGACTATAAGAAAGCTGAGCACTGAAGAATTGATGCTTTTGAACTGTGTCATTGGAGAAGACTCCTGAGACGTCCTTGAACAACAAGGAGACACAACCAGTCCATCCAAAATGAAATCAGTCCTGAATATTCATTGGAAGGACTGATGCTGAAGCTGAGACTCCAATACTGTGGCTACCTGATAAGAACTGACTCATTTGAAAAACGCTGATGCTGGGAAAGATTGAAGGCAGGAGGAGAAGAGGACAACAGAGGATGAGAGCATTGGATGGCATCACCGACTCAAAGGACACATGTTTGAGTAGGTTCCAGGAGTTGTTGATGTACAGGGGGGCTTGGTGTGCTGCAGTCCATGGGGTCACAAAGAGTCAGAGATGACTGAGTGACTGAACTGAACTGAAACATAGTTTAATTATATATGTATATATGTATCCATGTATATATGTATAACATTTTTGTTACTTTTGTTTAAATTTTTCATATTCTCAAATTTCTTACATTTTTATACTAATTTTAAATATTTTTTCCATATTCAGATTTCTAATACTGCTTCTTAGTTGTGGTGTAAACAAAACATTATATTTAATTTTAATTTTTTCTTACTGGATATATGTTGTATCAATACAATTTACTGAATGGCATAGTAATATGCATAATTATTTATTGGTTAAATAATACAGCTGTCATATTTGATGTGTCAATTTTTCTGTATATAGGATTGTTCATTTTTAATACTTTGACTATGTATCTGCCCCAATATTACAGTACTAGTAACTAATTATATAATAAGCTTTGATATGTATGAGAACAAATCCCATAACTTGTTTTCAAATTTGGAATTTCATCCTTCTCTTATGTTTTGAAATGGTTCTATCAATTTCTCAACAAATTTACACCTGAATTTTGACAGGGTATATATTATTGTAGACTATTCTGATTTTTTATTTTTATTGAATCTTCATATCTATGAACTTTCATTTTGTTTATTTATATTTTTACAACTGATTTTTGGTAATAATTTATAACTTTCCCAAAAGAATCATGGATATTATGTGTTCTCTTTTTATGGACTTTATTGTTAATAAATATTCTAATAAAGTATTTCTGTTACATGATTTTTAATCAATTATTATTTTTGATTACATCTCTGGTACAATTTACATTCCAGCAATTTATCTAGAAACATATTTTAAAAATTGTCATTCACTAGAGTTTTAAAGTTTATTCGCTCTTTCAATCTTTCTCTCTGTCTCATTGAATTTTTGTTAGAAAAATTGCCTATATGATGCTGATATTTATAAATTAGTCAACTATTAATTTATATTATATTGGCTTCCATCATGGCTCAAATGGTAAGAATCTGCCTGCAATGTGGGAAACCTGGATTTGTTCCCTGGGTTGGGAAGATCCGTTTAAGAAGGGAATGGCTACCCACTCCAGTATTCTAGCTTGGAGTTTGTTGTTAATGTTCTATTTTGCTCTTTGGAAGATTCAGTTCAGTTCAGTCCAGTTTAGTTCAGTTGCTCAGTCATGTTAGGCTCCCTATGACCCCATGGACATCAGGACTCCAGGCTTCCCTGTCCTTCACCAAATCCTGGAGCTTGTTCAAAATCACTTCCATCAAGTTGGTAATGCCATCCAACCATCCCATATCCCATCTTATCCCCTTCTCCTCCTGCCTTCAATCTTTCCCAACATCAGGGTCTTTTCCAATGAGTCGTTCTTTGCATCAGGTGGCCAAAACATTGCAGTTTCAGCTTCAGTTTCAGTCCTTCCAATGAATATTCAGGACTGATTTCATTTTGGATGGACTGGTTGGATCTCCTTGCAGTCCAAGGGACTCTCAAGAGTCCTCTCCAACACCACAGATCAAAAGCATCAATTATTTGGCACTCAGCCCTCTCTGTAGTCCAACTCTCACATTCATACATGACTAGTAGAAAAGCCACAGCTTTGACTATGTGGACCTTTGTTGGCAAAGTAATGTCTTTGCTTTTTAGTATGCTGCCTAGGGTGGTCATAACTTTTCTTCTAAGGATCAAGTGTCTTTTAATCTCATGGTGACAGTTACCATCTGCTGTGATTTTAGAGACCTCCTCCAAAAGGTCTCTCAGTTTTCATTGTTTCCTCATCTATTTGAAATGAAGTAATGGAACCGAATGCCATGAACTTGAGTCTTCTGAATGTTGAGCTTTAAGCCAACTTTTTCATTCTCCTCTTTCACTTTCATCAAGAGGATCTTTAGTTCTTCTTTGCTTTTTGCCATAACGGAAGACTGTGCATTTAATATTTATTACAGTCAATTTGTTGTGTTCTTCAAATTTCCTATATTTTTCCTAATTTATTATATCTATGAATTGACATGAGATGTTAAAATACTAATTATTATACAGTCAAATTTATCATTAATTCTTTTAAAAGCTGTCATTTTGATTTTTTTAAGCAGATGCATGCAAATTTATGTTATATTTTGATGCACTGAGATTTTGTGTGTGTATGTTAGTTGCTCAGTCATGTCCAACTCTTTGTGAATGCATTGACTGTAATCCACCAAACTCCTCTGTCCATGGAATTTTTCAGCCAAAATAATGGGGTAGGTTGCCATTTCCTTCTCCAGGGGATCTTCCCAACCTGAGGACTGAACCCATATATCTCACATTGCAGGCAGATTATTTACCATCTGAGACACCAGGGAAGCACTGAGATTTTGGTATTAACAGATGACCCTAAAATTCTAATCACACTCTATAACATAAAGTCTGTGTTTCTCTCTTAGAGCAACAACACTTGTTGTTTTTCAGTTGCTCAGTTTTGCCCAACTCTTTGCGACCCCATGGACTGCAGCATCCCAGGCTTCACTGTCCTTCATCATCTCCTGGATCTTGCTCAAATTCATGTCCATTAAGTCGGTGATGCCACTCATCCATCTCATCCTCTGTCATCCCCTTCTCTTGCCTTCAATGTTTCCCAGCATCAGGGCCTTTTCTAATGAGTCAACTCTTCTCATTAGGGAGCCAAAGTGTTGGAGTTTCAGCTTCAGTATCAGTTTTTCCAGTGAATATTCAGGATTGATTTCCTTTAGGAATAACTGCTCTGATCTCCTTGCAGTCCAAGGGACTCTCAAGAGTCCTCTCCAACATCACAATTAGAAAGCATCAGTTCTTCTGAGCTCAGCCTTCTTTATGGTCCAACTCTCACATCCATACATGACTACTGGAAAAACCATAGCTTTGACTAGATGGACCTTAGTTGGCAATGTAATGTCTCTGCTTTTTAATGTGCTGTCTAGGTTGGTCATAGCTTTTCTTCCAAGGAGCAAACATCTTTAATTTCATCATTAAATTAAAGATGGTTGTAATCACAATCTGCAGTGATTTTGGAGCCCAAGAAAATAAAGTCTGCCACTGGTTCCATTGTTTCCTCATCTACTTGTCATGACGTGATGGGACTGGATACCATGATCTTCATTTTATGAATATTGAGTTTTAAACCAGTTTTTTCACTCTCTTCTTTCACCTTCATCAAGAGGCTCTTTGGTTCCTCTTTACTTTCTGCCTTAATAGTGGTGTCATCTGTATATCTGAGGCTATTGTTATTTCTACTGGCAATCTTGATTCCAGCAATCTTGATTTATCCAGCCCGGCATTTTGTGCAATGTACTATGCATAAAAGTTAAATAAGCAAGGTGACAATATACAGCCTTGATCTACTCCTTTCCCAATTTGGAACCAGTCCTTTGTTCCATGTCCAATTCTAACCGTTGTTTCTTGACCTGCATACAGGTAAGGTGGTCTGGTATTATCATCTGTTTAAGAATTTTCCACAGTATTTTGTGATCCACACAATTAAAAGATTTAGTGCAGTCACTGATGGAGAAGTAGATGTTTTTGGAATTCTTTTGCTTTTTCTGTGTTCCAGCAGATGTTGGCAGTTTCATTTCTGGTTCCTCTGCCTTTTCTAAACCCAGTTTGAATATCTGGAATTTCTCTGTTCACATACTGTCAGTTAGCATTGAAACATTTTGTTTCCCAAAACTTCTATGTCCTGATCTTTTCATAAATACCATGAATATTTTAACCTAACCCTTTAATTATAGCTATTAGTACCAATTTATGTACTATGCTTGCTGACATATTTTGAATTATATCTATCTCTTTACTTTTTTAATATTTATTTTATCTGTTTATTTATTTGGCCCCATGGAGTCTTAGCTGTGGCATGCAGGATCTTTGATATTTATTGTGGCATGTGCAAACACTTAGTTGCGGAGTGTGAGATCTAGTTCCTTAAGCTAGATTTCATGCATGCTAGCATTTATAAAATTTATTTAAATTTATATATATACTTGAAGAAGGCAATGGCAACCCACTCCAGGACTCTAGCCTGGACAATCTCATGGATGGAGGAACCTAGTGGGCTGCAGACCATGGGGTCGCTGAGAGTCAGATGCGACTGAGTGATTTCACTTTCACTTTTCACTTTCATGCACTGGGGAAGGAAATGTTAACCCATTACAGGGTTCTTGCCTGGAGAATCCCATGGATGGAGGAGCCTGGTAGGCTGCAGTCCACAGGGTTGTGAAGAGTTGGACACGACTGAGTGACTTCACTTTCACTTTTCACTTTCATGCATTGGAGAAGGCAATGGCCACCCACTCCAGTGTTCTTGCCTGGAGAATCCCAGGGATGGGGGAGCCTAGTGGGCTGCCGTCTATGGGGTCGCACAGAGTCGGACACGACTGAAGCGACTTAGCAGCAGCAGCATATATATACATATATATATTTATTTTACTTGTGGAAGAATATATATTAATAAATAATGCTTTTATTTTTCTTAACTCATTACTTTTTGCACAATTTTTTTGCAGTTTATTCTTTCATCTGATATCATTTTTCTTCATTTGAATTATCCATTTAGAATTATTTAATATTTATTATTCCAATATGGGCTGACTGTTTATTTTGATTTAAAAATAGTCTTGATAGTAATTTTTATTTTCTTCTAAGTTTTGCAATTGCAATTTAATTATTTTCTATCTAAACTTTTATGTTACATGTTAGACAATACTAATATTGTGATATTTATGTTGAGTCCTTTCTTTACCCTTTTTCTCTTGTTTTTAGTTAACTGATGATATTTTGGGATGTCATAAGGGTCTGAGTGAAAGAAATTTGTGTTTTCAGGAAATTATGCTTCCTTCTCTCAAAACTACTGAATTATATGTATAAACTTTTCAGCAACAGTTACAATTTACATGACATTTTTTAAAGTGCTACATAACTACTAACACAGTTAATGTTAGCTAAATATTTGGCTAGGAAAGTGTTGTATGCACTCACACATCAATTTTTTTTATAAGGACCAGGTTGTAGTTATCAAAAACTCAAGAAATACTAGTTTTGTATTCTTACTACCAAGTGTCGTGAATGACTTAGTCAGTTTTCTGTGCTGTCTTCCTTTCTTGATGAGCACACATTTTCCAATTCCCTATTTCTCAAATACTGTAAGCTTTATTCATGATTCTATTTCAATGAAGTAATCAGGATGGGCCCAAGGCTCCATACTTATCCAGTCTTTAAAACCCAAGGCACTGTTTCTCTGGATTTTACAACACACTCTTTTCAGTCATATTCCAAAGATTTTACCCCTTGCCGGAACCAGCCGGCAAAATCGCACGGTCAAGAACGCAACGACCAAGCACCTGAGAAAAATGAAGACACTCAAAAGATGGGGTTGAGAGGAGCAGAGGGAAACTCCAAAGAGCTTCTCACTACTGCCACTTTATTATAGCTGATTAACAGTATATATACATTTTTCTAGTTACTAGCAAGCTTGAGGGAGCAGTTAACGATAAACTTTAAGAATGCCTTTGATATGGTCAGCACATTATTAAGCAGGGGTAAAACAGACCCGCATACGTCAGGCGTCCAAGAAAACAGAGTAAATGGGAAAAAGGTCATCAGGCTGTTTTTCCCGTCACGGCGTTTGACCTTAGTCAATGAAAAGGCGTCAGGGTGGCGGGACAAAGAGAGGTTTTCAGGTCCTCTCTTAGGGCCGATTGGGGGATGGAAAACATCCCAGCTCCCCGCAACCCCTCAGGAAATTTTATTTATAGTCTCTTATAGAATCTGTATTCTAAGATTGCGCTTATTGTCTTGAGATATTAGCTGCACCTGGAAAAATAATATTACCTGATTTATAAAAATTATTTCTAGATGTTTTATATCAGTAGGTGCCTTTTAATATTTTGAGAAATTTAAGTACATATCTACAATAAATTGTAATTAATCCACATGATAGAAATCTATGTGTTGGTTCAAAATATGAAAAAGACTCTGTGATCTTTGTAATACTTAGATTCATGTAATAAAAGGTCAATATATTTGGCATGATTCAATTTATGTAAAAGGAAACACACATAACATTTTCCAATCTGCATATTGTGCAAAATTTCACAGTGTAGAATATTTAGAGGATATAAGTATTTGTATCTGTGATTTAAACTTAGAAGGATTAACAAGAATTGAAGAATCAAGAAGAAATTCTTTCACATCATCATTTCTTCTATGATTATTTTTACCTAAATGATCAAAAATTTGTAGCTTATCAACAAGATTTAGTGTGCCACAATGGTTAAGATCTTACATTATGGAATATGATTTTCCCATATATGGTGTTAAATGAAGTTAGTCCTTTAATATTGTAGTGGATAACTTCATTACTTTATAATGAAGATATGTTTATAATTGTACACTATATCATAGTGCTATGAAGAGGAAATGAGATAATATATGTAAACAACTTGAAAGACGCCAATTCCCATTGTTCTTTTTCTCTTCAATTTTTACTTAAGAAATCAATTGTAAGTTGTTTTTAAAATTACATTTGAGGCTAAACATAAGTATCAGTGGGTAATGATTGCAACAACAAAGAAAGACAGGGATACAGAATTAAAAATTGATTGTTTTCCTCTACTTTGTATAGAACAGAGCAGGCTTATACCCTTCTAATTGCAGAGACTAGAACTAGTAATGTTTGTAAGTTTTGGAAATATAATATAAATAATCAAATTTATATTTGATGAGTTTATTCCAATCTCATATATTAATTAGAGTAAGACAGGTTAAATATCAATGGTGAATAGGCATTAGAAGCTCATCATCTCCATTGTTATAATAAATGATTTTGAAAGAACATAATATGTGAATAAATAATTACATATGATGTTATTTTAATTTTAAATGTCTACACTATTTATTTTAAGACCTTCAGAAGTAATTTGCTATGTCAGGTTTAAAAAAAATTATTGGAGAATACAAGAAAAAAAGGAATTTGAACAAGAATGGTTTTATAATGTCCTTCACAGGAGAATCCCATGGATAGAGGAGGCTGGTATAGACAGATATGTAGGTGTATATATATATATATATATGTGTGTGTGTATATATATATATATATATATATGTATATGGGCTTCTCATGTGGCTCAGTAGTAAAGAGGCCTCCTGTCAATACAGGAAATGTGGGTTTGATCCCTGAGCCAGGAAGATCCCCTAGAAAAGAAAATGGCAACCCACTCCAGTATTCTTGCCTGGGAAATCCCATGGACAGAGGAGCATGATGGGCTACAGTCCATGGGGTCACAAAAGAGTCAGACCTGACTTAGCAACTAAACCACAACAATGATTTTCTTCAGTCATTTATGCATACATAGATGGATAATTTTGTTGTGTCCATATTTTTGCTATTATGAATAATGCTGAAATGAACAGGAATGCAGTTATCTCTTCAAAATAATGATTTAATTTTTTGTATATGCACCCAAAGAAGAATTCCTGGATGACTCTTTTAAATTATTGGGGGAACCTCCATATTGTTTTCCATAATGGCTATACCATTTTCCATCTACCAACAATACAAAAGGGTTCCCTTTTCTGTACACTCTCTGCAATTTTTTCTTAACCTTTTTTTTTCCCCCCTGATAATAGCCAAACAATCCTCTCCTGTTTTTTTTCTTCCATCAAACGACTCACTAGCAAAAAGTCCAGAATAGAGCACATATTTCATCAGTGAGACAGAGGAGCAGGATTTTTTTTTTATTAAGGACATGTTTAAATAGCATAAAATTTCATATTTTTGTCTTCATTCTGTGAATATAAATAATAGTTTCTACTAATATCCATTTGATTTAGTCAGTTATTCTAACCATGCAAATTGTTTTATGCATTACAACTTTAACCACTTCAAAATATTTTTCCAGGCACCATTAAGATAAGGTCATCATTAAATAGCAACTGTATCTCAATAATGGCAGAATTAGGAAGGGAGTTTCCTCATTTCTTTCTGGTTATTTGCATTTGCATTAGTGAACCTCTCACATCTCATGAATTCTCTCACCAGTATGAACTGTAAAGGCAAAAACTTCTATCCAGTACTTATAGAAAGGTTCTGCTGCCAGAACAGGTACAAAAAGAGAAAAACTCAGCATTGTATATATTTTAATGAAATGCACTACATATTTGAAGTAGGCAATATGATGGTAAATGCACAGACAATTGTCAAAGGGGAGAAAAAATACATATATAATTATGAAAAGAAACTATTCACTTAGCCTAAACTGGACATCTTAAAGGGATTTTTTTAAATGTTGGCATCACAGCATTGTAGGTGTTTAAAGTACTTAGCATTCTTTATTGTTGCTATTTTTGGAAATTATTCAAGCTAACATTTCAATTTAGAAGTTATTTGTAGCAATGAGT
The DNA here is from genome assembly GCA_007570785.1 of Antilocapra americana. NCBI lineage: Eukaryota > Metazoa > Chordata > Mammalia > Artiodactyla > Antilocapridae > Antilocapra > Antilocapra americana. The sequence goes on along the minus strand of ML664078.1, from coordinate 427,814 downwards.
TTCAACTGAATTGTTTGTTATAATTATTTGATGCTTTTATAGGCCTCATAATAAAGAAGACTTGGTGCAAAATGAATCAAATGTACTATCTTACACAAACTATTTTATTCTGATCATAAAAAAATAAGAACATCAAATTACCATGAATTAAACATAACATTATTAGTGTCATGTTTTATTTTGTTTTGCCTTTCTGAGAATAATGTTACACTGTTGTCGTAACATTTGACAGTACAAGTGGGGTAAGTAATATGCTACACAATTATTCAAAAGGTACTTATATTTTCTGTATCAGAACACTTAGACATTATTTTAATAAATATAGATGCTACCAAAATCCCAGGGTCATTGTCATGTTACCTAATGTTTATGGAGAAATTAATAGAGTTTCAAATATTGATGTCTTGGTTTACATCTAAAAATTTACACAAAATTTACACTTCTAAATTTTATAATTTTAATCATACATATGTTTGTTTAATCCTCAGAATTGGGGCAAAGGTGAATAATTCTGTTCACCTGACTTCCTAGATTTTTCTGTACATGGTTTTATTCTTCATATTCTTCCTATGTAATGCCATATAGATGGATGACTTCAGTTAATACCAACTTGGGAGGAATCTGGACCCAAACGTCTTCAAATGAAATGATATTTTCAGGTCCATGACAAACAGTGAATCCCTGTTTATTTTCTCATCTCTTGTTTTTCAGACTAGCTATCCTCATGTCGAAAAGGTGACAAATATCTGTTGTGAGAACTTGCTAACCTACTGATATGCAACAGAACCAGAGATCAAATTGCCAAAATCCACTGGATCATCAAAAAAGCAAGAGAGTTCCAGAAAAACATCTATTTCTGCTTTATTGACTATACCAAAGCCTTTGATTTGTGGATGATAGTTAACTATGGGAAATTCTTAAAGAAATGGGAATACCAGACCACTTGGCCTGCCTCTTGAGAAACCTGTATGCTGGTCAGGAAGCAACAGTTAGAACTGGACGTGGAACAACAGACTGGTTCTAAATAGGAAAAGGAGTACATCAAGGCTGTATATTGTCACCATGCTTATTTAACATACATGCAGAGTACATCATGAGAAACACTAGGCTGGAAGAAGCACAAGCTGGAATTAAGATTGCCGGGAGAAATATCAATAACCTCCGATATGCAAATGACAGCACCCTTATGGCAGAAGGCAAAGAAGAACTAAAGAACAGAGCCTCTTGATGAAAGTGAAAGAGGGGAGTGAAACTGTTGGCTTAACACTCAACATTCAGAAAACTAAGCTCATGGCATCTGGTCCTATCACTTCATGGCAAATAGATGGGGAAACAGTGGAAACAGTGGCTGACTTTATTTTTCTGGGCTCCAAAATTACTGCAGATGGTGACTGCAGCCATGAAATTAAAAGACGCTTACTCCTTGGAAGGAAAGTTATGACCAACCTAGATAGCATATTAAAAAGCAGAGACATTACTTTGTCAACACAGGTCTGTCTAGTCAAGGCTATGGTTTTTCCAGTAGTCATGTATGAAGGTGAGAGTTGGACTATAAAGAGAGCTGAATGCAGAAGAATTGATGCTTTTGAGCTGTGATGTTGAAGAAGACTCTTGAGAGTCCCTTGAACTGCAAGGAAATCCAACTAGCCCATCCTAAAGGAGATCAGTCCTAGCTGTTCACTGGTAGGACTGATGCTGAATCTGAAACTCCAGTATTTTGGCCACCTGATGCTAAAATCTAACTCATTGGAAAAGACCCCAATGCTGGGAAAGATTGAAGGCAAGAGGAGAAGGGGATTAGAGAGGACGAAATGGTTGGATGGCATCATTGACTTGATGAACATGAGTTTAAGTAAGCTCCGGGAGTTGGTGATGGACAGGGAAGCTTGGTTTGTTGCAGTTCATGGGGTCGCAAAGAGTTGAACACGTCTGAGTGACTGATGCTCTCATTTTGTTGCAATTACTTACACTTGCATCTATAAAATATACAGAAACATATCTTCTAAAATCTTATGGATATTTATATGTGTGTGCATCATTTTCTACATGTTCTCACTTTCTTTTATAATATATACTGCAGTATTGCAAAATAAACTACCTTAAGATATAATGAAAATATACATTTTCCTCATAGAAAAGTTGGAAAGTGAGTTGATTATCAGTGAAAAAATAATCCAAATTCTTACAGAAGACATTACTCTTTAAGAAATTATAAATTTCCTAGATTTTATATAATCATAAATATATTTATAATAGCTTTATTAATTAATAAATTTAACATTTTCAGGATTAAATGTGAATTTTAATGAATGCATGCGGTATAAATAAACATAATTGTTAGTAGCTGCATAATTCTACATAATTTTACATAATTAGATGCAGTACTATTGTCCTGAAACCTGTTTAGTTATTACTGGATAATTATATTTTTAGATAAATATTATAAACTGTACTGGATTACATATTTATATGTATTTGCATGAATTTTAGCTATATAAATATTGTTCCTTTTAACAAATTTTTAGAATATGTAAAGCTGTGTGAAAATGCCTTACATTTTAATAGATCTTTCTATATAATGCAAAATTTTTTTCTTTATAAATTTTGAGACTCCTAAAACAAGTCACAGATTAATAGCAATTTAGTATTGACTATATCAGTGTGTGTGTATGCAAAGTCACGTCAATTGTGTCTGACTGTTTGTGACTCTGTGGACTATAGCCCACCATGCTCCTCTGTCCATGGCATTCTCCAGGCAAGAATACTAGAGTGGATTGCCAGGCCCTCCTCCAGGGGATCTTTCTGATTAAAGGATCAAACCAGTGTCTCCTGAATTGGCAGGCAAGTTCTTTAATATTAGCCCCACCTGGGAAGTCCCAACTATATCAATACTCTTTTCTAAAAAAAATGCCTAAAGCCTGAATTTAAAACATTATATTTTTGCAACAAAGGCTTATTTTAGAAGTGAGAATTTCCTTATGAAGGTAGGACAAAGTGTTAGGTAGTCTCACTGAGTAGATACTGAAAGACACTGGATGCCTCTCTGGAAAAAGCAAGGAACCCTCTGGATGACTAAAAAAAGGAAGGATATGAAGATGTATGGTTAGTAATCTTGACTACTTTTCCTGGACCATACCAACTTATACATATCTATTGAAAAGCTGGCTTAAAACTCAACATTCAAAAAACTAAGACCATTGCATCTGGTCCCATCACTTCATGGCAAATAGGTTGGTAAATAATCGAAACAGTGAAAGATTTTATATTTTGGACTTCAAAATCACTACAGATGGTGACTGTGAAATTAAGACATTTGCTCCGTGGAAGAAAAACTATGACCAACCTAGGCAACATATTAAAAAGCAGAGACAACACTTTGCCAACAATGGTCTGTACAATCAAAGCTATGGTTTTTCCAGTAGTTATATAAGGATATAAGAGATGAACCATAAAGAAGGCTGAGCATTGAAGAGCTGATATTTGGAACTGTGGTGCTGGAGAAGACTCCTAAGAGTCCCTTGGAAAGCAAGAAGATCAAACCAATCAATGCTAAAGGAAATCAACCTTGAGTATTTATTGGAAGGACTCATGCTGAATTTGAAGCTCCAATACTTTGATGTGAAGAGCTGACTCATTGGAAAAGACTCTGATGCTGGGAAAGAGTAAAGACAGGAGAAGGGAGAGACAGAAGATGAGATGGTTGGATGGGATCACCTACTCAATGGACATGCGTTTGAGCAAACTCTGGGAGTTAGTGAAGGACAGAGAAGCCTGACCTGCTGCAGTCCATGGCATTGCAAAGAGTCAAACAAGACTGAAGGACTAATCAACAAGTGTTTCCACTGATACTGAGCAACTGAGTCTCACTGATATTTCTCTTAGAGATAGAAGTTTGAAGAGACAAAAGAAAGAAAAACTGATATTCAGCAGTGTTTAATTTTCTTGCAAAGTCAGAAATAAACTTTAAAATGCTTTTTTTTTTTTTTTTTTTGGAGGGGGACAAACTAAGGAAGTAGCTGAATGTCAGATTTGGTTGCTACTTAATGCTGTGATTGAGGATATCTGTCTCATATGGAAGTGGATGTGAATATTGAGTTTGTACTAGGAGATTGGAAGCTGAATGCTGCGATTTGCTGCCTGGTGCCCTGAACACATTTGGAAGGAAAACAGCCAATTTTGTTCAAGGTGAAAGACAACATATAAACCTCTACACAATAGCTAGAGATTAACTTCTCTGCATCTCCAGGATATATGCCTTAGCCAAAAATTTCTATTTCTCCTCTGTAGTATTACTGACTAGGTATAGTTGGATATATATGTGTATATATAAACATGAAATTTTCTTTGGGGAACTATATTTACACTCTCTGTTGTGAGATGGGATTTTTGTTTGTATGAATTGGTATTTTGAGAGAATTCCATAATACTCTATTGAGACAGATTAGCATTACACTCATGTAAGCAGTTCCTCAAAGTAGCAAACTACAAATGTACCAGAGCATGAACTAATCATCATGATCTGAGCAAAATTTAATTTTGACCATGAAGTGGAAGTCTAACAAGAAAGTCAGGGCTGTTTGGACAATAAGGAGTTTAAAGTCTGTGGTCAACGAAACAGCAAGAAGTAAATATTGGATTTTAGATTGGCAAAATTAAAATATGTGTCTGTAATTATTCAATCCTTTATTCATCAGTTATTGAAAATTAACCACTGAGACCACAAGAAAGGGTAAAGGATGGTCATAGTCTCTACCTCAAAGGAACCTAAGAGACAAGTTTCAAGTTAATATTTCTTTGAGAAATAGTGTGAGAAGTGACCCTGAAAGCAGAAAATCCAAATATGTGTGTAGCTTAAAAGCCTGATTAAGTGAGCTGTTTGTTTCTAATTATTAGAATATAAGAAGAAAAATGAACACATTTTAGATTTTTAACATGAAATAATATAAATAGGAGACTAAAATATCTTCGTATTTTATCACATAATAACTATTTGTATTACTGTGAATTGTTTTATATTTAAAAAGCTATAAAGAAATAATTGAGACCAAAAAAAACAAAAAAAACAAAAAAACTGGAAGTCATCATCCAGAATGACTCTTTGTTATTCTTAATTATTTCTTTATATTTTATTATGTACTCAATATTCACAATTAATACATGAATTATTTATAAATATTCAGAACCCATTTTAACATACATTATTTTAGTTATCTTTCTATCTTTCTGCTTTAATTATAAGTTCACATGTGCTTCAAAGTTTACTTTAATGCTACCATATCATCTTCCTACACAGTAGCCCTAAAACAACATTTTCTATATATGGATCTGTGTTAAACATCAAGGATGAATAGGATGCTAAAGTCTAGGAAAATAGGGAGGTAGTGGAACAAACTCAAACCTGCATGCCGATTATTTCTGTTTCCTAGATGATTTGTTTTGGTCAGTTTGAGTGGCTATAACAAGATACCACAGACTGGGGTGTTTAAATAACAAACATTTATTTCCCATGATTCTGGAGGCTGATAGGTAATCAAGTTGCAGGCAGATTCAATGTTTGGTGAAAGCCAGTTTCTTGATTTCTAGATTGTGATCTTTTTGCTGTCTGCTCATATGGTCTTTTCTCCTTGCCTGCTCCTGGAGACAAAATGTTCTGTCTCTTCCTCTTCTTAGTGAAAATTGCTCTGTCGTGTCCAACTCTTCACGACCTCATGAACTATACAGTTCATGGAATATTCCAGGCCAGAATACTGGAATGGGTAGCCATTTCCTTCTCCAGGGGTCTTTTCCTCTTAATAAGTTAAGTGTGAAAGTCTCTTAGTCATGAAGTCTGTCTCTCTCTCTTTGTGACCCCATGGACTGTAGCCCGCCAGAGTCCTCTGTCCATGGAATTCTCCAGGCAAGAATACTGGAGTGGGTAGCCATTCTCTTTTCAAGGGAATCTTCCCAATCCAGGAATCAAACCCAGGTTCCACATTGCAGATGGATTCTTTACTGTCTGAGCCACCAGGGAAACCCCTTCCTCTTCTTAAAAGGGTATTATTCCCATCATGAGGACCCCCCATCCAAACAACCAAATTTAGCCATATTAGGATCCACCTCCAAATATCAATATATGGCTCATTAGAGCTTAAACATAATGAAATGGGGAGAAGGGAGGAGGTGGCAAATATTCAGTCCATGACATCATCAATGTCTTTCCAAAGGTCTTTTACTACTGATCGACACTTCAGCTGCTCAAAATTGGCATAACATATGACATTTATTGTTTACTCTAGTCTGGGCTTAAACAAAAGACTAGGTGAATATTTTTCACTGCCAGTATCTATATCTTTGCAAAGAAATAGGATTGCATGTCTAGTAAACACACAGGTGTAGAGCATTATTCAAACAGTTATATCTATATGCTATTTATTTCTACCATCTATACAGTCGTGTTTGGCTATTTATGTATCCTTTTACAACTCCAGGTAGATTCAAAGCTTGCAGTGGGCAATAACAAGGCCTTTATTTAGTGTGTTCATGATAATGCTTAAAAGTACACCTGTGGCTGATTCATGTCGATGTATGGCAAAACCCACCACAATATTGTAAAGTAATTAGCTTCCTATTAAAAACAATAAGTTATTATTATTATTATTATTTTAGAAGTGAAAGTGTTAGTCAGTCAGTCATGTCTGACTCTTTGTGGCCCTATGGACTGTAGCCTGCCAGGCTCCTCTGTCCAGGCAAAAATACTGGAGTAGATAGCCATTCCCTTCTCCATTCTATAGTGTATAAAACAGTATAACACATACAAATATGAAATGCAAAGCTTTTAAACTGAATGCATTTCTCCATAGTTTCCAGTAATGATTGCTCAAGAGAGGAAGTAGAGAAGGTTAGGAGAGGAAATAAATTAATGTATCTTCTTCAGTCCTTTTTCTATCCCTCTATTCCTCATCTATCAATCACAGGCAGATCTTTGTTCTTATTAAATTATCTACACACATTCAGACAACATCCTGCCACTGAAATTCATATGACTGGGAACATATCCCTGCAACTCAACTTTACCATGTTTCACAAAGTACTTGGACTATTTCATTTTTGTCACCTCAGTGTTTATGACAGAATATAGGTTATTCTGATGTCTTCTTATGACCAAATAAATAATTAATCAAAATTACACTAACCCAGATCAGTTTAAACTGGTAGTAAAGCAGTGAGCAGCATTTGGTTACCTGTTATCTGGTAAGGAAACAAATCATGCCTTTGGAAACAGGAATATTTGCCTGTGTGTTAGCTTTCACAGCTAGCTTCAAAAGGTTTATACTGCATCTAAGCCTTTTTTCCCAACTCCCAAGTTATCATATTTATCAATCTGAGTTTACTCTGTAAGTGTACTCAATCTTTCCATATTTGGAAACCTTCATAAGTGGCCTTGAAAGTTGTAAAATTTCAGAGGCAGAGGATAGTCTTCAATGACTTCCAGTCTATCAAAACTTCATGTTTCTGGTTCTTCTGTCTTATAAACTCATCTATCTGTACACTGGAGGAACGTATAAGCCAAAGGAAGCTAATGTCCACTGTATTCAGGCAAATAAAAAAGTAGCTAGTTTTACCACCTTCTGAATAATTGAAAAATTTCTTCAGTATTTTATTGCTATCTATACCACCAATCATCAGATTAGGAGAAAAAACTAAATATCTTCATCAATATCTGTGTTTATTAACATGTGTTTATGTTTTTCTTTATTTTTGAAAAATAATTAAAATGTTACACATAATTATGTACTTTATGTCCAGATTAAAATAAGCACAGAGTAATCAGAACAAATAGAAGAGAGAAAATAAAGAAGGTTAAGTTTCTAGACCCTTTTGTTTACCTGCTCTTACAACTATGCTATGATTCTCTGGGTTAGCAAACACAGTATTTTCCCTCACAAAAATCATATTCTTCCCAAAGAAAGCACTATTTCACATTAGGTTGGACGTTTGGGAAACCGAGAAGTACATTAATATCTGTAGATTATTTTAAGAGTAATTAAGGATTCAAGAAATTTTAAAATTCCACAGCAATACAATTGCTTTCTCCCACAGGGCCCTATGACAAATGCGTTCATTTGGGCAAGTGGATGACTTGCATGGAGTGATAATGAGGGAGTCGATTTTCCATGTTGACTCAATGCAGTAGGTAACAAATTAGTTTCCTCACTACTCCCCAAAAGGTTCCTTAGGGCCAGCCTCATAAATAGAAAGGTTTAGCAGTTGCAGCTTTAGTAAGAACTGAGAAGAAGCAAGAGTCTATATTCATAGTCATAGTAGATCATTTCCTCTAAACTCACTAACGGTACAAGTAAGAAAGACTGCTTCCAAACACTGATCTTGAGATCATATACTTTAACTGAAAGAGTCTCTATGTTTTTGTTTTTTATCTTCTATAGTTCCTTATTTTAGTTTGATATAGCAATTTAATACAGGACAATAATACCACTTTGAAACTGGTGCATATATAGTGTGTCACTAAATCCATTTGTCACTTTCCTTTCTAGGCTTCATTTTTTACAAGCAAAAAATAAGGAAGTTTGACCAAGTATTTCCAATAGCTTATAGAACAGAATCACTAATTTCCCCCGAATATTCATTGAAGATTTGTTACTCTAGTAGAGTATCACTTAAAAAAATTTAAATAGAGGATAAATATGCCCACTAATGTGCCAGGAGCCGTCAGGATGCCCCCTCACTCAGATGACAAAATCACGAGACTAAGAAGGAAACTGCAATGGGGATTTTCCTTCCGGGCATCCCAAGGCAAGGCCCCTCCTGGTATTTTTCTTGGGAAGTTCTGTTTATGCTCATCTGTTTATGTTTTAGCTCATCTTAGGTCAGTCCCAGTTAGAAAAAATTCATCCTGAGATAATTCCCTCAGACCTTATTCCCCTCAGGGGATCCTGGAAGGCAGATTCCCTTTCCCGAGGACAAAGGAGGTATAAGGGACATTTAAATAAATTACTATACCCCCTACTAGTTACTGGGGAGTTTACCAAGAGTTCTCTGGGGGTCATGGCAAAGCCACCACCAGAAGGGCTCGTATTTGGGTCACCTTTCCACATCCCACTCCCCCGACCACTCCACGGAAGAGGCTCCCTTCCTTGAAAAAACCAGGCTGGAATGGGACTTAGCAATGCTTATAACTGTGGCCAGCATAGTTGGAGACACTGATTGCTTTAGGGTAGTGTAGACATAGGAATTCCTTTTAGTAGTTGTAGGGTTAGGGTTTCATTGTTAAAGCAGTGCTGCTAAACTGTCTCTTTGTCTTCTTTTCTCTTTCCTTGTAAAAACCAAAATAGGTTAATAGAATAAAACAGTTTCAAGCTTAAGCCCCTCTTTCTAGCTTCTACATAGTTGCACCTTGTCAGGGAACACTTGGCAGGAGGCTTCCTGTGTGCTGTTTTTTGATGTCCCTTATCAATCCCTGCATATTGAGATGAGTGGAGAGGCACACCTTTTCTGGGGACAAAAGAAATGCATACATTCTTAAAGTAAAGTAACCATTTACAACCTTCTTCCCTCTTGGATAGGGAAAGTGAGTTTTTGCAACCCCCTCTCTTTGAGATAGATTCTAGCCCTCTGTTTCCTGGATAAGTTGCAAGATTTTTATCTTTGCTGAAAAGGCTATCTTGTAAGACAGTGTATATATGCCCACATTATGCTGAATAAAAAGTATGCTAGAGACATTCAAATGGTAAACATTCTATTGTTAAGTCTAATTATGCAGAAATCCAAACCTTTGCAAGGATAATGAGCTTAATGTTAAAGTTGTTGATGGTAGGCAGAAAACAAAAGATTGCATAAAATAGTTGTGATGTAATGGGGATGTTTTTTGGCTGTAAAACTATAAACTAACAAAAATAAAGTGAGAAACTTCTCCATCGCCTTTTGGAGAGACTTCTCCATCACCTTACAAAACTAGCAGCTATAAAGAGAGACTTTCTCCATCACCACACACCGACTCAGCTCAGTTCTTTCGCCGAAGCCACTCATCCCTCAAGACCCCTCGACCCGCCGGGGCTGGACCCCGGCACTAATGGGCATATGATCTTAGAAAACCATAATTCAAAAAGACACATGTACTTCCGTGTTCATGGCAGCACTACTTACAATAGCCATAGAAGCAACCTAGATATACATTGTCAGATGAATGGATAAAGAAGATATGGTACATATATGAAATGGAGTATTAGCCATAAAATTGAATGAATTTTAGCTTATTGCACTGAGGTAGATGAACCTAGGTTCTGTTATACAGAGTGAAGTAAGTCAGAAACAGAAAAACAAATAGTTCTATTTTCTATAAATAGAAAAATAGAAAAACAAATATATATTTTCTATATATATATGTGGAATCTAAAAAAAAATGCTATGATGATTTTATTTGCAGGGAAGAAATAGAGACACAAATGTAGAAATGAACTTGTGGACACAGCACGGGAAGGAGAGGGTGGGACAAACTGAGAGAGAAGTGTTGAAATACATACATTATTATGGGTAAAATAAATAGCTACTGGGAAGTTGCTATATAACACAGGGAGTTCAACCTGATACTCTGTAATGACATTCAGAAGTGGGATGGGGAGTAGGAAGGAGGCTCAAGAGGGAGGGACTGTATGTACACTTATGGCTGATTCATATCATATGGTAGAAACCAACACAACATTGTACAGCAATAATTCCCCAATTAAAAAAAAAATCTGAAGTGGTGACAAACTCATAAAGATTCAGGGAAACATCAAATCCCAAGCACAGTATGGAAAAAGCAATAGTTGAGTGCAATCAAAATGCCAGGAGAGGGCATGGAATTAACAGAGTGGCATGAGAGTTTTTAATACTGATTAAAGTAGTAAATACTTTAATCAGCATTCTTTAATATTGATTAAAGTAGTAAATACTTTAATCCGTATTCTTTAATATTGATTAAAGAAGTAAAATACATGGACCAAGAATGAAAAATGGAAGACAAAAGAAGGTAATGTAAAAAGGTAACTATGCATGTCAGTAAATCAGAACTCTTGATCAGGAGGATAACTATGAGAGGAAACCATCACAGAGTGAAATTCTCGAACTAAATAACTACATTTTGATTAGTTCGATATGAATGTCAAAGTCTTAGATGTAGCTGAGAGCTATGTGCTAAAATCAAGAGAAGTTCACTGGAAATGAGGTCAAACTATTCAGGATTTAGAGTTTTGAAAAATTTCTCATTCAGGTATTAAAACCAACAAGGATAATGTCAAGAATTTCAGTGGAGACAGTTGGTAAAGCTGAGAAATATGATTGACATCTTCTCCCTTACACTCTAATACATCCAGGTACTAAGACCTGTGATTCTACTACCAGAGTCTCTTTCCAATCTGACCACTTAATTCCAGCGTTGCCACTGCTACTTGTCTTATTTAGATTGAGAAAAAGCATACTGACTGCCGTATCAGTAAACAAAGTATATGACGGTCATAAGCAGTTGCAGCCAGAGCAGAGACCAGCTGGCGAGCCCTGAGGGAACTCAGAAAGGAAAAGAATATCTTCCGTCTACCAGCCATTAGACGTAGCCACTCCCCATGAGGAGCCCTGAGAACACTCCGGATGTGAAAACACAGAAAAACACTAACTTCAGATATCTGGTTTTCTTTTATTAACAGTGACATTTTGATATTTTGACTACGTGACTTTTGTTGCAAAACTCCTATATATTCTGGCTGCCCACTTCCCCTCCTCAGAACAGTTCTCTCAGGGTTTCTTGAGATGCTGCCTATAAGGTTTGAAAACCTAAGAATTTCCATAGGATAAAACATAAATCAACATTTAGGTTGTGGATATTTACTTTTGTAGTCAACAAGATGAATTACTATGATATCTTTGTAATGGATCACCTGCTTTACAAATGTATTTGTTTTAATAGTTTCATCTTACTATGGCGTGTAAGGTTTTGGTAAAATCACAAAACTAATCTTACAATTTATCTTGAGAAGTTTTCAGAATTTTTCACTGAATTTAAGACAACATACCTTCTCTTCTTCTTCTGGGACTCCTATAAAATTAAATTTCACGTATTAATGCAATATCTAGAAAAACTTATTTGCAGAGCAGAAATGAAGACACAGATGAAAAGAACAAACATGTATATCAAGGGGGAAAGGGAGGGTAGGATGGAATGGGAGATTGAGATTCCTATATATACATCATTGATACTATGTGTAAAATAAGTTCCCTGGAGGAGGCAATGGCAACCCATTTCAGTATTATTGCCTGAAAAATCCCATGGGCAGAGGAGTCTGGAGGCTATAGTCCAAAGGGTCACAAAGAGTCAGATACAACTGAGTGACTGAGCATACACATAAAATAGATAACTAATGAGAACCTACTGAGTAGCATGGCTTCCCAGGTGCTAAGTGGTAAAGAATCTGCCTACTAAGACAGGAGATGTGGGTTCAATCCCTGAGCTGGGAAGATCCCCTGGAGAGTGAAATGGCAAGCCTCTTCGGTATTCTTGCCTGGAGAATTTCAGGGACAGAGGAGCCTGGCAGGCTACAGTCCCTGGTGTCACAGAGTCAGACACAACTTGAGGCACTGAGCACGCATACACTATATAGTGTTACAGGGGGCTGTATTCAGTGCTTTGTGGTGACCTCAATGGGAAGGAAATCCAAAATATAGGGTATGTATGCAAACATATAGCTGCTTTTCTTTGTTGTGCAGCAGAAACTAACATACACTGTAGAGCAACTATATGCCAATAAAAATTAATAAAAAAGGTAATCTACAGAATCATTAGCTTGTCCTGTCAGTCCTATCTCTCTCATGCATCTGATATCAATGATTTACTTATTTTAAGGCTACACAAACACTTTTTTTTCAGTTCCTGGAATGCCATAAATATATTTCTAGATCTTGATCTACACATTTTTTAAAAAAATAATTTAATTTAATTGGAGGCTAGTTACTTTACAATATTGTAGTGGTGTTTTTAATATCTTTGATATTTCCCACATTTTCCATTGTACATCTCTCATGGTGATTCCCAATACTCTAGGTGTCCTGCCAATCATCTCTTTGATTATCTGTTTTATTATCTTGCTCAAGATTGAAACCACTAACTACTTTGCAAATTCTATCTGCCTCACTGTTTGTACATTTTGCTAACATGAAAAGCCCAACTCCAACCTTCCAAGGCTTTCTTTAATCATTGTTTCGTAGATACACAGCAGTGACAAGGCATACCATCCCCAACTTCTTTCTTTACCTGGGATAATATAGTTACTATTGTTCAGTCATTAAACTATGTCTGAGTCTTTGCAACCCCATGGACTGCAGCACACCAAACTTCCCTGTCCTTCAGTATTTACCGAGTGAAAGTCACTCAGTCATGTGCGACACTTTGTGACCCCATGGACTGTCCACGGAATTCTCCAGCCAAAATATTGGAGTGAGTAGCCTTTCCCTTCTCCGGGGATCTTCCCAAACCAAGGAACGAACCTGGGTCTCCCTCATTGCAGACAGATTCTTTACCAGCTGAGCCACAAGGGAAGCCCAAGAACACTGGAATGGGTGTCCTATCCCTTCTCCAGAGGATCTTTCCGACTAGCTCCTGAAGTTTGCTCAAACTCATATCCATTGAGTCCATAAGGTCATCCAACCACCTCCTACTCTGTCATCCCTTCTCCTCCTGCCTTCAATCTTTCCCAGTATCAGGTCTTTTCTAATGAGTCAGCTCTTCCCATCAGGTGACAAAAGCATTGGAACTTCAGCATCAGTTCTTCCAATGAATATCCAGAGTTGATTTCCTTTGGGATTGACTGATTTGTTCTCCCCACAGTCCAAGAGACCCTCAGGAGTCTCCTCCACAATTCAAAAGCATCAATTCTTCGACACTCAGCCTGCTTTAAGATCCAACTCTCACATCCATACATGGCTCCTGAAAAAAAAAAACATAGCTTTGACTATATGGACATTCATCCACAAAATGGTGTCTCTGCTTTTTTAATATACTGTATAGGTTTGTTGGGCTTCCCAGGTGACCCCCTGCCAATTCAGGAGATGAAAGAGACATGCATTCAATCCCTGATCTTTGAAGATCTCCTGGAGAAGGGTATGACAACCCACTCCAGTATGTTTGCCTGGAGAACCCCATGGACAGAGGAGCCTGGTGGGCTAGAGTCCATAGAATTGCGAAGAGTTGGACACGACTGAAGCAACCTAGCATGCATGCATGTATTCCCCCTTGCCCTTGGGTTTTATAGTTTTCCTTCCAAGGAGCAAGTGTCCTTTAATTTCATGGCTGCTGTCACCATCCACAGTGATTTTGGAGCCCAAGAAAATAAAATCTGTCACTGTTTCCACTTTTTTCCCATCTATTTGCCATGAAGTGATAGGGCCAGATACCGTGGTCTTATTATTATTATTTTTAATGTTGAGTTTTAAACCAGCTTTTTCAGTCCTCTTTCACCTTCATCAAGAGTCTCTTTATTTCCTCTTCATTTTCTGCTATTAGAGTGCTACCCTGTGCATATCTGAGATTGTTGATATTTCTCTCAGCAATCTTGATTCCAGCATATGAATCATCCAGCCTGGCATTTTGCATGATGAAATCTGCGCATAAGTTAAACAAGCAGGGGGGCAATTTACAACATTACATAAGATTAACATATTAAAAAGTGAGACTATTTTGATCAAATTAGAGAAACAAGGCTCTCTGACAATATTTTAGAGCTTTTTCACCACATATTTGCCATTATAATGTTATTCTATCCTATTCTACTTGAGAAATACTTTCTTTCTGAAAGAAATTAGAACAAAAGTACACACTGATTTTATTAATTTCCTTACATTGTATACAGGATACCACAGTCTCACAGAATGGGATAAAAATCTCTAGATAAGCAGTAAAACAGAGTGCTAAGTTTATTTTAACTCAAAGAATGGAAGATAAATAGGAATTTCTAATGATCCTCTCTTAGGTTAACAAATAAATTTGTTTAGCAATGGAGAACTAGAGATATCAATATAAAGATTATGTTAGCAGGTGGGAAGAAAAGTGGACAACAGAGGATGAAATGGTTGGATGGCATCACCAACTCAATTGGCGTGAATGTGTTTGAGTAAGCTCTGGGAGTTGGTGTTGGACAAGGAAGCCTGCCGTGCTGCCGTCCACGGGGTCACAAAGAGTCGGACACCACTGAGTGACTGAAAAACTGAACTGAAGCACACACTTACATCATCATCTTTTAAGGGAAAGTGTTGCTTATAGATTTAGAGTGTTCTGGGAATTCTTCTGGAAGTAGTGAGGTACATCATTTTGCTGCTTTCTCCAGTTTGCAGCCTGGAGCACAGAGGTTATGACTGGAGCTCTTGCAGTCACCTCAGGTCAGGGGGACAAAGGCTACACTCCTATGAAAATGGCACGTAGAGGTGACAGAAGTTTGATTGGTTGAAGCCTTTGTGAAACTGCCTTAACTGTTCTGTGTATTGTACATCTACTATTGCTGTTGTTCAGTCCCTCCACTATGTCCAGCTCTCTGAGACCCCTTGGACTGTAGCACACTAGGCTTCCCTGTCCTTCACCATCTCCTAGAGCTTGCTCAAACTCACATCCATTGAGTCATGGACAGCATCACCATCCATTATACATGTATACAATGTATAACTGTATACATTTTATATTTACTGAGTTATTAACTGTAACTTTTCTCTCTTGTTGTTTGCCCTCACCACCACTTTTGCGTTTAGATGTAAACCATAAACTCACAAGAGGATTTCTAAACTACTTTTCTTTAACCTTATTCATCTGAATATCTTCTTTTTTATTGAAGTATAGTTGATTTACTATGTTATGTTATTTTCTGGGGTACAGCAAGGTAATTCAACTATATGTATATTATTTTTATATTCTTTTTCAGTATAGGTTATTACAAGATGTTGAGTATAGGTCCTTGTTTCTTTATCTATTTTGTGTTTAGTGGTGTGTATCTGTTAATCCCAAACTTCCAATTTATCCCTCCTTAACTTCCCCTTTGGCAATCATAAGATTGTTTTCTATGTCTGTGAGTCTGTTTGTGTTTTATAAATAGATTTATTTGTACTTTTTTTATTTCACAAATAGGCAATATCAACATTTGTTTCTGTGTGCCTTACTTCCCTTAGTAAGATAATTTCTAGTTCCATCTATGTTGTTGCAAATGACATTATTTCATTTTAAGATGTCTGCTTTAATGACAATATAACTTTGATGTTTGGAGATGGAAAGAGAGACAGATCACAACTTAAGTACCAAACAAAAACAAATGCGTGGAGAACAGTGCAGTGGATATCTAGGGAACAGATTTGACTTGGAGATTCAATTTGAAAATTTGCACTTATTTTTTGCTGTGGCATTTGAATTAATTATCCTGATATTGGAGGGATGTCAGGAAGGTTCTGAAATGATTGTTAGACTGGGAGGAGATATATGTGTTCCATTTGAAAATGTATTCTCTGTCATTAATTTTTTTTCTTATTTATTCAAAGATGAAATATACAGTACACAGACTTGCCTCCTGTTCAAATATTAAAACATTTTTGATATTCTTATATATTTTATGGTTACATATTTAGATATATGATTGAATGCATGGATTAATAACCTTCTCTGCATCTTTAGTTAAATGAAATCTATATTGGGAAGATTCAGCCTATTTATTTCTTATTATACCTGCTTTCTTTAGCAATTTAATCATCTTA
Organism: Antilocapra americana; assembly: GCA_007570785.1. NCBI lineage: Eukaryota > Metazoa > Chordata > Mammalia > Artiodactyla > Antilocapridae > Antilocapra > Antilocapra americana. Next base: position 411,065 of record ML664078.1, on the reverse strand, counting down.
TCAGATGAATTATGTACTTTGGCTATTAATATTTAATTATCATTTTATTGATATTTAACTTCAAATGATTAGATTTATTTACCTTATTTGTAGAATTAAACAGTGCTAATTATGAATTTACCATCATATGCATAATGTCTTTATTACAAAATTAGGTTGTTCACCTGCAAGACTTAGAAACATTAGGAAAAACAACTCATATTAGAAATGGAGGGAATGAGTCTATTTCAGATTCAATACATTGATGTAAATAATGCTAGAAAACACACTATTTGAATTTATTCTCTCATTTTGTAGTTCATAAGAGAGTGGTTATTGCCATGATGAATTCAAATTTTTAAATTCACAATAAACCTAGTTTGGGCTTCACTGTCAAGATGTGCTTTGTGAGAAGTCTTACATCATGACTTTAGCTGTTACCAAAGTCAGAGGCATAGTTATGATTTTAACAAGTTGACATTGATTTGGGTATTCAGTTGCTCAGTCATGTCCAATTCTTTGCGACCCCATGAACTGTAACCCACCAGGCCCCTGTATCCATGGGATTTTCCAGGCAAGAATGCTAGAGTGGGTTATCATTTCCTGATTTGGGTAGGCAGAAGGAAACATATGGCAATATATCCTAATGAAATATGAACTTCCAAGACAAGTATAAATCACATTTCTAAATTCTAAAAATCAAAACCAATAACATAATCAGAGGGCAAATGTATAGAGATATTATCTTATATTGGCTTGGAGTATGACGGAACACAGAAATAGAAAATAAGGGAATATAGCATTCCATTTTTAAAAGGATACTTCTAAAATACTATAATCTAACAGGGATTTATATTCTTGTTAACTCACAGGTAGAGATTTATTCAACTTTATTTCTTTGGCTCAAATAATGAAAATTAACATTTAGTTTGTTGATATATAAAGTTCTGAATAATATTTATTTAAGCTGTATTTTTCTGCATAATTAAGGGAAAATTCTCTGTTTGTCCCAGAGGTGTTTCTTTAATGAGCTCATGACTTGTGGCAGAATGGAATGTGCCATTAACAGTTTGATACAACTCAGTAATGACCCCTCCATATTTCTCAACTCTATTTAATAAATATAGTATTTGATTCTTTTTAATCTACTTTATTGAAGTATAGTTGGTTTATCATATTCTGCTAATTTCTGCTGTACAGCAAGTTGATTCAGTTATACATATACATATATTCTTTTTCATGTTTTTTTCCATTTTGTTTTATCATGAGACAGTGAATATACTTTCTTGTGCTATATACAGTAGTACTAACAGATGGAAACTATTATATATTGAATGGGTAACCAACAAGGAATTGATTCTTAAGACTAAGATTTTGGTTTATTTTGCCTCAATTTCTCAAAAAAAAAGAAAGAAAGAAAGAAAGAAATTAGCAATGTATATCTTCCTGCAACTTCATCATTATTCCCTTTAAATTCTCCTGAATTTTTATACTTATTTTCATAAACCTTTTTTCTTAATGACTTCATTTACTGCTACTTACATTATTATGGTTTTTCAACTATGCTTTCCCTGACTTTATCCTAAGCCTGGTCAACCTAGTGGTCTGGAGATAGCAACACATATAGAGACTAAGTCTTCATGAACATTCTTCTTAAAAAATAAAGAAAATTTGTTATATCTCAATTATTGCCATGCTATTAGGTACAGTACATTGATATCTGTCTTTATTTGTGTATATATATATATATACATATATATATATATATTTGTGAATTTATCTATTTACTTGCTTCATAAACACACAAACTTCATTGGTTATAGCCATTGATCACTTGTCTTTTGTAGGGTTTGTCAGATTTCTGAACTATAAGCTTACTCTTTTTCCCTTTTCCTACACTGTATTTTTTAGAAGGCAGCTATTTTGTGTATCCCGCACTAAATTTAGGAGTGAGAATTATGGTCCACCTTCTTAATTGCATAGTATCTACATAAAAGACTTGGGATTCTGCACAAGAGATTTGTCTATTTTCTACCATTTATTTACCTATACTGGAGGAGGAAATGGCAACCCACTCCAATAATGTTGATTGGAGAATCCCATGGACAGAGGAGCCTCATGGACTATAGTCTATGGGGTTGCAAAGAGTTGGACACTACTGAAGCAACTTAGCACATTTACCTGTACAATCATTTTAAAATATGTATATATCAATTACTATGGAGTAATGGTGATTTATTTTATACTTTTACTGATATTCTATTGACACTTTATAAATTATATTGCTCATGTTGCTCTAGTTTTATCCACTGGGTACTTTAAGCTGACTCTTGAGCCCATGGGTCTATCTCCCAGCATTGTGCAGTTTGTTGAGCACTTCCTTCACTTTTGCCACTATGAATTTGTTGAGCCCATCTTATATAGTTCTTTGTGGTATTGCTCTTCCTATTCAAGACAGCCCAAACCTGCCTTATATATTCTTGTTAAAAACAGTACTTGAGTAATATTCATATATTTCTTGTCTTTCTTTGGTTCTGTGGTGTTTTTTCATTTTTCTCTTTCACCCTGACTTCAGCAGCAGTGCGTTTTGGTGCCCCAATCCCAGCAGCTTAAAACTTATGCTTTCTATAAGTGATGATTCCAAGGAAGCTGGTAGGGCCTATTTGCCTTCTCTATCACAGGGCCATCTTCCTCTCCACAGTTATGACAAAAAGGTAGATTATTTTTTTTTTTACCATGTTGCATCCAATGTTCTCAAAAACATCTGTGAAGGCTATAAAAAGGATTATATAGGATTGTAAACTCTTACTTCAAATGGAGCTCCAGAAGAATCTATAGTTTCATGATATTCTACTGTATGCTTTTAACAAATTTTTAAAAATTCTAGTGGAGCTGTCCTTGTTAATGTGTATTTGGCACATTTTTGTCCTGTGTTCTGCTTTGGGTGAGATACTTCATGTGTTCCATCTTTAATGCATGGCCCCGCTTATCCTTGGAATTTACATGTCTTGATTTCCCTAGTGCCTTCATTGGATTTGAGAAAATCTTAATTTTCTCAAAACTACATTGAAACTGACATTTTTCTCAGTTTTTTTACACTTGATTTGGAAGATGAACTTTAGTCTTTCAACTATTGGGTTCAATTCAATTCTAATTTATGCTTCCTTATATATGTGAATACATTTATATTATTTCAAAAGTAAAACTGTATAATTATACATCAAAAATATTTGATCCCATACTCCTTCAACTTGTCCTCATAAGTACTTACTTTTATTATTTCTTAATATTTCTGGTACTTTATTTTGTTAATATAAGCAATTGTGCATAATTTTTTCATACTTTGTATCACAAAATTTCATATTGCCTTTTCATCCTTTTTCTAAAACTATAGATATTGAAACTCTCTTCCTGTAAATATTATCTAATGGCTTCATGTTACTCTACTGTGTGAATAAAGTGTTTTTAAGAATGTTTAATCAATCATTCCTTTTGTTCTGGGTATTTGGGATCTTTCCAATTATTTACTATTACAGTTTGAGTAGGTATTTCAACGTCTTAGTTCAGTTTAGTTCAGTCACTCAGGCATGTCTGACTCTTTGTGACCCCAAGGACTGCAGCACACCAGGCCTCCCTGTCCATTACCAACTCCCAGAGTATACTTAGACTCATGGCCATCAAGTCAGTGATGCCATCCGACCATCTCATCCTCTGTTGTCCCCTTCTCCTCCTACCTTCAATCTTTCCCATCATCAGTGTCTTTTCAAATGAGTTAGCTCTTCACATCAGGTGGCCAAAATATTGAAGTTTCATCTTCAGCCTCAGTCCTTCCAATGAATATTCAGGATTGATTTCCTATAGGATGGACTGGTTGGGTCTCCTTGCAGTCCAAGAGACTCTCAAGAGACTTTTCCAACACCACAGTTAAAAAGCATCAATTTGTCCGTGCTCAGCTTTTTTCATAGTCCAGCTCTCATGTCCATATGTGACTACTGGAAAAAACATAGCTTTGATGAGATTGACTTTTGTTGGCAAAGTAATGTGTCTATTTTTTAATATGCTATCTAGGTTGGTCATAACTTTTCTTCCAAGGAGTAAGCATCTTTTAATTTCATGGCTGCAATCACCATCTGCAGTGATTGCGGAGCCCCCCCAAATAAAGTCTGTCACTGTTTTCACTATTTCCAAGTCTATTTGCCATGAAGTGGTGGGACCAGATGCCATGATCTTAGTTGTCTGAATGTTGAGGTTTAAGCCTACTTTTTCATTCTCCTCTTTCACTTTCATCAAGAGGCTCTTTAGGTTTTTCTTCACTTTCTGCCATAAGGGTAGTGTCATCTGCATACCTGAGGTTATTGATATTTCTCCCAGCATTCTTGATTCCAGCTTGTGCTTCCTCCAGCCCAGTGTTTCTCATGATGTACTCAACATAAAAGTTAGATAAGCAGTGTGACAATATACAGCCTTGATGTACTCATTTCCCGATTTGGAACCAGTCTATTGTTCCATGTCCAGTTCTAACTGTTGCTTCCTGACCTGCATACAGGTTTCTCAAGAGGCAGGTCAGGTGGTCTGGTATTCCAATCTCTTAAAGAACTTTCCACAGTTGGTTGTGATCTGCACAGTCAAGGGCTTTGGCATAGTCAATAAAACAGAAGTGGATGTTTTCTTGGAACTCTCTTGCTCTTTCAATGATCCAACGGATGTTTGCAATTTGATATCGGGTTCCTCTGCCTTTTCTAAATCCACCTTGAACATCTGGAAGTTCACAATTCATATATTGTTGAAGCATGGCTTGGAGAATTTTGAGAATTACTTTGCTAGTATATGAGATGAGTGCATGTAAGATGAATGTCTTAAGAAAAGAAAAATAAATTGGGAGAAAGTATTCTAGAAAAGGGAAATGCAATCATAATTCTTAGAGGAAAGAACGATTTAATGTATTTGAGGATATCTAAAATTTTATATTAGTTGATAATTTTGAAGAAAAAGTATGGGACTTATTATAGTATATCATTATTGCAGATGGTAAACTTATTTTTCTCAGTATGTTTGCATGTTTAATCACTTAGTCATGTCTGACTCTTTGCAAACTCAGGGACTGTAGGCCACGAGCTTCCTCTGTCCACAGAATTTCCCAAGCAAGAATACTGGAAGGGTTGCCATTTCCCACTCCAGGAGACCTTCCAAGGATTGAACTCTGGTCTCTTGCATCTCCTGCATTTCTTGACTTGACAGATGGATACTTTACCTCTGAGCCACCTGTGAAGCCCTTTTTTAAGTATTTTGTCATTACTAAGTATGTATAGTCACTAAATCATGTCTAACACGTTGTGACCCCAAAGACTGCAGATACCAGACTTCCCTATCCTTCGCTCTGTCCTGGAGTTCACTCAGACTCATGTCCATTGAGTCAGTGATGCCTTTAAACTATCTCATTCTCTGTCATCTCTTTGTCTTTTTGCCCTCAATATTTCCCAGATAAGTGCCTTTTCCAGTGATTCGGCTCCTCATATAAGGTGGCCCAAATATCAGAGCTTTAGGTTCAGAACCACTGCTTCCAACGAACATTCAAGGATGATTTCATTTAGGACTGACTTGTTGATCTCCTTGCTGTCCAAGGGACTCTCAAGAGTCCTCCACCATCACAACTCAAAAGGATCAATTTTCCTGCACTCAACCTTCTTTATGATTCAATTCTCACATCCTTACATGACTACTGGAAAAATCATTGCCTTGACTATATGTACCTTTGTGTGAAAAGTGTGTCTCTCCTTTTAATATGTTGTGTAGATATGTCATAGCTTTCCTTCCAAGTTTAATTTTGTAACTGTGATCACTGTCCGCCATGATTGTGGAACCCAAGAAAATAAAACCTCTCACTGTTTACTCAGTTATTTGCCATGAAGTGATAGGACTGGATGCCATGATCTCAGTCTTCTGAATGTTAAGTTTTAAGCCAGCTTTTTCACTCTCCTATTTTACTCTCATCAAGAGGCTCTTTAGTTCTTCTTTGGTTTCTGCCATCTGCTTATCTGAGGTTGTTGATATTTTCTCTGGCAGTCTTGATTCCATTTTGTGAGTAATCCAACCCAGCCTTCCACATGAGGTACTCTGCATATAAATATAATGGATGATCATTGAAAGGCTTTAAGCATTGAAATGGCATGATATAGTTTGCATGTTGACCTGCAAGCAATAGAGTGAGAATATCTTATAGAGCGAAGGCTGTTACCTACCTCATCTTGATTGGTATAATTGTTGGCTTTTCTGGTTTCATTGTCGCTACTCTAGTGAAATTTCACTGTGCTAGTTGAAAAGGAAAGTTGTCCAACATGCAACTGTTATGATTTGAATGTAGGCCAGCACTTCCCTGATGGCTCAGCTGGTAAAGAATCTGCCTGCAATGCATGAGACCTCGGTTTGATCCCTGGGTTGGGAAGATCCCCTGGAGAAGGGAACGGGGACTCCACTCAAGTACCTGGCCTGGATAATTCCATAGACTATATAGTCCATGGGGTCACAAAGAGTGGGACACGACTGAGCAACTTTCATTTCCACACTTACACTTATTTTGTTTGGCCCTACAATCATATTCAGTTCAGTTCAGTTCAGTTCAGTTGCTCAGTCGTGTCCGACTCTTTGCGACCCTTTAAATCACAGCATGCCAGGCTTCCCTGTCCTTCACCATCTCCTGGAGCTGACTCAAACTCACATCCGTTGAGTTGGTGATGCCATCCAACCATCTCATCCTCTCTCGTCCCCTTCTCCTCCTGCCCCCAATCCTTCCCAGCATTAGGGTCTTTTCCAATGAGTCAACTCTTCACATGAGGTATTCTAACACATTTTCATTTTGGTATTGTTATTTTTCAGTGATAATTCATCACCTGATTCTTTGTAACTGCAGAAAATCTTGACACTTCTATAATTCATAAATAAAGTCCTTCATAGCTTGTAGTACAGAATTCTATTCCTCCTTATTTCCAATGCTAATAGAAGCTTTTCCCTGTATTTATATTTTCCTGTTAATTACAGCCTTACTCACAAGTGTTGGATTTAAACACTTATGCTCATATTATTTATTCCCGTAGGTGTTTTAAATAAACCAATTAGGAAAAAACTTAGACAATAATATATTCCTTACCCATATCAGATTGCATCTTATTGTTGGATATCAAGAATGCCTTTATAAAAGGTGACTGATGAAAAGCTAATTTAAATATGGGAATGCTAAGTAGAGTGGACTGGAAAAATAAGAAAATTCTACAGTAATGAAACAACAAAGAAACATTATGTCATTTTTATACTAATCAGATATATTGAGCCTTTTTAAAATTAAGAAATTTTAAGTAAAATAAAGTTGGCAAGAATACATTAGATACACATAAACATATATTTTAAATTGCTAATGAAAGTGTATTGCCAAATCTTCTTTAAGAGATCCAATTTTAGTGTCCTTAAAATAGGGCATTTAGAGGAGGAAATATACCAAACCACATTAGTAAATGAACTCGAGATGGAAGAAATATTTTTGCAACTAAAGGGGAGAAATGTGTGCATATGATATAAATGAATGTAAGAGGCTGTGAAAAATGTGTAGCAAAATTGAGTAATGAGCATACTTATTTTCAAAGATAAAAATAAAATGCTAAAAATAGACTTAAAATTCTTCATAGAGCTTTTAAATAAATCCAGTGAACTTTATATTAATTTATCCAACTCTGAAATAGTATATCTAATGCTTAGAAGAATATTTTTGAAATAGAGAGAAAATCATTCCTTCTGTCTATAATTTTTGTTTCTACTCTTTTCTTTTCCTTGTTTTCTTTCATTTCTTTTTCAACAAGCATGGTTTGCTCACCTCATCCTTGCAATTTTACCCATAGATTTCCAGGATAAACAACAATTCCTGGCACATTGTGAATGGAAGAGCTACATTCAGGTCATGCTGAGCAATGAAGACAGAAAAGATCAGAGTGAGAAGGGAATGGATAGGAGGATGAAGAAAGTTGAATAAAAAGGAAACAACATTTCAAAGCTAGCAAGTTGACTTATAAAGTCTAGATTAGAAGGCTTATCTATTAAAGTGTTCCATCTTACTAAATCTTTATCAACTTAATGGGCAGTTATTGTAGATACCAAGTTATTGATCTCACTACTCAATTTTGTTTTATTTTGCCCCCATTGACAGGAATGGGTCTGATGGTGATGTAAGGACAGCAGGAACTTCATAACATCTTGTCATTTTACAGAAAACTAAACAAACCCAGAAAAGTTAAGCAATTTTTCCTGGACTCATGGTATAATTAACAAATATGTGACTTGATTTTAGGTTCCCTGCTTGTAATTGCCTTCCAACAAAACAAGTAAAGCTTATCAGGTTTATTGTCAAATTGCATGTTCTCATTCTAGTCACCATTCCTATTTGCCAAATGTAGAGTGTTTTGTAGGAGCAAGATTCTGACTTTTTATAATATTGTAAGCAATCTTTTATTTCCATTCATACCATTCTTGCTTCATTCATTTAAAAGTAACTCTTAAAAATAGTGTACTACGTGGTCTTCTTGGCTTTAATGTATGCCTTTCTTTCCCTTTAGTTGAATTTTATTAGACACAGGCATACCCTCTTCAGTGTAGATTCACTGGGTTAGGGAAAAGCATTTGGTCAATGGTGGTGTTTCCAATACTCAGACTAAGTTTCACACCACAGTTACTAAATGCAGATTTAGTTTTTTGAGGCTATTTTAATTTTTTGTCTCTCAAACCAGAGATCTATCTCTAGCCCTTCAGAGCTTATAGAAATCTTCAGATTTTACTTTTGTTCTTTTTCCCCTTCCAGGCATTCAAGAAATCAAATAATAATTAGAACTCAGAGAACGTAGCGTTCATGCATGTGTGCTAAGTCACTTAAGTTGTTTCCAACTCTTTGTGACCTTATAGACTGTAGCCCACCAGTCTCCTCTGTCCATGGGGTTCTCCAGGTAAGAATACTGGAGTAGATTGCATGCCCTCTTCTAGGGGATCTTCCCAACCCAGGAATCGAACTTGTGTATCCTGCATCTCCTGCATTGCAGTTGGATTCTTTGTCACTGAGCCACCATGTAGGCCCATAGCATTCATAAAATGACCCCATTAGAATAAAAAAAAAAAAATTCTCACTGTAATTTAGATGGAAACACAACCACATACCAATTTTGTTTTTGAAAATTTGAACATTTATTATACTTAACAACACAAAGGAATTGTTTACTTTTTTCTTTTAAAGCTGTGAAAAGTTTTGTTAATATGTATTAACGGGACCTTATTTTAGAGAGGTGCATTCTGAAATATTTAGATCGGCCTCACAGGAAAGGGCAGGATGAGTTGTGAATACAGCTGTGTACTGGGTTACAAAAGTGTTCACTGTACCATCTGTGGACTATTGCTCCAAAGTCTTCCTAATTCAAGAGCGTAAAAAGGCACTCTGGCAAGGTCTGACTTCCCATTCCCTCTTCCAGAAACCTAGAGGATTCATGTCCGTCTCAGTAGTCCCTGTTCCCCAGTTCAGTTCAGTCGCTCAGTCGTGTCCAACTCTTTGTTTCCCAGCTCTCCACAAAAACAGCCGCAGGCTAAAGCGAGGGAAATGCTTTAATGGGGAGATCTAGCCGCCACGTCGCACTCCTCAGTGGCTCAACGATTTTCAACCCTTGTGCATGCGGCGAAGAATGACCTGAACGCCGTTTGGCGTGCTCAAGCGCCGGACCCAACCATGCTTATTCTTGCGCTTGATGTTGCTTGGCTGATATTCGTTCCCGCGTGTCCTGCCCCTGGTCTGCTGCATGGCGGGGAGTCCCCCGGTGTCGGGGAGCCCCAGCCAGGCCCGGGGACCCTGGAGCCACCTGCCACCCAGCAGCCCCCCTGACCTACTGACGGGTCCCAACAGGCAACCCACCGATCCGACCGAGAAAGCCATGTTCCGCCGCAGCACGCCGTCAGTTTCCAGCTATTCTCCACATACCAATTTTGATACACGGTCTGTTTGGAAACACATTTGGACAGAGGGTGACCCTTTCGTAAATGCTGTCTGAATGCCCTGAATTTGTTTAGCATCCTGACACAATAAGGAATTTTTCTGGGATTTCAAATTTTATAATTTCACTAAAATATGTTCATATTAGACTCAGCAATTGTTGAGGACACATTAAGCTTCATTACTTACATTCAGAGGGATATATGTGCCTTTTATCACTGCTCCCTAAGCATGTAAGCATCTTGTATATCCTCACCAAGGATTTTTCTCAGATTTCAAAAACTTTCCTGTACTTTGTTTGTCAACTGGGACTACAAAAGCTCAAGATACTTTGACAAATTCTAAATCCCACTCCTATGACAAATTGCTAGTTTCGTTTTGTTTTTCATAAGACTTTTTCTGAAAGCAGCTTTAGGTTCACAGAAAAATAGGGTAGAGACACAGAGATTCCCCATATCTTCTGCCTCCCATGCATGCATAGCCTCCCCCATTCTCAATATCTCTCCTAAGAGTGGTACATCTGTTATACTTACTGAGCCTAAATTGATACATCATAGCAACTCAAAGACCACAGTTTACATTATGGTTCACTCTTGGTGTTAAACATTCTATGAGTTTGGAAAATCTATAATGATATGTATCTACCATATTTTTATAATACAGAATATTTTCACTATCCTAAATATCTTTTTTGCTTTACCTGTTTATCTCAAAACCCACCTTATCCACAGCTCCCAATCACTGATTTCTTTACTGTCTGTGTAGTTTCATATTTTTCCAGGATGTCACATACTTGTGTGTGTGTTAGTTGCTCAGTTGTATTCAACTCTTTGCAATCCTATGGACAGTAGCCCACCATACTCCTCTGTCCATTGGATTTTCCAGGCAACAGTCCTGGATTGGGTTGCCATTCCTTTCTCCAGGAGATTTTCCAAATTCAGAGATAGAACCCAAGTCTCCTGCATTGCAGACAGACTCTTTACTGTCTGAGATAACAGGGAGGCCTGTTACATACTAAGAATCATACAGTACCCATTATTTTCTTTCATTTAGTAAAAGCATTTAATATTCTCCCATGTAATTTCATGCCTTGATAGCTCATATTTGCTTAACATGAAAAACATTCCATTGTGTGAATGTAATATAGTTTACCCATTCCTCTACTGAAATACATCTTGGTTGCATCCAAGTTACAACAGTTATTAATAAAGCTGCTATATGTTTGCATACAAATTTTGTGTGGACATACATTTTCAAATTCTTTGAGCAAATACCAAAGAGTACAATTGCTGGATTGTATAAAAATATGTTCAGTCTTCCAAATATGTCTTCCAAAGTGGCTGTACAATTTTGCATTCCCACCAGCAATGAATGAGATTTCCTCTTGCTCCACTAACATCAAGTCTTGTTGGTGTTGTGGAATTTGGCCATTCCAGATGTGTACTGGAATTTCATTGTAATTTGCATTTCCCTGATGACATATAATATGGAGCATATTCTCATATGCTAATTTTCCATCTGTAGATGTTCTGTTGTGACATGTCTGTTAAGATCTTTGTTGTTTAGTCGGTCAGTCATATCCAAATCTTCGCAACCCCATGGATTGCAGCATGCCAGGCTTCCCTTTCCTTCACCATCTCCTGGAGCTGGCTCAAACTCATGTCCGTTGAGTTGGTGATGCCATCCAACCATCTCATCCTCTGTTGTCCCCTTCTCCTCCTGGCTTCACCCTTTCCTAGCATCATGACTTTTTCTAATGAGCCGACTCTTTGAAACACATGGCCAAAGTATTGGAGCTTCAGCTGCAGAATCAGTCCTTCTAGTGAATATTCAGAGTTTGACTTCCTTTAGGATTGATTGGTTTGATCTCCTTGCAGTCCAAGTGAGTTCCAAGAGTCTTCTCCAAAACCACAGTTTAAAAGCGTTAATTCCTCAGTGTGTAGACTTCTTTATGGTCCAACTCTCACATCTGTACATGACTACTGGGAAAGTCATAGCTTTGACTATATGTACCTTTGTTGGCAAACTAATATCTCTGCATTTTAATATACTGTTTAGGTTTGTCATAGCTTTTCTTCTCAGGAGCAAGTGTCTTTTAATTCCATGGCTACAGTAACCATCTGCAGTGATTTTTGGAGCCCAAGAAAATAAAATCTGTCACTGTTTCCATTCTTTCCATCCATTTACTGTGAAGTGTTGGGACCTGATGCCATGATCTTGGGTTTTTCACTTTCCCCTTCACCTTCATTAAGAGGCTCTTTAATTCCTCTTTGTTTTTTGCCATTAGTGTAGTGTCATCTGCATATCTGAGGTTATTGATATTTCTCTTGGCAACCATGATTCTGGATTGTGCTTCATCCAGCCTGGCATTTTGCATGATGTACTCTGCATAAAAGTTAAATAAGCAGTGTGACAATATACAGCCTTGATGTACTCCTTTCCCCGTTTGGAATCAGTACTTTGTTTCATGTCTGGTTATTATGTCTGTTGCTCTAATGTCTGTTCAATGTTTGTTGCTTCTTGACCTGCATACTGGTTTCTCATGAGGTAGGTAAGGCGGTCTGGTATTCCCACTTCTTGAAGAATTTCCCACAGTTTCTTGTGATCCACAAAGTAAAAGGCTTTAGCATAGTCAATGAAGCAGAGATAGATCTTTTTCTGGAATTCTCTCGCTTTTTCTATGATCCAATAGATATTGACAATTTGATCTCTGATTTCACTACCTTTTCTAAATCCACCTTGAATATCTGGAAGTTCTCAGTTCATGCTCTGTTGAAGTCTAGCTTGTAGAATATTCAGCATTACTTTGCTAGCATATTAGATGAGTGTAATTGTGTGGTAGATTGAACATTCTTTGGCATTGCCTTTCTTTGGGATTGGAATGAAAACTGATCTTTTCCAATCCTGTGGTCACTGTTGAGTTTTTCAAATTTGCTAGCATATTGAGAGCAGAACTTTTACAACATCATCATTTAGAACTCGAAATAGCTCAGCTGGAATTTCATCACCTCCACTAGCTTTGTTTGTAGTGATGCTTTCTAAGGTCCGCTTGACTTCGCACTCCAGGATGTCTGGCTCTAGGTGAGTGATCACATCTTTGCAGTTACATGAGTCATTAAGATCTTTTTTGTATATTTCTTCTGTGTATCCTTGGAACTCTTCTTAATACCTTCTACTACTGTTAGGCAAATATAGTTTTTGTCCTTTATTGTGTCCATCTTAGCATGAAATGTTTCCTTGGTGTTTGTTATTTTCTTAAGAGATCTCCAAGATTTCTTGAAGCCATCTCTATTCTATTGTTTTCCTTTTTTTCTTTGCACTGATCACTAAGAATGCTTTCTTATCCTTCCTTGCTATTCTTTGGAACTCTGCATTCAGATGGATATCTTTCCTTTCTTCTTTGCCTTTTGTTTCTCTTCTTTTCTCATCTATTTGCAATTCCTCCTGAGATAATCATTTTGTCTTTTTGCATTTCTTTTTCTTGGAGACAGTTTTCATGACCACCTCCTATACAATTGGTCTATTTTTAATCAGAGTATTTACTTTCTTAACTGTTGAATTTAAAACATGTTTCTATATTTTTGGATAACAGAACTTTATCAAATGTATCTTGCAAACCTTCTTCCAGCAGAATGTGACTTGTCTTCTCATTCTCTTTATATTTTCTTTGACTGTGCTGAAGTTTTTAATTTTAATGCAGTCCAGCTAATCAGTTCTTTCTTGGGTCATGCCTTTGGAGTTTTATCTAAAGAGTAAACACGACTATACCTAAGATCCTCCAGTTTTTCTCCTGCATTTAAGGAGCTTTATAGTTTTGCATTTTACATTTATATTTAATTTGTATTTTTGGTTAATTTTTGTGAAGGGTGTAAGGTCTTTTTCCCCCTTGTGAATGCCCAGTTTTTCAGCAAAGTATGTTGAAAATATTTATTTGCTTTATGTATTGTTTTTGTTACTTTGTCAAAGACCAGTATATATTTTACTATGTCTATTTTGGTATACTTCTGAGTCCTTTGTTCTGTATCACTGATGTGTTTTCTACCCTTTCACATTGTCTTGATTACTGTCACTTTATTAACTCTTGAAGTATGATAATGTCAATTCACCAACTCTCTTCAACTTTTTCAATCTTGTGTTAGCTATTCAGGATGTTTCTCCTTTCCATATAAACTTTAGAATCATTTTGTTGATATTTAGATTATCTTTGATTATTATATTGTGATTGCAGATAGTTGTGTTTTTTAAATCAAACAAAGCAAAAAAAAACTAAATAAATAAAAAACTTTAGACCTCAGAAAATATCAATGTTTTCATCAGTTTAGTGGACAAAATTTCCTGTGTAAGCAATTAAACCATTTTGTTTTATTCTAGGTAGATTTTAGTATTCCCAAGAGCAGGATGCATTTAATGAAAGAAGTGACAACTCACTCAGTAGAGGCACCTAAAGCTTTAGTCTAATGATAGTTTGTTGACCTCAGTTATATGGGCAGATTAGATGCATTGCTTTTTTAGGGTCATGATTAATATATTCAACATTGAGTAAATACATGTACTTGAGTATATATTATGTCTGCAAAGAAAACAAAGATCCTCCTTAGAGATTGTATATACTGATATTATACATTAATACCATGAAAGAACTAATTAAGAAGTGCTATGTTTATTTATTCAAAAATATTTACTGCTTATTTATATCCAAGAAACTCTGCCAGATACTGGAAATACAACAGTAAATAGAGACAATATATTTCCTATGAAGCAGCTTACATTCAAGATGGGTGACATAGCTAATAAGAGGTAAAAAAAAATAATAATATTTTTGGCTTCTTTATTTGAAGACAAAAACAAATCAGGGCAAAGGGGATATAGAGTCATCAGTGTGTTTTTTTTTTTTTAATGGTGGAATCAAGGGAGACTTCTTGGAAGAGGTGATGTTTTTGAGCAGTGTTCCAAATAATATGCACAAATTGGAAAGATACTTGTAAAGTACTTGGAAACAGAGTTCCTGGTGTAGGGGGAAAGGAAAACACAGAAGCAGAAGCATTTTTGATATGTTTGAGATAAAAGGAAGCTGGTTGGCTTGCGTGTAGCAAGCTAGGGAGAAAGGGTATTAGGAAAAGAGTTAGCAAGACATCTGTGAAACAGATAAGAGAGTATTTTATAAGCCACAGAAAGCGTTTTGAATTTATAGCACACAGGATATGTAGCCTAATATTTTGCATCTATTAGCCTTTGACTGTGATCCTGTATGATCTACACGTCTGAATCCATATTATTTTATGTCCTTGAAACTTCAAGATTTCAGCCACCTAATGTGAAGAGCCGACTCGTTAGAAAACACCCTGATGCTGGGAATGATTGAAGGCAGGAGGAGAAGAGGATGACAGAGGATAATATGGTTGGATGGCCTCACCAACTCAACAGACATAAGTTTGAGCAAACTCCAGAAGAGAGTGAAGGACAGGAAAGTCTGGTCCATGGAGTCACAAGAGTCAGACATGACTGAGTGGCTGAGCAACAGTTATTGAATATCATTTGCTCAGTGAAGATTCTCCTGACTCAAAACATAATATGACTCCAAACTTTAGCAGTATTAAAGCAATGAAGAGCATATACTGTAGAGAAAAATGCATTCTTCTTTAAACTTTTGAGGGTTCTCTTATCCTGTAATTTGCTGCGGCCAATCAGTGAATCTGATATTTAAAGAAATGGAAGAGGGGTTTTAAAATGTTGAAAAATTGATAAAGTCTTAAAAATAGAAAAATGAAGCCATAGGTATAAGGAAGATTGGGAGGCTGGCTGCAGTGAATGCAGTTGATGCCTCACTCCATTTCCTTCTACACACCTGAGTTCACCCTCAGGTACAAAGCTGGTGGACAGCTGCTTTGCCCACAGCTCTTCCTATCTCAAGCACTCAAGTCTCTCAGCTGCTTCTTGATCCAAAGTCTTCCTCTGGTACCATGAGGATCTGCTCAGTGCAAACAAAACATCCTGATCTGATGAAAAATGAATGTCAGTTTCGTCCATCTGAGTAGAATTGCTTCAAATGAATTTTTTTTTAATGCTGAGTAATATTCCATGGTGTATATGTACCACAGCTTTTTTATCCATTCGTCAGTTGATGGGCATCTAGGTTGCTTCCATGTCCTGGCTATTGTAAACAATGCAGCGATGAACATTGGGGTACACGTGGCTCTTTCAATTCTGGTTTCCTCGGTGTATATGCCCAGCAGTGGGATTGCTGGATCATTTGAAGCAATTCTACTCAGATGGACGAAACTGGAGCCCATTATCCAGAGTGAAGTAAGCCAGAAGCAAAAACAACAATACAGTGTATTAACGCATATATATGGAATTTAGAAAGACGGTAACGAGAACCCAACATGCGAGACAGCAAAAGGAACGCAGATGTATAGAATAGACTCGTGGACTTTGTGGATGAGGGTAAGGGTGGGATGATATGGGAGAAGGGCATTGAAGCATGTTAATTATCATATGTCTAATCAATCGCCAGCCCAGGATTGATGCTCGGGGCTGGTGCAGCGAGATTTCCCGGGGGGGAGGGAGGAGGGAGGGGGGTTCCGGAGGGGAAGCATATGTAAACCCATGGTGATATCATGACAATGTATGGCAAAAAAAATTTTAAAAAAAATGAATGTCATAGAAGCAAAAAATAAAGGCTGGAAATTCAAATAAATGCTACTTTCACATTTCTTGTTTTGTTGATCTTGAGATGGTTTTACTGGCTTCTTGGGGTTCTACTAAAGGGTTCAGTTTCAATTATCCTGGGTCAGGAATGAGTAGATCCCTTGGAGTAGGTAATTGCAACCCATTTCAGTATTCTTGCCTGGAACATTTCACAGATAGAAGAGGTGGTGGCCTAAAGCCCAAGGACTCACAGATTCAGGCATGAGTGAGCACACATGCATGCATGCCATGCATCCACAGTGGTAACCTGCTAAGTGGGAACAAATGATTGAATATCTTCCCTTCCTGTCACATTCTGCCTGATCTTCACTGATTCTTCCCCAAATCACTTTCTATAAAAACCATCAGCACTCAATTACTTGTCTCATGGTTTGTTTTTGAGAATTGTGTATGGTAAGCTTGACTGCCTGGGAAAAGAATTGTTAGAAATCTTGGTGCAAAATAAGGAGGAAAAAATTAAAATAATTAATATTAATTGGTACAAAATAAATAAAGGACTTCAATAAATGAAAAAAAAATCCAATGTTACCATTGAAAGAACAGTATTAAATGTCTAAAATATTAATATTTTGCCATATTCGATTTTTTTTGGCTGTATAAGTATTATTAGATGTCTCTTAATATGCATTTCATACTTGAGGCAGAAAGGTATATGTAGAAGATTCAATTAGTGATTTCATTATAGATATGGCCTCACTTGGAAGAGCATCTCCAGCACTGGCTCTGGTAGTCAGAGATCACAAACTCAATTATTCGGTTCCTACATACACATAATTCCCCACTTGATACAGTGGAAAGAAGGAATAATAGTTTGCAGATTCAAAGCACTGTTTCTAATTCTCAAACGCTTTCAGTGTAAATACACTTAGTCCTCACCACATCCCTATGTAGAGAAAGTTGAATACTAAGAATAAAGCACAATTATGCGATGAAAGACTGCACGTTCCATATACCTGAACATTCATTTATTCAACCAAGTTTTATATATTTAATTTTTATATAGGTAGTTTCAAGTAATAATTTCATATCTGTTCTATATCTTAATCAGGTTGCAAACTTCAGGTATAGAATTATAAAGTTGGATCTACAATATGTATCTTCCTGATTTTATCCTTTTTCTTCTACTTCAAGATTCAAAACTACTATATTCTTAAATATTTCTAAAGCTATGTAAACGTTATTCATATATATATATATATACATATAATATACATGCTATATAGTATAATATTAGTAAAATAAAATTGTTGTAATATTTTAAAGTGCAATGTAAATCATCTCCTTTACATGTGTGGTTCTAAAACTTGTTTTTTAACTATAAATTTAAAAATAATTCTTAAATATATCTCTAGCAATGCATCAATATTTTGCATTGTTATATTTTGTGAATGGGACTTTCCAGGGGGCAAAGTGGTAAAATATTTCCTGCCAATGTAGGAGATGCAAGAAACATGGGTTCAATCACTGATTTGGGAAGATTCCCTGGAGTGGGAAATGAGAACTCTCTCCAGAATTCTTGCCTGGGAAATTCCATGGACAGAGGTGTCTGATGGACTACAGTCCATAGGGCCACAAAGAGTCAGACACAAATGAGTGACTGAGCACACAACACATTTTGTGACTATTTTATAATTTAATTTTGCAGTTGATCTTGGAAGGAGAACACTGAACGTCCTGAAAAGAGATTTTTGTTTCTTGCCCAGGAATTAATCTGGGTAACCTGAATGAGAGCTAAGAGTCCTAGCCACTATACCACCAGGGGCTAGAGGCTAGAGGCAAAATGGTCCTGGTTGTTTACCCTGTGTGAAAGCAGGCATATCTCAAGGAGGCAAAAACTGTAAAAACAGTAAAAAGTTTATTATTAGAGACATGGCACAATGTGTAGGAAAGTACACAGAAAAGCAGGTTGCTTATATAATCTGGAAGCAAGGCAAAACTGCACACCCGAAGAGAGTGGGGACATCCTAAGTCAGGAGCACAATAAGTCAAAAATTAGGCAGAGTTACACAACTGGTGAGAAAGGGTATGAGCATCCTCCCTAATGAGAACAATACATCAAAAGTCAGAAGTTAGGCAGAGATACACGTCCTGAGAGGAGTACTGGCATCCTGAGTGAGGAGCACAGTAAGCTGGCAGTGTAAATCATTTATATAGGAGAGTCCTTCTGGGTGTTTGTTTACCTTTGGCTTATTATCTTCTTTCTTTCTTCACATCTTAGGTCCATGAATTCTCCCCAAGATGCATGTATTTCTAAGATAGATTCCCACAGAGAGGCCTATGGGTGCATGCCCAAACTTCTTAAGGAGTAGGGCCACCTTGCTTTTCCACCCCCAATTTTCCTGTTTGGGGTCGACAAGGAAGTCTTCCTTGATCTATGAAGTGGGCATCTTATCTTTTTGCTTTAGCAGAGCTCAGTTTTTGCCGCTAGCTTTATCTTTGGAGTGTCTGGTTGAGAACAAAGCTTGAATTTTACTCCACTTGACAAATACCAGGTGTCCAGTCAAGGGCTCCATCTCCTACCTTACAATCACCAGTTTTTGATATTTATGTTTTTTCCAAATATTTTTATTATAAACATTTCAAAAATAAAAATGCGTGTAAACATCTTCTTAAACACATATTTAAAATTCCTCAGAAAGTATATTTTAGAGTGGAATTAATGGTGGAAGGACAGGTGCACTTTTATCTTTAATACAGTGTCATTTAATTAATTGATAATTAGCTTTGTTATTCAAAGTTGCTTTAGCAAGTTCATCCATTGATAAAAGAAAATGTGAAAGTTTTAATTTCCATGAGTTTTCCAACCATGTGTATTGTAAGATTTTGCATTTTTTGCTAATTAAATTGTATATCACATTTGTTTTAATTTTCATTTTGTAATTTATCTACTAAGTTTTATTGAAATATGTCTCTATTTTATTGTCTGGCTATGTTTCCTTCATGAATGAATTCCTAATGACTTGTATATTCATTAATTTGTCTATTTGAGTATCTGAAGTTTTTTTATTGATTAATAAAATATAGATATTAGAGTATGTTTGTGGAAAAATCTTGATGATAGAATAAGATACCAAAGATTCTTTTTTGTCAGTAGAAGCCTGAATGTTTGGAAAAAGCAATTTAAACTGTAATTTCTGTGTGTCACTGAAAGGTGGTTGATGGAATCACAGAAAAGACAAATAATATTTCTTTGAAATAATAATAACAAAATGAACAAAATATTAAGTGAATCTAAACAATACTAAATAAATTACAAGTATCAAATATTAGGAGTAAAAAATAGGACCTAATTCTTATTTCTTATATCCTTAACCTATTATTATTGAAAGGTTGTTAACGAAATCACAAAAAAAGACACTGGGAATCTTGGCCTCTAGAAGAGAAGAATTCAATCTGGGGCCAAAGACGAAGCTTGGTCCTCAGAGCTTTTGTGTAATAAAGTTTTATTAAAGTATAAAGGAGATAGAGAAAGCTTCTGACATAGGCATCAGAAGGGGGTAGAAAGACTACCTCCCCTGCTAGCTTTTGACTGGATGTTAGTTATACAGTCACTAGCAGTTTGCTAATGAAAGTAAGAAATGTCTCAAAACTCAGAATGGCACCAGGCCCCTCATACAGAAAATGTATATTGGGGTTATCTTGGCACCAGATGAGTCATCCCGGGCCGTAAAACAATTGACTTGAATTTTGTAGAAGGGCAGTTTATCCACCGATAGTTTCATTTACATAGATTAGGGGAACAATGTCTGAGTATAACATACTGGTTTGTCAAGTCGGTTCTAAGCCATTTGGCAGAACCAGACTGGAAGACAGAATTTGGGGTAAATGCATAGTATATTAACATAGCTTAAGACAAACATTTCCATAAGAAGAATGCATTGGTTAACTCAAGGTTTGAGAATAGTTAATTTCAGGTGAGACCAGGTGTCGCTATGGCAACACAGTGTTTTAAGAGAAACCTCTTTTAAATTTGTATAGAGAAGGGAAAAAAAATAGTGTTACCTCCTGCAACTTAAGAAAGAGATAAAAATGTCTGACACTTGTAGCCTATTTCCTAGGTTTGGAGACCCCTGGCCTTCCTGCCTGTTTCAAGATGATTTTCTCATCATCTTGAAAATGCTATTGTCTTTATGATTATATCCGAAGGATAATATGGCATAATAGTAAATTAATTATTAATGATTTAATTTATCAGTTTTTATTGATACAAGCCACTTTTCTAAACTTGTATATTTTATAAATAACCAACTGCTATTCAAATGTGGATTTATTTTAATATTCTGTGCAACTATTTTTATGAGGTTGAATACATGCCATGCATAAGATATAAAAGCATATATGATTCACTCCTGGTATATATGTAGGGCTTCCCTAAGTACTATTTTTTTTTTTTTAATATCTTATAGGCATCTTCTTCCAGTATGTATCTCAGATTTTCATTTGGCTGATAGTACCTCTGTTCTAAAATTATTTAAAAGCTTTGGTAAACAGGTTCCATTATTCAGTATTTGTGTTTTTACCTTTAAATCTATTCAATTATAAAGTTAAAAGTATGCTTTATATTTTATTTTACACTGATAAATTTTAAAATCCACATGTGTATTTTTGTCTATGTGAAAATTAATGTTTTTGACCCTATTATGTGAGAATCAATTTTATAGTTTCACATGTGTAACAATTACTGTAATAGCAATAATTTAATTATTCATTAACTATTTCTGTACATCACACATTTAGCAAGGATCTATCAAACATTGTCTTCTCTGTTAGGCAATGTCATAGGCAATAGAGTTTAGAAAAATAAACATGGTCTGTGCTTCCTAGGAGTGTCACGACAATGAGAGGACAGAGCTGTAATAGCCAGTTCCTTAGCCTGGACTTGGAGAAGAAATTAAGTTCTAGCTTTAGTTCAATGACTTTTCATTTATTTTCTTCCTTTTGTTTTTGTAAGATGATAAATCATCTGGTTTATTGAAGATTGTTTGAGGTGTATTGAATACTGGACTTGAACAGCACACTCAGACTGGAATTTTCACTGATTTTTAGTGATTCTGAAGGTGCAGAGAGGAGACTTAGGAGGTTAAATTTGAGTAATGCCTTTCTCCCTAAAAGTATGTACCAGATGAATGAGTGTTGCT
Source organism: Antilocapra americana (assembly GCA_007570785.1). Lineage (NCBI taxonomy): Eukaryota > Metazoa > Chordata > Mammalia > Artiodactyla > Antilocapridae > Antilocapra > Antilocapra americana. The sequence goes on along the minus strand of ML664078.1, from coordinate 389,231 downwards.
GGGCTGAGTTAAGTCACTTCAATCATCTGACTGTTTATGAGCACATGGACTGTACCCAACCAAGCTCCTCTGTTCATGGGATTCTCTAGGTAAAAATACTGGAGTGAGGTGCCATGCCCTCCTCCAGGGGATATTCCCAAGGTAGGGATCCAGCCAGTCTCTTATGTGTCCTGAATTGGTAGGTGGGTTCTTTACTACTAGTACCACCTGGGAAGACCAGGTGAACAATACTCTATACCAAAAGAAAGCTCTGGGCTTCCCTCATAGCTCAGTTGGTAAATCATCTGCCTACAATGCAAGAGACCCCAGTTCGGTGCCTAGGTAGAGAAGATGCCCTGGAGAAGGAAATGGCAACTCACTCCAGTATTCTTGCCCGGAGAATCCCATGGACAGAGAAGCCTGGTGGGCTACAGTCCATGGGGGTCCAAGAGTCAGACACAATTTGGTAACTAAACCACCATCACCACCAAAGAGAGCTCCAAAGCTCTTGGTACTCAGGGAAGGCAAAAAGAAATGGGAAGAGGGACCTAATAAAAGCATGTGAACATTTTTTCCCCTAGTGAAGAAAGAAACTTGAAGTAGGCACCCACTACCAGTTGTCTGTCCTATAAGTCCAGGTCTAATGCCATACTCAGATTCTAGGTCTAATGCCAAAATACTACACTGAAATTATAAAGCATAAACACATGTTGAAATACTTTATTTTTCATATCATCAAACAATGTTTTATTTTTCTATTTAAAATTTTGTTAAAATTAATTTGTTAGTTTTTAAAGAACATGATTCCGTTCTTAATATGATAATAAAAATGTGTGTGAGGAAACAAATAGTTTTGTTCCATACCAGGGAATAAAACCAAACCTCCCACATTTTTCCTAGTTTCCCTACTAACTGGCCAACAGTTCTATGTTTATGTGACCAATTAAGACCCTATGAGGCCTTCCTGGGACAGGACTCCCCCCATTTTCTCTGCTTTAACTCCTCTCTGAAGAACATACATAACAGTATATGTATGTGAGCAGGAGTGCATGAGAGCTTAGTCATACCCAACTCTTTGTGACACCATGGACTGTAGCCTGACACACTCTTCTGCTCATGAAATTTTCCAGTCAAGAATACTGGAGTGTGTTTCCACTTTCTCCTCCAAGGGATCTTTCCAACTCAGAGATCGAATCTAGGTCTCTAATGTCTCTTTCATTGGCAAGTGGATTCCTTGCCACTGTGTGATCTGGGAAACCTCCTAGATAATAGTATTTGATGAAAATTTCTGGAGTTCTTTTGCAGATGTGAAACTGCCACGCCCACCCCACCAAGATGGAAGAGGTTAATTACTTGATGACCATCACCAGGTAGCCCCAGGATTCCTGGAGCCTAAAGATTGAGAACGTTAAGTTCTGTGATGCCACTCTGTTCCCTTTATGAAAACTCTTCAGGGAGCTTGGGAATTTTTTGAGCATGAGCCACACATCTTTTTTCATCATCCTAAAATAGATCTTTCTCTGCTCCAAATGCCAGTGTTTCAGTTTGGCCTTATTGTGCATTGTGCACACGAACTTGCATTACTATTTATAGATTCTTATCCTCTAATTTTGTAGCTTTTTATGAATCACCTAAATTAAAACTTGTTACTTTATTGTGTTACTTTATTTTGGACATAAAATAAAAAGTTGTGCACTTTTCTAAATCACCAGTGCCCTGATTCAGCTTTTCTCTGTAAGGGTGCTATTCTTTTCTCATGGTCAGCAGTGCATGCGCTCTTGTTTGTTTGTCAATAACATCATGGTTAGAGCTCAACTCTCAAGGTTCACCAAGTTAAATCCCTCTTGCTACCAAAGTTGTAAGCACTCAAGATGTCAGATCAAGGTTATCAGTGAGGTTTGTGGCCAGAGAAGCAGAACTATTTACAGAATGAAATAATGACCTTGGTTCACAAGAATCAGTTCTAAATTAATGAGCTAACTTGTTAGAACTATCTATCAACTACTCAAGAAAAAGGCTTTTGTAAAGAAAACAGGTGCTCTTTTTTCCTTCCTTCAGGTTTATTGCAAAAAGAGGTCTGATGTTTCTAACCTGGAACACATAAAGTAATTTCCAGATGGTAATAAGGATTTCAGAAAGTTCATAAAACCTCCATAGTATGTAAAACTAGAATCAATGCGTACCTGAGAATAAATGCTCCCCTTTTCATAAGCCAATTTTCATTATCCAGTTCTTCCACATTAAGTCTATAAGAAAAAATTCACTTCTTAAAATATTTAACGCCTAAGATATTAGAGAGAACCTGAATTAATCTGACATTTATGATGTAGTTGTCATAGTTTAATTTTCCTTCTTGGTTTTATTGAATTGATTGAACTGTGACTCCTGGGTTATTGAACTTTGATGCTTTCCCATGTATAGGGCCATAAAAATGATGGTAAGAATTAGGGAAAAGCACTTCAGCAATAATGGAAAAAGCTAAACGTTTTCACAGAAAATTTTGATCCGTTTTGAATCACAGACACTCTGTAATGTTTTTAAATTGATGAAGTAGATACATACACATCAAGTCTGCATACACTGAATATAAAGCTTAACTCCAGAGGTAATATTACAGGCATACAATAAGATTCCTTTTTTTTTTTTTAGATGGAAGAAAAATCAGAAGTGTTGGGAGTAAAAATAATTTTTTTGAAGCCACAATATTGTATTGTTCAAGTTGGAGACAGAACCTTAGATCAGAAGCTGTAAATTTCTATTCACCATCCCCCCCCCCAAAAAAAAAAACTTACTTATGAATTGATTATGTTACGTTAAATACATTCTGGGCAAATACAATTTCTACAAATAACTTCTGTTTTCAAGTAAGGTGGTGAGGTTCCCCCAGATCATACTCTCTTCATTGAAGTTCACAGTTCCTCTTTGTGTTGAAATCACTTGGGAAATTTTGTAATAGAGAATCTTTATACACATTTCTCAAGGTGTATTTTTAGTTTATCCTAAAATAGCTATGGGAAAGGGGGCAGTGTTTTATCTGACAGCAGCAAGTAAAGTGAGAAGATGTATCTAGAAATGACCCATCATTTACAGCACTTACTGAATATGTTTTCCCAGATTTGGTCTTTTTGTCTAACTCTAACTTGCATGATATGAAGCCCTATCATATTTATTGATAGAAATTAAGGTTTACACTCATTATTCCTAAAACAAAGTTTTAGAAAAAACCTGGTTCTGCCAATTATAATAGATTTCCCTCCTCAAATTGACTTCTCATGACTCCTGTTCCTAGTAATAACCATTGTGAGGTAGACAGTATGCCAAGGCTACAATCGGTGCCAAGTTCCTACTATTGCCTCTTTAGCCTCCCCAGAAAAAAGAAATAGTTCTCTCTCTTAATTAGCTGTAGAAAATTGCTATAGGGCTATTGCTCTCACAATTTCACTGAAGACAGTATCCTATCCAGCTAAACAATGTTCTTACAGAGGCTCTGTCTCAACATTTGAAAATTATGAGATCCTGGGCTAAAATCAGTTTATTGCCAGAACCACAGAGAAGAGACCGCTTCATGGATCACAGTTTTATTGTGGCAAAGGGGCTTGCATAACTCAATGAAGCCATGAGCCATGCCGGGCAGGGTCACCAAAGCAGATGGGTCATAGTGAAGAGTCCTGACAAAATGAGGTCCACTGGACAATGAAATGGCCACCCCATCCAGTATTCTTGCCTGGAGAACACCATGGATAGTATGAAAAGAAAAAAAAAATGATGCTGGAAGATGAGCACCCCCAGGTTGGTGGGTGTCCAGTATATTACTGGGGAAGAGCAGAGAGCCATTGCTAATAGCACCAATAAGAATGAAGTGACTGGGAAAAAGTGGAAATGATATTCAATTGTGGATGTGGCTGATGTCTAAAAGTAGAGTCCGATGCTGTAAAGAACAATATTGCATAAGAACCTTGAAGTTTAGGTCCATGAATAAATATTAATTGAATGTGGTAAAGTGGGAGGTGGTAAGGTTGAACATCAACATTGAGGAATCAGAGAACTAAGTGAAAAGTTTAAGTGAAAGTCATTCAGTCGTGTCCGACTCTTTGGCACCCCATGGACTTTATAGTCCATGGAATTCCCCAGGCCAGAATATTGGAGTGGGTAGCCTTTCCCTTCTCCAGGGGATCTTCCCAACCCAGGGGTTGAAACCAGGTTTCCCACATTGCAGGTGGATTCTTTACCAGCTGAGCCAGAAGGGGAGCACTCAGAGAACTAAATGGATGGGCATGGATAAACTTAATTCAGATGAATATTATATCTCTTATTGTGGGCAAGAATCTCTTAGAAGAGATAGAGTAGCCCTCATAGGCAACAAAAGAGTCCAAAATGCACTATGTGGGTGCAATCTCAAAAATGACAGAATGATCTAGGTTTATTTTCAAGGTAAACCACTCATATCAGGGTAATCTAAGTTTATGAGCCAAGCACTGATGCCAAAAAAGCTGAAATTGACCAGTTCTATGAAGACATATAAGATCTTTTAGAACTAACACCAAAAAAGATGTCCTTTTCATCATAGGGAATTGGAATACAGAAGTAGAAAGTCAAGAGATTCAAGGGATTGGATGTGATAGACAGGGTGCCTCAAGAACTATGGACAAAGGTTTACATCATTGTACAAGAGGCAGTGACCAAAACCATCTCAAAGAAAAAGAAATACAAGAAGGCAAAGTGATTGTCTTAGGAGGCTTTACTAATTGCTGAGGAAAGAAGAGAAGCAAAAGTCAAGGTAGAAAGGGGAATATATGTCCACCTCAATGCAGATTTCCATGGAACAGCAAGGAAAGATATGAAGACCTTTATAAATGAACAGTGCAAAAAAAAAAAGAGAGAGAGAGAGAGAGAGAGAGAGTGGCAAACAATAGAGTGGGAAAGACTAAAGATCTCTTCAAGAAAACTGGAGATATCAAGGGGCCACTTCATGCAAGGACATGCATGATAAAGGACAGAAATGGCAAGGACATAACAAAAGCAGAAGAGATAAAGAAGGCATGTCAAGGATACACAGAAGAACTATACAAAAAAGGTCTCAGTAACCCTGATAACCATGACAGTGTGGTCACTCAGCTAGAGTTGGACATCCTACAGTGTGAAATCAAGTGGGCCTTAGGAAGCATCACTATTAACAAAGTTAGTGGAGGTGATGGGATTCCAGTTGAGCTGTTTCAAATTCTAAAACAAGATGCAGTGAAGTGCTGCACTCAATATGTCAGCAAATTTAGAAAACTTAGGAGTGGCCACAGGACTGGAAAATGTCAGTTTTCATTCCAATTCAGAGTCACAATGCAAAATGTGTTCAAACTACCATACAATTGCACTCATTTCACATGCTAGTAAGATTATGCCCCAAATCTTTCATGCTAGGCTTCAGCAATATGTGAACCAAGAACTTTCAGATATAAAAGCTAGGTTTTGAAGAAGCAGAGGAACCAGAGATGAAATTACTAACATTCAGTGGATCATGGAGAAAATCAAGGGAGTTCCAGAAAATATTTACTTCATAAAAATATTTATTTCTTACAACATTACTAGGCATATAGTAATGCCCCCTTTTTTTTAAATCAGAATACTAAGAATCAGTGTAGGAAAATTCTTATTTGTTAACTTAACTTTCTGGTCAACATTAAATTAAAAGATGCTTGCTCTTTGGAAGAAAAGTTATGACCAACCTAGATGGCATATTAAAAAGCAGGGACATTACTTTGCCAACCAAGGTCCATCTAGTCAAAGCTGTGGTTTTTCCAGGAGTCATGTATAGATGTGAGTGTTGGACTATAAAGAAAGATGAGTGCTGAAGAATTGATGCTTTTGAACTGCAGTGTTGGAGAAGACTCTTGAGAGTCCCTTAGACTGCAAGGAGATCCATCCAGGCCATCCTAAAGGAAATCAGTCCTGCCTATTCATTGGAAAGACTGATGATGAAGCTGAAATTCCAATACTTTGGCCACCTGATGAGAAGAAATGACTCATTTGAAATGACCCTGATGTTGGGAAAGATTGAGGGCACGAGGAGAAGGGGATGACCGAGGATGAGATGGTTGGATGGCATCACCGACTCAATGGGCATGAATTTGGATAAACTGGACAGAGAAGCCTGGAGTGCTGCAGTTAATGGGGTCACAAAGAGTTGAACACGAATAAATGACTGAACTGAACTGCACTGAAGGGGAATATTTCATGAAAAGATAGGCACAATAAAGGACAGAGATGGCATGGACATAATAGTAGCAGAAGATATTATGAGATGGCAAGAATACACAGAACTATACTAAAAATAATTTAATGACCCATAAAATGATGATGGTGTAGTCATTCACCTAGAGCCAAACATTTTGGAGTGTGAAGTCAAGTGAGTCTGAGAAAGCATCATTATGAACAAAACTAGTGGAGGTGATGAAATTCAAGCTGAGCTATTTCAAATCCTAAAAGATAATGTGAGGATGAGATGGTTGGATGGCATCACCGACTCAATGAACATGAGTTTGAGTAAACTCCAGGAGTTGGTGATGAACAAGGAGGCCTGGCATGTTGCAGTCTTTGTGGTTGCAAAGAGTCAGACATGACTGAGTGACTGAACTGAACTATATAAAAAAAAAGATTTTTGTAGTGATGTCTGCATGAACAAGACAACAAAATAACACCAAAACATTGACAGTGGTAATTAATTTTCCCATTTAAAAATATTTCAGGAGTTTTGCTTTCTAGGGCTTGTAGTTATGTCCAAACTTATATTCAGACAGCTTTTCCTATTTTTACCAGTTTTGAATATCTGAACAAAAAGAAAATTGGAAAATATATCCAAAATTTTATAACTGCAATCTTTGGAAGCAGGTTTTTTTTCCTCTTCCTTACAATGGAAACTCCGTGTTTTGAATGACAGAGTAAAGCTTTATTCCCTAGAAATTAGAATGAGTAAATAGTGCTATCTCTATTATTAAGATAATTTTTTATCATCAATGACACACATTTGTAAGATGGATGACCAGAGTTCATAAAGTTAATATTTAGTGTGTACCTACTTCAGGCTCAGACAATGTGGGGAGAATAATCAATGACTTGCCTCCTGAACCTCACACTCTCATTAACTTAACTAGCCATGCTAGAATGCATACATAGTACATCGATTCAGGAATTTCATATTTATTGCAACTAGACTCAGAGTGCCTATGGATCAATTAAAAAACAACAAAATTCTAATCTCAAAAATTTTACAAAAGAGGGTTCTGTCTACACAGGCTTGACTAATTGTTGTAAGGCAACCGAGTTTATCTTTTAGTTTTTTTTTTTTCTTTTTTTTTTTTTTGAACCAATGTTCATTTAACAGCATAATTTATTTGCCTGTTTCAAGATTTACATAGCAGGACTCTTCATCTGAGAGTCTGTATATCATTGGGAAGTATACTGTGGATATAGGGAATAATATGTCAGACGTTATTTGATTGTTAAACTAAGTACCATTTATTTTCAATACTGATGTGATTGGTACTTCTAAATTTTAAGGGGTTTTTCTTTAAAACACGAGTTAATTTAGATGAATTTATATAGAAGCAAGAATATACAGAGGATGAACTTTTAAACTATCAAGTTAAATTTACCCCTTGCCAAAATACTTAATGGAAATCATAACCCAAACTTTTACTCCATTGGTTTCATTGACTTGGATAATGACTACCTCATGCCAAGGTACAAACCCAAATTTTGTTTTATTTCCAGAAGGTCTTTCCTCTCCTCACTATAAAAAAAGAAAGAAATAGAAAGAATATAGCAAAACACACTAAAAAATCTCCAATTCTTCCTTTCGTAAGCCAAGTTTCTCTTGACAATACACATCTTTATACTGCATATATATATATATATGCATTTTTGCTAGCAAATATGCTAATACTCACAGATTCTTTTATAATTATATATATATATAGAGAGAGAAGGAGACATGATTGTTTTTTAATTTATTTCTTGACCATGCCATGCAACATGTGGGATCTTAGTAATCTGACAAGAGATCGAACCCTTGACTCATGTATTGCAAACATGGAATCTTAAGAACTGGACTGCTGGGCTGTCCCTATGATTATATGCATATAATATATTATACACATATAATACTATAAACATATGGTACATAATATAATAAATATATATAATATAATAAATATATGCTGTATTATAATATATACTTGTATATTGTACATCACATCATACACTTAATATACATTGTAATACATCATAATAAATGGTATATCTATAATATGTATTACAGTGCATATAATATATAAAATATTCAATAGAATATGATACACATTATGAGTATTATATATAAAATATGATAATACATAAACTATAATGTATTATATTACATACAGTCTAATAATATAATATAATATAATATAGATCATGCATTATAATTTGTTCTATATTATAGTATGTACTATATATCATTTATTATGATACATATATACTTACATGTTCATCTCATCTACAAGAGTGGTGAAGGTCACAGTGGTGATAACTATTGGTATTAACTTTATCTCAGACACTTTGCTTCATATTTTACCTGTTTTACATTGCTTATCTGCAAATCACTCTGAAAGTCAGATAGTCTACTGTTCATCATGCAAATGAAGAAGTAAATCTTACAGAAATCATGAAAAATGAACACAGTCAAAATGCTAACATGTGATACATCTTAAATCCAAATTCACATTCAAGGCCCATAGTTTCCCCAAGTGACAAATTTGTTAAATTTGGAAACAGTGACAGTGCCACTGAGATTTAAATTGGGGATGAAATAGAGTGAAAGATTAGGTAAAATCATATGATGATTTATTAGCCAAACATTTAAAATATTATGATTCAATAAGTGAAAACTCAATTACCTGAACATAAAAAAAAATGCAAAATTAATGGTGTGGATAACAATGACACAGGAATATAAGTTTAAGATCTCAATTTGTTTCCAAGGCAAAACGTTATAAATCACGTTAATCCAAGTCTATGCTCCAACCCACTAATGCCAAGAAGGTTAATTTGAATAACATTAATTTGAATAACGGTTCTATGAAGACCTACAGGACCTTCTGGAACTAACACCAAACAAAGAAATCCTTTTTAATCATAGGAGACTGGTAGCCAATGTAGTATACCAGGAGTAAGAGATACCTGGAGTAACAGGCAAGTTTAGCCTTGGAGCACAAAATGAATCAGAGCAAAGACTAACTGAGTTTTGCCAAGAGAATGCACTGGTCATAGCAAACACTCTCTTCCAACACAAGAGACGACTCTACACATGAACATCACCAGATTGTCAATACCAAAATCAGATTGATTATATTCTTTGTGTCTGAAGATGAAAAAGCTCCTCATAGTCAGCAAAAACAAGACCTGGAGCAGACTGTAGCTCAGTTCATGAACTCTTTCTTGCAAAATTCAGATTTAAATTGAAGAAAGTAGGGAAAACCACAAGGTCATTCAGGTATGATGTCAATCAGATCCCTTATTATTATACAGTGGCAGTGGCAAATATATTCAAGAGACTACATCTGTTTGACAGAGTGCCTAAAGAACTATGGATGGAAGTTCATAACATTGTACAGGAGGTTGTGATCAAAATCATCCCCAAGAAAAAGAAATGCAAAAAAGAAAAATGGTTGTCTGAGGAGGACTTACGAGTAGCTGAGAAAAGAAGAGATGGAAAAGGCAAGGGAGAAAATGAAAGATATACACATCTGAGTTCCAAAAAATAGCAAGGAGAGGCAAGAAAGCCTTCCCAAGTGAACAATGCAAAGAAATAAATTAAAATAACAGAATGGGAAAGGATGGAGATCTCTTCAGAAAAATAGAGATATGAAGGGAACATTTCATACAAAGATAGGCACAAAAAAATATGGAGTTGACACAAGCAGTGTATATTAATAAGAGGTGGCAAGAATACACAAAGAACAAAAAAATGATCTTAATGACCGGGATAACCATGACGATGTGATCACCCACCTAGAACCAGATATTCTGGATTGCAAAGTCAGGTAGGCCTTAGGAAGCATCACTACAAACAAAGGCAGTGAAGGTGGTGGAATTCCAGCTGAGCTATTTAAAATCCTAAAAGATGATCATGTTGAAGTGCTATATGCAATATGTCAGTAAATTTGGAAAACTCAGCAGTGGCCAGAGAACTGGAAAAGGTCAATTTTCATTCCAATCCCAAAGAAGGGCAATACCAAAGAATGTTCAACCTGCAGCACAAAAGCATTCATTTAACATGTTAGGAAAGTAATTCTCAAAATCTTTCAAGCTAGAATTCAGTAGTATATGAACCATGAACTTCCATATGTTCAAGCTAGTTTTAGAAAAGGCAGAGGAACCAGAGATCAAATTGCCAACATCTGTTGGAACACTGAAAAAGCAAGGGAACTCCAGGATAACATCTGTTTCTGTTTCATTGACTACACTAAAGTCTTTTACTGTGCAGATCACAACAAACTGTGGAAAATTCTTAAAAAGATGGGAGTACCAGATTACCTTACCTGCCTCCTAACAAATCTGTATGCAGGTCCAGAAGCAACATTGAGAACGATATATGTAACAATGGACTGGTTCCACATCGGGAAAGGAATACGTTAAGGCTGAATATTGTCACACTGCTGACTTGACTTATATTCCGAGTAGTAGTAGTAATAGTAGCTTAGTCGCTAAGTCTTGTCTGACTCTTGCGACCCCATGGACAGTAACCTGCCAGGCTCCTCTGTCCATGGGATTCTCCAGGCAAAAATACTGGAGTGGGATGCCATTTCCTTCTCCAAGGGATCTTCCCAACCCAGCAATTGAACCCAGGTCACTTGCACTACAGACAGATCCCTCACCAAGTGAGCTATGAGAAAGAAAGGTAAAGAAAGTGAAGTTGTTCAGTCGTGTCTGACTCTTTGAGACTGCATGGACTGTAGCCTACCAGGCTCCTCTCACCATGGAGTTTTCAGGCAAGAGTACTGGAGTGGGTTGCCATTTCATCATGGGAAATGCAGGGCTGGATGAAACACAAGCTGGAATCAAGATTGGAGGGAGAAATATCAATAACCTCAGATTTGCAGATGACACTACCCTTATGGCAGAAAGCGAAGAGGAACTAAAGAGCCTCCTAATTGAACGTGAAAGAGGAGAGTGAAAAAGCTAACTTAAAGCTCAACATTAAAGAAATGAAGGTTGTAATATCTGGTCCCATCTCATAATGGCAAATAGATGGGGAAATAATAGAAACAGTGACAGACTATTTCGTTGGGCTCCACAGTCACGGCAGATGGTGACCATAGCCTTGGAATTAAAAGACACTTGCTTCTTGGGAGAAAAGCAGTGACAAATCTAGGCAGCATGTTAAAAACAAAGACACTACTTTACTGACAAAGGTTCATATAGTCAAAGCTATGGTTTTTCCAGTAGGCATGTCTAGATGTGAGAGTTCAACCATAAAGAAGGCTGAGCATCGAAGAATTGATGCTTTTGAACATGTTGCTCTTGTGGTGTTGGAGAAGACTCTCAAGAGTCCCTTGAACTGAAAGGAGATCAAATGAGTTAATGCTAAAGGAAATCAACCTTGAACGTTCATTGGAACGACAGATGCTAAAGCTGAAGCTCTAAAATTTTGGTCACCCTACATGAAGAGCCAATTCATTGGAAAAGACCTTGATGCTGGGCAAGATTGAAGGCAGGAGGAGAAGGGGTGACACATGTTAGGTGGTGGATGGCATAACTAACTCAATGAACATTATTATTTGAGCAGCCTCCAGGAGTTGGTGAGGGACAGAGAAGCCTGGCGTGCTGCAGTCCACGGGGTCACAAAGAGTTGAACATTATTGAGCATCTGAACAATAACATAGTCCCAAAGTACTCCACATGATTGTTATAAACACATCTAACATGTTATTTGTATGCAGACCATATAAAGATGTATTTCATCCCAGTCTATGTATCATATTTCTAATTTTGGCCTTTTTTTGACTTAAGAATATACTGTTTAACATTTCTTATAAAGCTGATCCTGGGGCAGCTGGCTGTGACTCTTGGAGTCCATAACTGATGTTGGTCCTCTGATGTGTGATGCTGGGCCTTGGATCATCTGAGACTGAGGCTTGTTCTGGAGTTAGTGAGGATTCACTGGTGGGCAGAACTGAATCCCAAGACAGCTGGCTCGGGGCTTGGGGGGAGTGCCCCTGGTACTGAGACTGTTATTATCTGACTGGTGTGATAGTCTGGATCCTGGTCTCTCTAGTGAGAAGAGTTGATTCTCAGAGTTTCTGAGGCTTACGGGAGCCTATGGCTATAGCGGCTTTATTTTTAATATCCAGAAAGAGAACTAAGACAAATATCAATAGGTAAATAGATAAAATAATTGTGATACATCTGCACCACAGAATAAAAATACCAGTAAAAAAAGAAACAGGAACACAGACCAAGGTGGATAAACATTTTAGGTAACATACAAACAATATGCAAAGTGAGAATTTACAATCGATACACACCTTTAAATGATGACTATTGTAGTTGAGAATTAAAGATATTACTTCAATAACCTATCTCTTTTATCCAATATTAACAACAGTGCACATATGTATATTATTTGTATTATATATATATATATTTTTATAATTGGATAAAAGAGCTAAATCATTGAAGTAGTATCTTTAATCCATAACATGATTTCTCTGGTGGCTCAGATAGTAAAGAAACTGCCTGCAATGTGGGAGACTTGGGTTTGATACCTGGGTCTGGAAGCTCCAATGGAGAAGGGAATGACTACCCACTCCAGTATTCTTGCCTGGAGAATACTATGCACAGAGGAACCTGGTGGGCTAAAATCCATGGGGTTGCAGGATTGGATATGACTCAGTGACTAACACTTTCACTTTCATATATAGGTATATTTACATTCTCAAAACTACTAATTGAATATAAAGAAAAAGTTGCTACAATGAAGTAGTATTCAGGTCACTGAAACTAAGTTAGTTTTCTACACAAAAAGAGTTGGAAAATATAATCTGATATGGCTTATTAAACCATCTTCTTTGACATTGCTTAATATCTCATTGTGTATTGTAATATTTCTACATTATTATTATTTGTAATACTTCTGCATTAATATCTAGAATTGTATCTGTCCTAAGCAATGAAGAAAAGTGCATAATGCTTCTTAGAGGATTGATAATAGCACATAGTGAATATGTATGTCAACATTGTCTTGTTTCCAAGGAAAAAATGAAACCCTGGAGCAGAAGTTAACTTATATCACATTGTTCAGAGACTCACAGTCATCTTCAATTTAGAGGGCTCACAAAAGGGCACAAACTTGACCCTTAAGAATGCCTAATCTAGGAATTCTCTGGTGGCCCAGCGATTAAGAATCTGCCTGTCAATGCAAGGGACACAGGTTCCTTCCCTGGTCTGAGAAGATCCCCATGCTGCAGAGGAATTAAGCCTGTGTGCGTCAATTTATGAACCTGTGCGCCTAGAGCCTGTGCTCTACACAAGAGAAGCCATAGCAGTGAGAAACCCATGCACTGCAGTGAAGAGTGATCCTGGCTGGCAGCAATTAGGTAAAGTCTGTGCATGGCACACTTATCTTTAATAAGTAAATATTAAAAAAAAAAAGAAAAAGAAACTAATTTATGCCAGCACTTGAAACATAGAGATGCCAGTACTGTCACACACACACACATATTTTAAAACAAAATAATAATTTATCAATTGTATAGAAAAGATACACATTTGTTAAAAACTGCCAAACCCTGTATAGCTGCATAATACATAGAAACAAAAATATAATGTACACTTATAACTCCAAATAATCATTTCAGATAGTACATATTTATTAAAGTAAATATTAATAATGCTTAAATTTACAATATCAAAGTCAAGTCAAAGTGAAAGTCACTTAGTCATGTCTGACTCTTTGCTACCCCAAGGACTATACAGTCCATGGAGTTCTCCACCCCAGAATACTGGAGTGTATAGCCTTTCCCTTCTCCAGGGGATCTTCACAAACCAGGGATCAAACCCAGGTCTCCTTCCTTTCAGGCAAATTCTTTACCAGTTGAGTCACAAGGGAAGCCCGATATATTTAGATATCATTTAATAAAACTGCAATCATAGTCATTTACATACAAATAAGAAGTTTGGTTTATTATAACCAAAAAATAAATTTTACTGAACTTGAAGAAATAGGTGAACTGAAATTATATATTTCCTCATTGTCAGTGAAGTGAAAGTCACTCAGTCATGTCTGATTTTTTGCAAACCCCATGGAATATAGAGTCTGTGGAATTCTCCAGGCCAGAATACTGGAGTGGGCAGCCATTTCTTTTACCAGGAGATCTTCCCAATCCAGGGATGGAACCCAGGTCTACCAAATTGCAGGCGGATTCTTTACCAGCTGAGCCACGAGGGAAACCCAGTAATTTTCTCATTACAAATCCCCAGTAATTTGTAATTTTCTTGTTACAAAAGATAATATACCTTAAAACATTCTTTTAACATGTAAGGGAAAGAGAAAATGAAATAAATACTTTAAAATGTTGAGGTCATCTCTTTAATACTATATTTCAGCCTAAAAGACTTTTAAAAATAAAAAAGTAAAAAGCAAGCAAACAGTACATTTATACTTTATCTCTTTTTTATTCCATTGTTTCCATTTCTGCAATCTTATAGTTGTATAGTATTAAAATCTTTGGTCTTAATTCAAAGCATTGTTGGGTCCCTTGCTCATTTCAATAGAATAACTTTGTTTCTTTCATATTTACTTTGATTGTTCCTGTGGTTGATTAGCTTTTACCATCATTTTCTTTTCAGGAAGGCCAAATAGATTCCGTATTCTCTTTATTGTCTGTAGTATGTAGTATCAATTTTATTTTTGCAAAGTATAGCTGGGTTAGGAATAATGAAAGAAAGTATGCTGAGTATATATATATCAAGGATATTCTCTACAATTTAGTGAATACATACAGCAAACATCCTTGACTTTTTTGACATCTGACACTATGTCTAATTAATATATTTAGGAAACCTACTTAATATAATTTTGAACATGTATTTTCTAGACAAATTACCACATGCATGCTCACACACCCATAGAGAGCTCTTTCATGAAAGTAAGATAGGATCTCTAATGGAGACTATCTTAAGCAAAGAAACTTTAGGCAGAATAATATTTCTATATTTTTTCTCTATTAAAAAGTATGTTTAAAAAAACTTCAATTACAGCTCAGAAACTTTGAGGCCATATCCAATTAAAATTTAATTCTACTACATAGTTAAATTAAGGGTTATTTAAATAATATTTTAGATATTCATAAATAATGCATTTCTTACTAATTAGCAGCTTCTACATTACCTTTTCAACTTCTGTTTAACAAGCATCCTCAGATCTTTAGAAAATTTAGAATTGTATATTTAGTTAGTGGGGGATTAAAGGTAGACCATTATTGAGATTTGTTTAAACAGATACTGAGTTTTCTTGAAATAATATTGTTGTGACAGAATAAAAATACTTACATGCCAATTATAAGAATAGTATGCAAATTGCAATACATCTCTCACTTCTTTATTATTCCTGGAGGGTCAATCTTGCACTGGAACAATTTATAAGATTCTGGAAGATCTATAAACTCTTTAACCAAAACAGGATGGTCAGAACTAAGGTAGATGATTTTCATAGAGAGAGGTTGTCAGTTAAACTTGTTATTCTGTAACATTTAGCATTTTATTATTGAAACTGGGAAAAGAAACCTGAAAATGACTGTAACATTATACTTTTTTTAAATTTTAATTTCAGTGACACTAATGAGCCACTATACACATTAGGTGAATATGAGCTTCATCAAGTAACATTTTGGTAGCCCTTCTTGGGATCAGTGAGTCACTCACACGTTTGTGGCAGTAACCAGTCAAATCATATCCCCTGATAAATTATCAATGTACTGAAGTCTAATTGGTACTTTCAGAGAAAATCTTGCTCCAGAGGCAGTAATTATCCAATTGAGCAATTGACCTGAGAATACTATACAGTAAATTGAGAGCTTACTCCAAGAAATGCCATAGAGAAAATGAATAAACTCATTATTTGTCTCTTATATCACATCTAAATGTGTGATAAAAAGAGTATATCCAAGGGCATTTGAAAAGGGGAAAAAAAATTACAGCCAATGATCTGGAAAAGATTTTGGTGAGAATGAGGTTTAAGGATTCAGAGGGTTTGAATCTGTGGAAGAGATGAAAACTATCCTCTAGAAAATGAAAGGCACTGAATCCTTGTTTCAGCAAAGGCTAGTTCTGTAGCTGACATGTTAATTTGAATTTGTCTATGTGATTCTCAGTTAAAATATCTCTAAAATTAAGATATTATCTATAGTAGTTAGAGAGCTGTTTAATGAAAGCTAAATCATAAAAAATATAAAATGAATGCCTGTTTTATACTAATAGAAACAAATATTTTATAATCAATAACTAGAGGGGAATAAAACACTAAATCCATAGCTTTGGATTCAGAACTTACAGAGATACTTCTCTTGTCTTCTTTTCTGTTCAGCACTATATATGCATCATCGAATCAGACAAGAACAACCAACAAATAGCATGCAAGTACAATAGGATCTACATTTTAACAGATACGGTCTCCTTTTCATAATACTGCTTGAAAAACTAATGAAGGTTTTAATATTCTTCAATCCATCAGAATGGAGTAGTCTATGAAAGTGATGAGTACTTACATTCACATATGTTAGTTAGCTAATATAACAATGCTACTACTGTATATTTATTGATATATTTTAAATATTCAGCTGAAATAAGATGCAGTTTGTAAAGCAGATACTGGGTAATTATGGAATGCACCAAAGTTTGAGTAACTAAAAGACTCTATCAATGAAGAAAGCTGAATTTCTCTAATTGTAAGTACTTCCACATCCCTTGGCTCTTATTGGCCATTCAACTGAAGATTGTATGTTTCCCTGTTACAATCATCTACTGATCCCAGAGTCATCAATTATTGCTTTATCACTTATTCTTGGTTTGTTGTCACACTATTCAATATAGAGAGTAACATGGTAATTACTAGAAACTGTAGGATGGGGCGAAGGAAGAGATGTTTAAAGTTACACACTTGCAACTAGTTATAAATATGTTCTGGAGATCTAATGTACAGGATAATGAATATAAACAATACTGTATTATAATCATCAACATTTCTAAAAGACCAGATCTCAGTTATTTCCACTGCACACAATCGCACCACCGTTATATAATATGATAGAGATGCTAACCATAGATACAAAGCGTGTGTGTGTTAGTCACTCAATTGTGTCTGACTTTGTGACCCATGGATTGCAGCCCATGAGGCTCCTCTGTCTATGGCACTCTCTAGGCAAGAATACTAGAGCAGGTTGCCATTCTATTCTCCAGGGTGTTTTCATGACCCAGGGTTGAACTCAGTTCTTCCCAACTGCAGGCAGATTGTTTACCATCTGAGTTACTTGGAAACCCCATAGGTACAATGACAATCACATTACTGTACACAAATACAGCAAATCAACACATTGTATGTTTCAAATTTGCACAATATTATATTTTAAACACATTACAATAATCATATAAAGCAATGGATTAATTCTTCTACAAATTAATCCTTTATGAAAATTCCTGTCATTTTGTCTATCCTTAAATCTTCCAAGGAATGTTATTATCATTAAAAGATTTTACCATGGTATCCAGTAACAAATCCACTGTTGCTACTGTAAAAAAAATATTAATGTGAACTGAGTGGATCATACTATTCAACATATCAGTTCTTATTAAATTTAATTTTGTCTAAAATAGGGTTAACTTGCAGCTGGTCTGTGGTATTTCCCCATTTACTTCTGAAATGCCTGAAACCATAGTATAGACTCTAGGCTAAGATTAGGATAAGATGACTTAGCTAGCAATTTATAATATCCTATTTAAAGTTTGAAAGTACCCTGGAATATCCCTTTACCACCTTGTCTACATTATTTATTGAAAATATAGAGATGGATGGCTTTCATCTGGCTTAACAGGTTATTTACAGAGCTTGGTTTTGGATACATGACCAGTAGGGTATTCAAATGCCTCAGTAAACATGTGCTTTGCCTCTTCCCATGTGTATACTGTGATTCCCAAAGCAAATGTACCATGTATCTTTGTCATGAAAAGATGCCCTGAGAAATTGTGCCTGAAGTCAAAATTCTTTTTTTTTTTTTTGCCTTCACTTTGTTTCTCCTAATATTTCATATTTTTATCTCGTTGAGGCTTTGGAAGCTCAGTGCTTGTGTGTTTAGTCGTGTCCAACTCTTTGCGACCCCGTGGACTGTAGCCGGCCAGGCTTCTCTGTCGTTGGAATTCTCCAGGCAAAAACACTGGAGTGTGTTTCCATTTCCTCTTCCAGGGGATCTTTCCTTGATCCAGGAACTGAACCTGTGTCTCTTGAATCTCCTATATTGCAAGTGAATTATTTGCCATTGCGACACCAGAGAAGCCCATGAGTTCTTTAAATGTTATGGCCTGATGTAACTCTTATAAATTTCAAAAAATATATATATATTTAACTTGTTTCACTTTAAGCTATTTGGCCATAGATTTCCCTTTGTTAATATTTAGAAAGTTTTGTTTCTAATTAATCAAATGGCAATATATTCTACATTGCTTAATCAATTAAACTGTGATGTTTTTTACTTTCTTTATATTGTACAATTTTATATTTTTACTATCCAAAAATGAAAATGTAGACAAAGAAACTAATAACTTGAGTGTTTAGATCTAAACAGTTAGATTTAAACTCAATAACTGAATTATTTCTAATGTATTACTATGAAAAGTGCTTAAATTATTAGTAATAGAATTATAACACTAATATTTTAAAATTTCTGCAAGAAACATTTAACATCAGCAGAAACGATGAAACTTCAAGATCTCAAGGTCAGAAAGAAGGTCAGAAGAATATTCTAAAGACAGCAGTAGTTGGAAAATGAACCTATTTGCAGTGAAAAGATAATGAGTTCAGCACTTGAAATGCTGGTGCAGGGCTGCATATTGTGCAGTCAGTTCACAGTGGTAAAAAGTGAAATACTGATGTTATAGGTGAAATTGGATAAGATATAAAGATTTCTCTTTCAATATTTTCGTGCATTACTTGGGTATACCTCAAAGCCATTGATAAAATAGCAAGACTTGTTTTCTCCTTGTGTAAAAGTAGTTTAGAAAAGGAAAACTTTACCATAAATTATTTTTATCTATCCCAAGATAGAATAAAAAAAAGTGTGGATCCATAAGTATTGACATAATAATGTCAACCACATGTAAAATGCCTTTATGACCCTGGGTGAAGACTAGAACTCATCCATATACATAGAAAGGCCCAGATGACATACATGACCATAAGGAAAAAATGCTTTACATGGAAATTCAGAGAATCATTTGTCATTTAACATGTATTTGGCCAGTTAAAATATTCAAATGATTTTTGTTTGGTTTTTGATTTTGCTTCTTTGTGTTTTGTTGATATGAGAATCATTGTAATTTTCAGAGAGCAAACACTGAAGAATACTTAATGCAACTACTACATAAATGTTTAAATTTCCTCTACACATTTTTCTATATAGTGAACAACAGTGTACATAAAAACTTGCATGCAACTGGAGAACAATAGAAAATTCACTTAAAATGTTAGCTCTTTGTGACTCTTAGCAATTTATTTTGTGTGTCAAATAGAAATAAATCTTGTTTATCAACTCAGTCACTTCCTACATATTGTATTTATTAAGAATCCATTCTCACTTTTCTTCTGAGCATTGGCCAACCACTCTATCCAAAGAGAAATTCCTTCAATGTTTATGGACTTCCAATTCAAGCTGGAGAAGTAGAAGGATGTGTGCTCATTTCCTATAAGAGCAACAAAATCAAACTACCTGCTGAACAACCATTGACAGAAGGATGCTGGAATTTGCCCCCCCCCCAAATACCTCATGTCCAAAGACAAATAGGATAGTGCAATGAAATGGTAGTTGGTGTGCAATCACAATAAAATCAAATTCAATAACTGCCAGGTGGGTGACCCAGAAACTGGAGCACAATAATATCAAAGAAGTTCTCCCACTGCTGTGAAAGTTATGAGTCCCACATCAGGGGATTCAGACTGGGGATCTGACAAAGGAACTGTAAATCCCCAGGGTATCTGACCTTGAAGGACAGCAAGATTTCATTATAAGACTTCCACAGGACTGGCAGAAACAGAGACTCCACTCTTGGAAGGCAAAAAGCAAATCTTGCATGTATCCAAATCCAGGAGAAAGAAGTGGTGACCTCATAGGAAACTGAACCAAAGCTATCTGCTAGTGTTTGCGGTCTCTTGAAGAAGCATGGATCAGAAGGAGCTCACCACTTGGGTGGAGGCACTGGGAGCAGCAGTCCTGGAAGGTCCCCTCTGGCATAAATCCTTTAGAGGTTGCCATTAACCCTACCATAGAGCCTGTACACCCCAAGGCTGTGTTGCCTCAAGCCAAACAAGTAACAGGGAGGGAGCACAACCCCATCAATCAGCCGATAATCGTATTAAAGTCTTACTGAGCAAGAATGCTCACCAGAGCAAATTTTCTGGACCAAATTTTCCCCATCCTGCCTCTCTCATCAGGAAACTTGCACAAGCCTCTCAGTCTCATCCACCAGAGGGAAAACAGAAGAAGCAAGAAGAACCACAATCCCACAGAACAAAAAAACACATTACAGAAAGTTATTCAGGATGAAAAAGCAGATAATTATGTCCCAAATGAAGGGATAATGTTAAATCCCAGAAAAATAGCTAAATGAAGTAGAGGTAGGCAAACATTCTGAAAAGGATTTCAAAATAATGATAGTGAAGATGATCCAGAATCTCAGGAAACCAATGGAAACGATGCAAAGAATGTTTACCAAAGACCTAAAAGAACTAAAGAACAAATGAACAGAGATTAATAATACATTAGCAGTAATCAGTAGCAGAATAACTGAGACTGGATAAGTGACCTGGAGGGTAAAATGGTGGAAATCACTGCCATAGAACAAAATACAGAAAAATGATGACAACCTAAGAGAACTCTGGGACAGCATTAAATGCACCATCAATTACATTATAGGGGTCCCAGAAGGAAAAGAGAGCGAGAAATGAACTGAGAAAATATTTGAAGAGATAATAGCTGAAAACTTACCTAATTCAGGAAAGGAAATAGTCAACCAAGTCCAGGAAGCCCAAAGAGTTCCAGGCAAGATAAAGATATGTATTTTATCCATACAAAGATAAAATATTAAAAGCAACAAGGGAAAAAATGCAAATAACATAAAAGGGAATCCTCATCAGGTTATCAGCTGATTTCTCAACAGAAGCTCTACAAACCAAAAGGGAATGCACTATATATTTAAAGTGATGAAAGGGAAGAACCTACAACCAAGACTACTCTACCCAGCAAGACTGTCATTCAAATTTGATGGAGAAATCAAAAGCTTTCCAAACAGAAGTCCAGAGAATTCAGCACCACCAAACCAGCTTTAAAACAAATGCTAAAGGAACTTTCCTAGGCAGAAAATGCAAGAGAAGAGAAGGAAAAGACCAACAAAATAAACCCAAAACAATTTAAAAAATGGTAATAAGATCATATATAATGAAAATGGATTAAATGCACCACCAAATGACATAGACTCGCTATGCAGATGAAAACATATGCATGTATGCACTTTTACTTACCATGCCACTCTACTTGAACCCCCCCAATTGTTTGTAATTACTTTATATTGTTAGGGTAATCATGTTCCCATTATAGCTTGCAGTTATAATTATCTTTTATTTTTTTTTGTCTGGCTATTGATTGTGAAAGCTGATAAACATATTTTACTATTGTGGTTATGTATTATTCACTTAATACCATTGTATCATGATTAATCAATTGAAAAACAATTGAATTCCAAAGCTCCAGATGTATTTCTAATGAGCAAATATGTTTAAAATTAACTTGACTATATGATGATCTTTTACTGTTATCTAGTTTATTTCACTTCTTCTATCTCATATTCAATACTCCCAATTCATTTAGTTCATGTTTTCTAATTACTCCGTCTCTCTTTTATGATGTTCCTTCTCAAGTCTTTATTAAGAATAGTAGAAAAGCTTTTGCACATGTATATATACATATATAAATAACATGTATAATATATATAATTTAGAAAACTTATAACTTTTTGCATAGCTAATAAATTTATGACATTTACATTCCTCTTTTTTCACTTAATATGAGATGTTAGATTTCTAATTAAAAGAAAATAGATATGCAAAAAATAAACCACAAAGGTTTATTGTATAGTGAAAGGAATTATAGTCAATGTCTTTCAATAACCTATAATGGAAAACCATCTGAAAAGTAATATGTGTGCATATGTATAAATGCACCTTGCTGTGCACCTGAAACATTGTAATTCAATTGTACTTCAATAAAATATGTATTTAAATATCTATTATCTATGCAAGAAGTTAATGAGAAAAGTATAGTTTTTGTCTCTGAAAAACTCACTGGTTCATTTATTGTAGAAACTTGAAACAATAAAACTTGGTAAAACAATTATCCTTCAATTAAAAAATAAATACTTTAAATTTTTTAAAAAAATTAACTCATGTTCAAGAAACTTTGTAATTTCCTTTAGAAATATTATACTTCCAAAATAAAAACTGAACTTATAATTACTGCTGGTGTAGATATTTTCCAGAACCAAAATAAAATTGACAAATGTATGTGTGTGTGTGTGTGTGTGTAGGCATACATAAATACATAAAAAAGAATAGCATTAGGATTGTGTCCTGCTTAATTTAAGGTTCCTTTGAATTAAATTATCTTGAGTTTCACTAACTTTGTCAGTTAAACTCTAATGAGCAATTGAAGTAATAAGCTTTATTTTTTTAATTTCCAGAAAAAAATGTAAGAGTTTTCATAGGTAGTTATAAATATAATACAAACATTGATGCAGATTACTTCCTCTTCAGGAAAGAAATGATCAAATAAAACTATGTAGAGGAAATGATATTAACAAAGCTTTAAATTATGATGGAAATTAGGAAATTCTCAAGTAAGAGAAGATTCTACATGACTAATATCTTTCTATTCTTTTTTTTTTCCAATAAGATCTTTATAATACTACATAATTTTCTGCAAGCTAAACTTGCCTGATTTCTTCAGCTTTTCTTCATATATAGCATTTTTTAACTGCTTTAGAATTTTGACTTTTGTAGTTGGAACACATCCTCTTTCCTCTGGAAACTAGAATGAGTATATTCCAGATAAAGCAGAATGTATATAAATAATATATGAAATGTGGGGATAAAAACTTTCAACAGTGAGAATTCACGAAAGCAAAATAGCTACACCAGTACTTTGGGCTCCGTGTATTTTAACTGAGATATTTCCCAACCATTCATTTATATTTAAAAAAAGTCCCTGATGTTCCTCTCACTCCAGCATTATATAACCTTTTAGACTCTGTGCTGTTTGCACTCCATAAATAGCTTGTTCATCATCTTTCTGTTCCTCTCTGCTGGAAGTTTGATGTCACCAGATAGACATTTTGATTTTTCTATATTCTATAACAAATAACCACATTTCTTAACTTTTTAATATAATTTAATTTTATTTTTGAAAACAAGTCAACAAAGTGAGTTTGCTTATTTAATTTGTTATGACAACATGGAGAGATAAATGGATTGTGAATGTATATTTAGTTAGGAAACAAAGACTCATGTAATGAAAAATCATCAAATTTTATTTTATTTTATTAAATTTTATTTATTTATTTATTTTTTCTTTACATTATCATGTTGGTTTTGCCATATATTGACATGAATCCGCCATATGTCCTAAAATATTTTCAAACAAGCTAATACATATTTATTTTGAAAACATTATATTGTTCATGTTTAGGATCAAATAACACATCTGTGAAGATACAATATTAAACAAATATCCATGTGGAGTATTTTAATATGCAAAATTAGCCTACAAAATAAATTAAGAGTTTTTAAAAGTGATAGTTTTAACTTTTTCTGGTCATCTGTTAAGACTGGCAGATGGCATAACCAAACTGTTAAAAGTCATCTTTCCATCTGCTCAGTCATTCATGATATCCCTACTATTTATAATGAATACTTATATTCATTGACTATAGTATTATGCTGAAGCAACACCATCAATACCATATGCTTCAAATCACTTGATGTAATTACAGGGTAATAACCACAGGCCTTTCCATCATTTCAGATTATGAGTTTAAATGGTATGACTAAATATGATTATTATTGCACTTGAAGCCTCACATTGGGAAAATATATTTATCATATAGTCAATAAATACTTTTTTTTAAGTGTAATGACATATTGGTCCCAGAGTAGTCTTTTGATTTGATTTTACAAAAAATCATAATATAAAGTAAATGTGAATACATATTGTTTATATTTTAAGAAGATATACATTTTATATACAATAAACATATATATGAATATACTATCTGAATACCATATACACACAAATATATACTCACAAGGAATATAATGATTTATCTATTTAAAAATATACTTGTACAAATATATTGCATTTGTCATTGCAATTATTAACTTAAATTGACATATGTAGAAGTAGTAAATTTCAGAGCAAAGTAGAAATTTAAAAGTCTATGTACACAATTTATTAGAAATAATTTTTGAAAAAACACAATTTTTCTATTTACAAAGAATTTTCACCACTTCTATACACAGTATCTTAACCAGTGAGCTAATATTTATCTCATTTTGTGTGTGTGTGTGAAGTTTACACTCTTATGCTTTTACTACTTATTCCCTCATAAAAATTTAAAAGGTCAGCTAAGTTTTTTGTTTCAAAATATATTTTCTTATTGATAATCTTCATAAAAAAGCTCAAAAGCAGGAAGATATCACCCATTGCTCCACTTTCCTGAGGAAACACGACAAAATAGCAGCCATCCTATAAAAAGAGACAACCAGAAATTAAGTATTCAAAATCAAATGAAAAACAAAATTTTCTTAGACATGAAACAAAAGTAAAAATCAGTGATATGGCTTAAGCTGTGGGTTGAAAGTTTGACTATTTTCATGAAATTTTTAAAGCAAAAATTCTCATTTTTGAAGAAAAAACTAAGGCAGTCTCACTGTCACTGAAAAATAAACAAATAAACATCAACAACAAAAGCAAAAACTTGCTAAGTCCTGAATGGAACTAAAGCTTATTGGAAAACACAAACCAACAGATACTGAGTCAATCACTTAGTCTCCCTTGCTAAAGTTTATAATGAGAAGAAATAAATAAATAAGTAAATAAAATAAAAATAAGAAAAATAAACCAGAGGGCTGAGAATGAGTTCACAGACTGTAATTACAAAATACATGAAAAATTCTGACACTGAAAAAGATGACCAAAATTCATATTTGGAGTAGAATTTATTCTGTACAATGTTTACAAAGCTTGAAAGTGAAAAGGTATCATTCAAATTACACATGCAAAAGAAGTGTAGAAACAAATAGCTAAATTTATAGTGGGCCAAGAGCTGACACATCACAATAGAAGATATCAAATAACCAAAATGAATACAAAAAAAAGTTCATCATCATTAGTTACCAAAAGATGCAAATTCGAACCACAATGAGGCACCACTTTAAATACATTGAAAGTGAAAGTGAAAGTTGCTCTTTGCAATCCAATGGACTATACGGTCCATGGGATTCTCTAGGCCAGAATACTAGAATGAGTAGCCTTTCCCTTCTCCAGGGAATCTTTCCAATCCAGGGATCGTACCTCTCCAGGGGATCTTCCCAACCCAGGGATTGAACAAAGGTCTCCTGCATTGCAGGCAGATACTTTACCAGCTGAGACCCAAAGGAAGCCCAAAAATACTGGAGTGAGTAACCTATTCCTTCTCCAAGGGATCTTTCTGACCCAGGAATCAAACTGGGTCTCCTCCATTGCAGGCAGATTCTTTACCAACTGAGCTATCAGGGAAATCCTAGAATTGTCAAAAACAGAAGTTCCCCAATTCCAGGATCCAGTGCCTGGTATTCTGAGGTGGAACAAAATAAAGTTCACAGTAAGTATAATGTGCCTGAATCATCCCAAACCATTCCCTAACCCGTCAGTCCATGGTCGCTGGTGCCAAAGGTAGGGGACCGCTGGTCTAAAATATAAAATGTGAAGATACAAAATAACTACAATTTTTATACGCTATTGGTGAGTGTCTAAAACATTAAACTATTTTGGAAAGCTAGTTTGCAGCTTCTTATAAAGTGAAATATGCACTAACCACATAATCCAAAAATGTAATGCTTATAATATTTACATGCAAATACACATAAAAACTACATTCATAATAGCTCAAAAGAAAACAACTCAAATGTCAATCAACTGATAGATGGATAAATACAATTCAATACTGCTCAACAGTAAAATGAAATGAGCCATCTATCCATAGCACAACAATGGTGAATCTAAATATATATTATATAAAAGCCAGAAACAGAAAAGTAAATATTGAATGACTCAATCTGTTTGAAAATCTAGAATGGACTGAACTAATTTGTCAAGACAGAAATCAGATTATGTTCACTGGGTGGGGAGATGGTTGACTAATTGCAAAACACCATTAAGATCATGGATAAAATTTCTGATATAATGGTTGTATTTCTTATTTTGAGTGGTGTGTGATGGGGTGGTTACATGATTGTGCAACTGTCAGAACTTATTAAACTATACATTCAAAATGTATGTGGTTTATTGTGTTTAAATTATAGCAGAGTAAAATTGATTTAAAAATAAAGGGTGGCAGACTTGAAGAATCAATAGCAAATTAGTGATGCACTAATACTTGTACTCCACTACATAATGTATTAAAAGACAATATTGATATGTCATGTGGAAACCAACTCCAAGAGGCAAAAATATTGAGCAAGAGAGAAAGAGAGAGAAAGCAAAGAATAACGAGGAGAAGAAAAAGGAGGTAAAGTGGAGAGGACAAAGGGAGGAGGAGAAGAGGCATGGCATGGGAACAGAGAGATGGAGGCAAAATAGTAGAAATGGGCTTCCTAGGTGGTTCAAGTGGTAAAGAACCAGACTGTCAATGCAGGAGCTGCCGGAGACACAGGTTCAATCCCTGGATCCAAAAGATCCCCTGGGGAAGGAAATGACAACCTGCTCCAGTATTCTTCCTGAGAATTTCCATGGACAGAGGAGCCCTGTGGGCTACAGTTCATGGGATCACAGTCAGACACGACTGAGCACACCACAAGCAAATAGTAAAAATACAATTCAGTTCAGTTCAGTCACTTAGTCATGTCCAGTTCTTTGTGACTCCATGGATTATAGCACACCAGGCTTCTCTGTCCATCACCAACTCCTAAAGCTTGCTCAAACTTATATCTGTTGGTGATGTATCAAATCATAAAGTAAGAAAATGTTAACTGGTTAATGTGAGATTAACCATGATAAGGCCTTTATCTTAGGGGAAGGAAAGAAACATAGAATAACTTTATGTATATATAGATCATTTAATATAGTATATACATAAAAACATACAATAAATTATATATTCTATTATTATAGAATATGTAATAAAACTGCATTATTACATGAATATCTATAGATTTAATGTTATCAAATAGAAGTAATATAAAAAAAGTTTCCAAAATATCAGAGAGGAGGAAAGGGATGTCAAAAAAAAAAAAAAAAACCACCAGCTTCATAGAAGACCAGAAGGAAAAAGAAGAGAGAAAACAAAGGGCTGGTAAAATACAGGACTTTGTGGATGAGGGTAAGGGTGGGATGAGATGGGAGAAGGGCATTGAAGCATGTTAATTGTCATGTGTCTAATCAATCGCCAGCCCAGGATTGATGCTCGGGACTGGTGCAGCGAGATTTCCCGGGGGGGAGGGAGGAGGGAGGGGGGACCCGGAGGGGAAGCATATGTAAACCCATGGTGATATCATAACAATGTATGGCTAAAACAATAATTAAAAAAAAAATAAAAAAATTTAAAAAAAAAAAAAAAAATACAGGAGTAGATACTAGTCACAAAGTATCACTGTTGAGAGATCACATTTTTAGACACAGTATATTCAGTTCAGTTCAGTTCAGTTACTCAGTCCTGTCCAACTTTTTGCAACCCCGTGAACTGCAGCACTCCAGGCCTCCTGTCCGTCACCAACTCCCGGAGTTTACCCAAACTCATGTCTGTTGAGTCGGTATATTACCCCTACTTGTAGGCTGTGCGGCTGGAACAACTGTGAGAAGTTACCTCATGTCCAGGGGAAGAGAAGTCTCAGTAAGATAGTAGATGCTGGAGCAGTGGCTTTATGGTGCTGGAGTGATTTTGAGGAGATACCCCATGTCCCAAGGCAAGGGAGAAGCCCCAACAAGATGGTAGGAGAGGCAAGATTATGGTTAGAATCAAACCCCACACCCACCAGAGACATGCAGAGGGCTCAAATATACCTTGTGCACACAAGGACGCAGAGATCCCACAGAGACTGAGACAGAAATGTGTTTGGGTGTCTCCTGAGGAGGTATGGGTCAGCAGTGGACTGTTGTTGGGGCAGGGTCTCTGGGTGCAGTAGATTTGGATATGACATAAGCCCTCTTGGAGGAGGTCACCATTAACCCCACCATAGAGTCACCAGAATGTACACAGGACAGGGGAAACAGACTCTTGGAGGGCACAAACAGAACCTTGTGTGCACCAGGACCCAGGAGAAAAGAGCAGTGACACACAAGACACTGACCCAGACTTGCCTGTGAATGTCCAGGAATGTCTGGCGGAGGCATGGGTTGGTGGTGGCCTGCTGCAGGGTTGGGAGCACAGAGTGTAGCACTGCCTGCATGGGACCTTCTGAAGGAGGTCACCATTATCTTTATTACCTCTATCATTGTTTTGCCTCAGGTCAAATAACAGGGAGGAAATATAGCCCCATTCTTCAACAGAAAATTGAATTAAAGATGTGCTGAGCACAACCCTGCCCATCAGAACAAGACTCAGTTTCCACCTCAGTCAGTCTCTCCCATCAGGAAGCTTCCATAAGCCTCTTATCCTTCTCCATCAGAGGGCAGACAGTCTGAAAACCACAGACACAGAAAACCAACCAATCTGATTACATGGGCCAGAGCCTTGTATAACTCAATGAAACTATGAAACATGCTGTGTAGGGCCACTCAAGACAGACAGGTCATGGTGGAGATTTCTGATAAAACGTGGTCCACTGGAGAGGGGATTTGCAAACCACTTCAGTATTCTTGCCTTGAGAACCCTTTGAACAATATGAAAAGGCAAAAAGATAGGACACTGAAAGATGACCTCCCTAGATCAGTGGATGCCCAGTATGCTACTGGAGATCAGTGGAGAAATACTTCCAGAAAGAATGAAGAGATGGAGCCAAAGTAAAAACAGAACTCAGTTGTGGATGTGACTGGTGATGAAAATTAAGTCCAATGCTATACAGAACAATATTGCATAGGAATCTGAAATGTTAGGTCCATGAATCATGGCAAATTGCGAGTGATCAAACAGGAGATGGCAAGAGTGAGCATCAACATTTCAAGAATTAGCGAACCAAAATGGACTGGAATAGGTGAGTTTAACTCAGATGACCATTATATTTATTACTGTGGGCAAGAACCCCTTAGAAGAAATGGAATAGTGATCATAGTCAACAAAAGATCCTGAAATGTACTTGGATGCAAACTCAAAAAAGGCAGAATGATCTCTGTTCATTTCCAAGGCAAAGCATTCAATATCACAGTAATTCAAGTCTATGCCCCAACCAGTAATACTGAAGAAGCTGAAGTTGAATGGTTCTATGAAGACCTACAAGACCTTCTGGAACTAACACTCCCCCAAAATGTCCTTTTCATTATAGGGGACTGGAATACAAAAATAGGGATTCAAGAAACACTTGGAGTAAGAGGCAAATTTGGCCTTGGAGTACAGAATGAAGCAGGGTAAAGGCTAACAGAGTTTTTCCAAGGGAACACACTGGTCACAGCAAACACCTTCTTCACACAACACAAGTGAAGACTCTATACATGGACATAACTAGATGGTCAATACCAAAATCAGATTGATTATATTCTTTGCAGCCAAAGGTGGAGAAACTCTATACAGTCTACACAAACAAGACCAGGAGCTGACTGTGTCTCTGATCATGAACACCTTATTGCCAAATTGAGACTTAAATTGAAGAAAGGAAAAATCATTAGACCATTTAGATATGAACTAAATGAAATCCCTTATGATTATATAGTGGAAATGGCAAATAGATTCAAGAGATTACATCTGATTGATAGAGTGCCTGAAGGATTATGGACAGAGGTTCGTGACATTGTAAGGAGGCAGTGATCAATATTATCCCCAAGAAAAAGAAATGAAAAAAGGCAAAGTGGTTGTCTGAGGAAGTCTTACAGACAGCTATGAAAAGAAGAGAAGCAACAGACAAAGGAGAAAAGGAAAGAAATACCCATTTGATTGTAGACTTCCAAAGAATAGCAAGGAGAGATAAGAAAGCCTTCCTCAGTGATCAGTGCAAAGAAATAGAGGAAAACAATAGAATGGGAAAGACTAGAGATCTCTTCAAGAAAATTAGAGATTCCAAGGGAACTTTTCATGCAAAGGATGGACACAATAAAGGACAGAAATGGTATGGACCAAACAGAAGCAGGAGATAATTAGAAGAGGTAGCAAGAATATACTGAACAGCTATACAAAAAAGATATTAATGATACAGATAATTACGATGGTGTGATCACTCACCTAGAGCCAGACATCCTGGAATGAGAAGTCAAGTGGACCTTAGGAAGTATCACTACGAACAGAGCTAGTGGAGGTGATATAATTCCACTTGAGGTTTTTCAAATCCTAAAAGACAATGCTGTAAAAGTGCTGCACTCAACATGTCAGCAAATTTGGAAAACTCAGCAGTGGCCATGGGATGAGTCATGTCTGACTCTTCTGCAACCTCATGAACTGTAGCTCACCAGGTTTCTCTGTCCATGGGTTACCCAGGCAGAAATACTGGAATGGATAGCCATTTCCTTCTCCAGGGAATCTTCCTGATCTAGGTATTGAATTCAAGTCTCCTTCACTAGCAGGCAGATTCTTTACCACTGAATCACCAGGAAAGTTCAGATACAGAAGTTAAGAAGTAGAAATTGGTCACAACTCAAAAATGGTTTTCATGGATTGGATTGAGCACCTATATAAGAAGATTAGAAATAAATCCCTTCCTTATTGTAAGAGATGGGACACAAATAATCTATGATGTGTTAACAGCACAAGTACTCTTATTACTGTTGGCATCATGAGATAAAAGGCAAACGGAAAGGAGGTACTTAAAAAATTTAGTGGCTATTCAACCTTATAACTATGGCAAAAGTTATAAGAACTATATTCTCTGGTTTCCTTTAAAGAATCTAAAGCATCTATATTGAGAATACAAAGTTAAAAGCTATAATATAAGTGTATACCTACTTGTGCATCACAAACCTTCTTTGCTAGCTCTGATTGAAGGAGCCCTCAATTCCTGTAGTTGTACCCAGAAAGGTTGAGAGCCTAGCCTAAGGTGTAACTCTGGATTGCAATACTGATTAGTGCTCAGTCCCATGAATTTGCTTACACTGAAGACAGTGAAAGTTGCATACATATGAGGATTGAGCGAGAACTAGGGCATGAGATGAGCAAATAGTAAAGTACTTAGTAAAAGTCAGTCAGTCGTGTCCAACTCTTTGAAATCCCATGGACTATATAGTCCATGGAATTCTCCAGGCCAGAATACTGGAGTGGGTGTCCTTTCCCTTCTCCAGGTGATCTTCCCAACTCAGGGATTGAACCCAGGTCTCCCGCATTGCAGGTGGATTCTTTACCAGCTGAGTCACAAGGGAAGCCCAAGAATACTAGAGTAGGTAGTCTACCCCTTCTCCAGAGGATATTCCCAACCCAGGAATCATACTGGGGTCTCCTGCATTGCAGGTAGATTCATTACCAACTGAGTTATCAGGGAAGCCCAAGCGAACATAAATGAGGAAGAAAACTTTTAACTGAAGTATTTCCTTCAACTTTCACATAAACTCCTTTCAATAGCTATCTTTGGGGAAATAGCTTACTGAGATCATCCTTGATCTTAGAATACAATTCTATCACCTCAGATTCTAAGTCAATAATGAGACAAGTCAAACAGAGAGAGATAAGGACTGGTCTTCTAGGTTCCTTACTAAGAGCTGAAAATAAACCATGCACAACTATTACGTGTAAGTGGAAATGTCAGGACATTCCTGGCATACAAATGAAGCTTTACAATGTTTCAGGGAAATGAACATACTCAGATAAATTTGTTCTGGCAAATTTTTCTGTATTGCCATTATCATTACTTCCAAGAAGGTCTGGATTATACTTTTTTCACTAAGAAATTAATTGGTAATGAGGGAAGCAATAGCATCCCTTAGGTACATTATGGTAGCTGCAGACTATATCAAGGGTTAACAGTGATTTATTCTTCAGATAAATTTTATTTCTAATCTCAGTGAGAATACTGGGATCCCAGAGTAGCAAAGGCCAGATAATCCTGTTGCTTCTCCATCACCAAAGAAATGAGAGTAATTATAACTTTATATCATGAGAACAGGTAGCTCTCAGATTATTTTGACTCTCAGACATCTTAGTGAATAGCTGGATTCATAGAAATCAAATAATGAACAGTGTGCTAAGATTCTATGTCTTATATATAGGGAAAAAACTGCTGAATATGCTGGACAGAAATCTAACTGAAATCACTACTGTGAAGTTTCACATGCTGTTTTCATATTTCAGTTCACAGAGCAATTCATAAGACCAAGAAACAGTCAACTGATTAGTATTCCAGGTCTGTTTTAGGAAATATTCTTTAGTGTACTCTCAGGTATATAGATCTTTCTCCTATCTTCCCAAGAGAAATCAGCAGTAATGTACCAGGTAGAGGGAAATAATAATATTGTCCAGGAGTTATTAAATATTAACTCTGAACTTATACTGATCTCTAGAGACCTGAGTGAGAGTGTGGAAAGATTTAAGAAAGGATTTAAAGGATCTCTAGGAAGGATTTAAAGAGGTTAGAATATAGATCATGATTTGAATCTAGTATATTTAATAATAGATCTTTACTATAAATGTTTTCCATAATTAACTGTGAAATATACAGCTGAGATTAAAATTGATAAATGACAGAAACCCTACAATACTTCTTGATACTTAGGAGTGTCACTATTACGATAGGAAAGGGTGCATGGATGTTCTTAGGACCTTTGCACTATATCCCAGTCTTTCTCCAACCTACACTTGAGTCAAGGCATTGAAATTACATGGCCTTCATTTATAGTGGTTTCTGGTTGAGTTTGGACAAGCGGGGATCTCTATGGG
Organism: Antilocapra americana; assembly: GCA_007570785.1. Taxonomy (NCBI): domain Eukaryota; kingdom Metazoa; phylum Chordata; class Mammalia; order Artiodactyla; family Antilocapridae; genus Antilocapra; species Antilocapra americana. The sequence goes on along the minus strand of ML664078.1, from coordinate 355,709 downwards.
AAATTGAAGGGAGAGAGGAGAATGAACACAGATAATGATCAATTTGTCTTCCTGAAAGTTTTCTGTGATGGACTTTGCCTCTTGAATGTGTCCCTGAAGGAAAACTTTTCCGTTTACTCCCATAGTCCTCTAGGCCTCCAAGTTCACATTTTGACCCTGCATTTATTCATTATCCTTTAGATTTTCTCTAAACAGCTCCCACACCTTTGTCATTAGTTGTGTTTGAAAAAAGAAGCTATTTTCAGGTTTTTAATGAGATAATATATCCTGTTTCCTCTTGACAATGACTGATACAGAAGTCACTATATAATACTGAAAGGAATAAATCATATATATTATGAAATATCATAAATTGACATGTACTTGATGAAAAAGACTCAAAATCGTAACCCAAACTCATCCAATTATGAGTGCAATATTTTAGATCATATCTATTAAAGTTGATGAATAAAATGACAAAGTTGATACAAGTATAAAAGTTATTAATGTTTTAATTAACAAGATAATTGCATATAAAAGCCATTCAGATTACAGAAATAATGTATTTTCATTTTGACTGTATTTGTAAGACATACAAAACTTGTTATTTAGTATTTTGAAAAAAAAAAAAACTCTCAATAGACCCCAGCAATAGAAATTTAGTCAAACATGTGTGTTTAGAAATGTCAAAGTACACTCAAAATAAATGCATCTACATTAGAGATAATTGAACAGATCAGAAACTTGACTATTAAAAAAGGAAAAATTAATTTAAAAAGTAGCAAAAGCAGATGTGGAGAAAAGGAAACACTTCCATACTGTTTTTGGGAATATAAACTGATACAGTCATTATAGAAAATAGTTTGGGGATTCTTTAAAAAAATCTAGGGCTCAATCTACCATAAGAGTCAGCAATCCCACTATAGGGCATATAATCTGAGAAAGCCACAATTTTAAAAGACAATTGAACCCCAGTGTTCATTGTAGAACTATTTGCAATAGCCATGGCATGAACGAAACCTACATGTCTGTCTATAGATGAATGGATAAAGAAGAAAATGTAGTACAATATACAATGAAATATTACTCACTCATAAAAAAGAACAAATTTGAATCAGCTGTAGTAAGGTGGATGAACCTACAGTCTCTTAAACAGAGTGAAGCGAGTCAAAAAAAAAAACAAAAAAGCAAAAACAAGAATTTTGTATTAACACATATATATGGAATCTAGAAAAATGGTATTGATAAACCTAGTAGAGAATGGACTTGTGGACACAGAAGGGGGAAGGTAAGGGTGGGATGAACTGAAACAGTAGCATTGACATATATACATTACCATGCGTAAAATACATAGCTAGTGGAAAGCTGCTATATAACACAGGGAGCCCAGCCGGGGGGGGATGATCCCTGCTTGCTGTGATGAACTAGAAAGGTGGGATGGGGAGGGGAGGGAGGCTCAAATGTGAGGGGATAAGTATATATATATAATGATGACTGATTTACATTGTTGTACAGCAGAACAGCGCTTACAATGTAACATCACATTGTAAAGTAATTTTCCACCAATTACAAATTTTAAAAAAACAACAACTGAGATTAAACTACAAAAAATAAAATAATAAAATTGTAATAACTTATTACATTGATATACACATATTTTGTTGTATGAGACAACTCATTTAATACAGTCTAAATATAGACAGTAAGAATGTTAGGGTTTTCTAATATGCTGTTACAAATAACGAGAAAGCAAAAATATATTTAGAAAAAAAGAGAATATCTTTCTGTACACTATACTCACTGTGTTTGAGTTAACAGAAATATGTAAAATCCTGTATCTCACAGTTAGAAATCATACCTTGTTTGCTCATGAAAAATTTACAAAATGTAAGTATTTTACAATATACACTAGAACTCTGAAAAATATCAAAGAACCTAAGTACAAAAATAAAACAAAAAATTTAGGTCTCAACAACACACACCTAGATATTTAAAAGGAAATGATGATGGAAATTTATGGAATATTCCATAGTGAAACAAGTCATTAAAATAATAAGTGATTATTTGTAGAATTTAGCTAAAGTGACAATTAAAGAATATTAATATATTTAAATGATGGCCATTTTTAAACTAAGTGGCCCACAAGCAAGAATACAAAGAAAAAACAACAGAACAGATATTATGAAAAGCTACAGAATAAACCTTAAAAAAAGCAACAAAATAGGCTTTGTGAAGATATAGATAAAAATTCTATAAGCATAAATTAATGAATATAAAACAAAATAGTCCATCAAGAACAAATAATATTTCTTTGAAATAATAATAACAAGATGGTAAGTGAATCTAAACAATACTAAATAAATTGCAAATAATAAATATTAGGAGTAAAAAATAGGACCTAATTCTTATTTCTTATACTCTTAACCTATTATTATTGAAAGGTTGTTGACGAAATCACAAAAAAGACACTGGGAATCTTGGCCTCCAGAAGAGAATTCAATCTGGGGCCAAAGACGAAGCTTGGTCTTCAGAGCTTTTGTGTAATAAAGTTTTATTAAAGTATAAAGGAGATAGAGAAAGCTTCTGACATAGGCATCAGAAGGGGGTAGAAAGAGTACCCCCCTGCTAGCTTTTGGCTGGATGTTAGTTATATAGTCACTAGCAGTTCACTAATGAAAGAAAGGAATGTCTCAAAACTCAGAATGGCACAAGGCCCCTCATACAGAAGATGTATTTTGGGATTATCTTGGCACCAGATGAGTCATCCCGGGCCATTAAACAATTGACTTGAATTTTGTAGAAGGGCAGTTTTCCTACAGATAGTTTCATTTACATAGATTAGGGGAACAATGTCTGAGTATAACATACTGGTTTGTCAAGTCGGTTCTAAGCCATTTGGCAGAACCAGACTGAAAGACAGAGCTTGGGGTAAATGCATAGTATATTAACATAGCTTAAGACAAACATTTCCATAAGAAGAATGCATTGATTAACTCAAGATTTGAGAATAGTAAATTTCAGGTGAGACCAGGTGTTGCTATGGCAACACAGTATTTTAAGAGAAACCTCTTTTAAATTCGTATAGAGAAGGGAAAAAGTATAGTTAGCTTGTTTCCTCCTGCCACTTAAGAGAGAGATAAAAATGTCTGACACTTGCAGCCTATTTCCTAGGTTTGGAGACCCCTGGCCTTCCTGCCTGTTACCCTCTCATTATTTTTAATATTCATTCTAAATATGTAATATTATGCATACTAAGCCTTGACTATTTGCCTTAACTAAACTCACAGGATTGATATTCTGAAACTGTAATGTTATAGAATTTTGTTTGTAAACTAGTTAATGTAGCAGCGCTCACAGGTAACCATGCCAACACTTTAAAATTCTGCAATCTTGATAATTGTAGGAATAATAGAAATTAGAAACACATTTATTTGGGGGCCAGTATTTCTGGATATGTGTGTGTGTGTGAGTGTGTGAATGCAGTTTGGATTGTTTGGAAAGAATAAAGAATTAGCACACATATCTATGCCATGTTGTTGTTGTTCAATCCCTAAGTTGTCACTTACTCTTTGCCAGCCTATGGAGTGCAGGACGTCAGGCTTTCCAGTCCTTCATTTTCTCCTAGAGTTTGCTCAAATTAATGTCCATTGAGTCGGTGATGGTATCTAACAATCTCATCCTCTGCTGCCCTTTTCAATTCAATTTTTCCCAGCATCGGGATACTTTTCAATGAGTCAGCTCTTCCCATCAAGTGGCCAAAGTATTAGAGCTTCACTTTCAGCATTAGTTCTTCCAATGAATATTCTTTAGGATTGACTGGTTTGATCTCCTTGATGTTCAAGGGACTCTCAAGAGTCTTCTCGAGCATCACAATTCAAAAGCATCAGTTCTGTGGCACTCAAACTTTTTATGGTCCAACTCTCATATCCGTGCAGCATCATCTTTTAAAATAGCTTTTAAATAATCCTAAACAGAATTTTAAATAGCTCCAGTAATTCCATCATCTCTACTAGCTTTGTTCATAACAATGTTACCTTAGGTCTATTTGACTTCATACTCCAGGATTTTTGGCTCTTGGTGAATGACCATACCATTGTGGTTATCCAAGTCATTAAGACCTCTTCTGCATAGTTGTATAGTGCTGGGTATCCTTGCTGCTTCTTAACCTCTTCTGCTTCTGTTAGGTCATTGCCATTTCTGTCCTTTATTGTGTCCATTCTTACATGAAATGTTTTCTTGGTATCTCCAGTTTTCTTGAAGAGCTCTCTAGTCTTTCCCATTCTAGTATTTTGCTCTACATCTTAGCATTGTTCATGAAAGCAGGCTTTTTTTTTTTTTTTTAACTTATCCTTGCTATTCTCTGGAACTCTGCATTCAGTTGAATATATCTTTCCCTTACCCCTTCTCCTTTTGCTTCTCTTCTCAGCTATTTGGAAAGCCTCCTCAGGCAATAACTTTGCCTTCCTGCATTTCTTTTTCTTTGGGATGGTTTAGCTCACCACCTGCTGTACAGTGTTGTGAATTTCTGTCCATAGTTTTTCAGACATTCTATCAGATCTAATCCCTTGAATCTATCTATCACCTTCAAGGTATAATCATAAGGGATTTGGTTTAGGTTGTACATGAATGGCCTTGTGGCTGTCCTTACTTTCTTCAATTTTAGCCTGAATTTTGCAAGAAGCAGCTCATTATCAGAGCCACAGTCAGGCCAGATATTCTTTCTGCTGTAAAGGGAATGGTTACCCACTTGAACATTCTAGACTGTATAATTCCAAGGACAGAGAAGCCTGGTGTGTTATAGTCCATGGGGTTGCAAAGAGCCAATCATGATTGAAGAACTAACACTTTCACTTTTTATATTCTGTCTAGGTTTGTCATAGCTGTCCTTCCAAGGCGCAAGCATCCTTTAATTTTATGGCCGCAGTCACCATCGCAGTAATTTTGGAACCCAAGAAAATAAAATCTATCACTGTACCTACCTTTTCCCCTTCTTTTTGCCATGAAGTGATGGGACTGGATGCCATAATCTGAGCTTTTTGACTGTTGAGTATTAGGTCAGCTTTTTTACTCCCCTGTTTCAAATACATCAAGAGGCTCTTTAGTTTCTTCATTCCTGCCATTAGGATGGTATCATCTGCATAGCTAAGGTTGTTGATATTTCCCCAGGCAATCCTGATTCCATCTTGTGATTCATCCAGCCAAGTATTTCACATGATGTACTCTGCATATAAGTTAAATAAACAGGGTCACCATGTACAGCATTTTTGTACTCCTTTCCCAATTTTGAACCAGTCCATTGTTCCATATCCAGTTCTAACTGTTGCTTCTTGAGCTGCATGCAAGATTCTTAGGAGACAGTTTGAGTGGTCTGATATTCTCATCCCTTTAAGAATAGTTCACAGTTTGCTGTGATCTACACAAAGTGTTTTATATAGTCAATGAAACACAAATAGATATTTTTCTCAAATTCCTTTCTTTGTTATCCAAAGAATGTTGGCAATTTGATTCCTGGTTCCTCTGCCTTTGCTAAGCCCAACTTACACATCTGGAATTTCTCAGTGCATACACTGCTGAAGCCTGGCTTAAAGGATTTTGAGAATAATCTTACTAGCATGTGAAATAAGGAAAATTGTCCTATAGTTTGAACTTTGTTTGGCACTGCCCTTCTTTGGGATTGGAATGAAAATTGACTTTTTCCAATCCTGTGGCTACTGCTGTGTTTTCCAAATTTGCTGGTGTATTGAGTACAGTACTTTAACAGCATAATCTTTTAGGATTTTAAACAGCTCTGCTGAAATTCCATAACCTCTGCTAGCTTTATTCATAGTAATACTTCCTAAGGCCTACTTGACTTCACACTTCAGGATATCTGGCTCTTGCTGAGGAACCACAACATCCTGACTATCTAGGTTTAAGACAATTGTTGTGCAGTTCTTTGATGCATTCTCCCCACATCTTCTTAATTCCTTCTGCCATTTTTTTGGTCCTTTACCATTTTTTTGCACTTTAGAGTGTTATCCTTGCATGAATTCCTTGCTTGATATTTCCAATTTTCTAGAAGAGCTCTCTAGTCTTTCCCATTCTATAGTCTTCCTCTATTTCTTTGCAGTCTTCAAAGACTTCTTATTCTCCTTGCTGTTCTCTAGAACTCTGCATTCAGTTGAGTATATCTTTCTCTTTCTCCCCTGATTTTCCTTTCTCTTTTTTCCTCAGTTATTTGTAAAGCCTCCTCAGACAGCCACTTTGTCTTCTTTCAATTCTTTTTCTTCAGGATGGTTTTAGTCACTGCCTCCTGTATAACATTATGAACCTCTGTCTATAGTTCTCTAGGCACTCTACCAGATCTAATTCTTTGAAGCTATTTGTCATCTCCACTGAATAATAAGCATAAGGGATTGTTTCTTAGGTCATACCTGAGTGGCCTAGTGGTTTTCCCTACTTTCTTCAAATTATGTCTGAATTTTGCAGTAAGGAGCTCATGACCTAAGTCACACTTAGCCCCAGACTTTGATTCTGCTGACTGTATAGACCTCCATCTTCAGCTACAAAGATTATTATCAGTCTGATTTTAGTATTAACCATTTGATGATGTTCATGTGTTAAGTTGTCTCTTTTATTGTTGGAAGAAGGTGTTTGCTGAGACCAATGTTTTCTCTTGAAAAACTTTGTTACACATAGTCCTGCTTCATTTTGTACTCCAAAGCCAAATTTGCCTGTTAGTCCATGTATCTCTTGACTTCCTATTTTTGCATTCCAATCTCCTATGATGTCTTTTTTTTTTTTTTTTTTTTTTGCTGTTAGTTCCAGAAGAACTTTTAGGTTTTCATAGAACCAGTCCACACAGTCCACATGAGCTTCTTCAGCGTCAGTAGTTAGGGCATAGACTTGTGTTACTTTGATGTCGAATGGTCTGCCTCGGAATGAATCGAGGTCATTCTGACATTTTTGAGATTGTAACCAAGTTGTGCATTTTGGACTGTTTTGTTGATTATTAGAGCTACTCCATTTCTTCTAAGGATTTCTTGCCCACAGTAGTAGATATAATCATCATTTGCATTAAATTCACCCATTCCAGTCCATTTTAGTTCACTGATTCCCAAGATGTTAATGTTCACTCTTGCCATCTCCTACTTGATCACATCCAATGTAAACTAATTCATGGACCTAACATTTCAGGTTACTGCGCAGTATTGTTCTCTATAGCACTGGAATTTACTTTCACTGCCAGACACATCCACAACTGAGCATCATTCCTGCTTTGATCCAAATGTTTCATTATTTCTGGAGCTTAGCAATTGCCCTCCACTTTTCCCCAGTAGCACACTGGACACCTTCTGACCTGGGGAGCTTATCTTTCAGTGTAAAATCTTTTTGTCTTTTCATATTGTTTATATGAATTTCATGAACATAAAAGTATACTGTTTTGTTATTACCTAGTGTTTGGAATTCATATGGAAGTGATGAAACTTTATCTTGTATGATCAGTTGCTTTTTATCTCATTGACTTGTCTCTGAGTGGTTGTTAAGAAGTATTTATAATTTAATCAATCACACTTGACCTCTATTATTTGTAGAAGTTTTAAAGAACAATGGCTTATATGTATGGCTGGTGTGTGGCCTCCTCATCAATATGCTATTTTCATAATCTCATACTCAATTGGCTGCAGTTTTCTACAAGGGGAAGTTGATCCCACTCCAGTTGATTTGCATTCTCTTCAATACATGGAAAAATTCCACAAGGATTCATAATTGGCTTTTTCCATTATGCCAGTTCCATGCCCTTTTAGAAATCTGGTTTCTAAATTTGCTTTATGATAATACAGCTATGCCAATGGTGTTCTCATTTACTGAATTGATGAAAAAGGTCAGTCATTCTCTCCAAGGAGTGCTTAAGACCTAAATATGCCTTTGAAGTCCAGAAATTTTTCAGCCACTAGAAGTAAAATAATCCTTTTAATAAAACATTTCTGCTTAAAGATATGTGAAAGCTTTGAAAAAAAATAACTTTGCGTTTAATTGACCACATGAAGTCCCCACTCAAACTCAGTTGTCCTGTCCTGTTTTATGGATACTTGTGTCATTAGACTCCTTAGAGCAGATAGATTTGGAAAAAAGATGTATGCAAATAAAGTGTGTGAAAATTGTTTTAATTTGCATTTGTGGGTCAGTTCATAACCTAATAGCAAAATTTCAAAGAAAAGAATTTCTCATAGTCATGGAGATTTTGACAGATTTAAATTCATGTAGCATATGGGCACTTAGTATGATGCATAAATGAACAGAAAATGATCAGCAATGCATATGTGCAATACATTTGTTATTTATATTAAGGAAATGGGATATTAAGGGATGATTGAGCCAGTCATTGTATGTAAGATAAAAAAAATTAATCAAAACTCTTTAATTTAAAAATAAATGTATTGTCCAACAAACGTCTTGGTCAATCCCCTACCCTCCTCCATTTTCTTTGAACAGGTAGGAGTTTCAAATATCTGAGACTCTATAGGTGGCTTGGAATTATTATTGCTGATATATACATATTACTCAAAGGTAACATAACAAATGACATATTGAATTACAAAAAACTGCAACCCTAAAATTTCCAGAGAATAATATAAAAATTGAAGAAAGTAATCACTTTACTGAGATATGTTCTGGGCATTTAGGAAATTTTTTGAAAATTTAGATTTTTTGCACTTTCCTTTTAAGAGATTGAACTGATCATATATATTGATTTCTCTCCTGAATTTATGGGAACTTATGTGTTTGAAAAGTCCTACTATAAGACTGATGACTGTAAAGAGTTATTTCAGGGTATAGTTTTACCTTAGTGGTTTTAAAAATAAATTTATTTATCTTTATCTTATCGTTTTAATTGAGGAAGGAAAAACACCCCAAAGGTAGAACTTAAAAATAAGCAAAAGAGAAGAAATGTGATTAAATACCTTAATGTATAACATTTCAGTTGACCAAAAATTTAGCAGCATCTACACTGTGGTCTGATTACAATCAGCTAAGATATGAGTTCCCTGATAGGGCTTCCCTAATAGTTCAGTTCATAAAGAATTTGTCTGCAATGCAGGAGAACCCGGTTGGTTCCTGGGTCAGGAAGATTCACTGTAGAAAGGATAGGCTACCTACTCCAGTATTTTGGCCTGGAGAATCCCATGAACTATACAGCTTTCACTTTAAGATTTAGGTGGGGGTTGACCAAACTCTTAGAAAGAAGAAAGTGAATTCCCTCAATCGTGTCCGGCTCTTTGTGACCCCATGGACTGTAGCCTACCAGGCTCCTCAGTCCATGGAATTTTCCAGGCAAGAGTATGGGAGTAGGTTGCCATTTCCTTCTCCAGGGGATCTTCCAGACCCAGGGGTTGAACCTGGGTGTCTCACATTGTGGGCAGACACTTGACCATCTGAGCCACCAAGGTAAACCAAACTGATGGCATAAAAACTATCAACTAGACATCAAATCAATGTGACTCTATAAGGAACCTTAAATTAAATCCAGGACACTTATATGCCTAACTTTGACCAGAACTGTACTGTTTAGGAAGGATAGCTTGGCTACCATATGGACCTCTGCCAGGTTTCTCTTTTCATGGAATTCTCTAGGCAAGAATACTGGAGTGAGTTGTCATTTCCTTTTCTGGGGAATATTCCTGACCCAAAGATTGAACCCGAGTCTCTTGTCACCTGCATTGGCAGGCGGGTTCTCTAACACTAATGTCATCTGGGAAATTATAAGGAGTTTATGAACAAGAGAAGAAAGGATAGAATGGGGGTGGGGAATATGTGCTTTTTGTAATTTTAAGTACTCACAGATTTATTTAAGTTGTGGTCTGCCCAAAGATAGCCAAGTTAGGATGATTCAGTAGAACTTATAGAGGGACAGATTTGAAAATTAATTTATCTCATTAGAGCTACCAGCAAAATCTTGTGAGACTGAATTCTCCAGGCTAGGCTGATTACTCCTCATGGATAGAGTTGAGATGCCTGTGATAGTATGATGGCTTGACAAGATCACCATAACTTTTTCTAACTCTGAGAGCCCAGAATTTTCTATTTATATAACAACTTGGATTTTATTAATACATATTAAATATAGCACATATTTTATTTTATACTTTATATTTGGGGTTCTTAGTGTCTTTATTAAAGGAGGCAAATTCTTCTAAATATAATGTGTGATAGTGAATTCTATGTAGTTTATTTTCTAATATTTCTGAATTAAATTGCATATGAAAAAAGTTTAAAGAATTTAATGTATACAGAAATTACATTTATAAAGCTAATTTGATAAAAAGTTAATACACCATTAATTTCACAATGTTGTTGTTGTTAAGTTGCTCAGTCATGCCCAAATCTTTGTGACCCCATAGACTGCAACACATCTGGCTTCCTTGTCATTAATTATCTTCCAGAGTTTGCTCAAACCCGTGTCCACTGAGTCGGTGATGCCATCCAGTTATTTCATCCCCTGTCACTCTCTTCTCCTCTCACCTTCAATCTTTCTCTGCTTTAGGGTCTTTGCCAATGAGCTGGCTCTTTGCATCAGGTGGCCAGTGTATTGGGGCATCAACTTCAGCATCAGTTCTACCAATGAATATTCAGGGCTGATTTCCTTTAGGATTGACTGGTTTGATCTTGCAAACTACATATAAGTAATTATAACACATTATTTGCTGAGGAAAATTTTAAAAATATTTCTGCCTAGTTTGAGGAGTTGGAGTGGGTTTTCCTGAGGAAATGACACACAAACTGGATCCCAAAGAATGAGTAGGAGATAACAAGGGAAAGGTGAAGAAGATAATTATTTGGGAGGGGACCAGAACCTTTCAGGCAAAAGCAACTGATGTGCAAAGTTTCATTTGGAGAAGAGTATGTCAAAATAGGGACATGAATAACCTAGGAAATTCAAAAAATCTAGAGAAGGAAGAAAATAAACATATTAGAGGACCAAAGTGGAATTCCTAGGGCATACTATGAGCCAGTAAGGGTTTTGATTGTTTATTCTTATCAAAATGAGAAAGCATTAGATGACTTAAAGTAAGAGATTTTTGATGTCTCTTTGCTTAAGATTACTGTTTTTAAAAAATCCATTATTAATTAGGGAGGAATAAGTGTAAATACATGAATCTGGATAGATGATTAAGTGAGATCATTTCATTTCTAGTTCAATTGTGTCTTGGAAAAAGAATGGATAGAGATGGGAGAGACAAGAGAGATATTTATGTTATAAAACTGTTTGAAATGGGACAGCTTTTTATATATTAAAATCCTAAAATTTATTTTCTTTCAAAATATTCTTAACTTTATATGGAACCTTATAACACTGAGTTCTCAAAGCAATCTAAATTAAGGCTGACAACTGTAGTAATCTATAGTTTCTATGGAAACAGTGGTCCTAAACTAGCTCTGGCTTTTGACGTTTGCAAGAGAGGCTGACCTGTAGTTGATATACATGCACTCTAGGTGTATTTACCCAGTTTCTGAACATTCTCAGCATGTTAGCAAGGGTATATTTCCACAATCATCTTTTTATTTCATTTATGAAAACTCTCTTTGATGACTACCCTTGTTACCTGTCTTGTAACCTTGCCCTTAGCTAGAAACACAGAATATTGATTATGATAAATTATTCAAAACTTTACCATATTGTGTTTTTTTATGTGTTGGGAACATCAAGGAGAATATATTCCCTGATTAATATGGGTCCTCTCTGTGGGTCACTTGAAGTGTTTCACTCACTTGATCTGTGAGTAACATAGCAAAACGGCAACTCTGAAAGCAGCAAGACAGGCCAGAACTGGAAGTAAGTTTTAATGTTTATCCAATCCCTATTTAAAAAGGGAGTATGGGATGATATAGGAGAACGGCATTGAAGCATGTGAATTATCATATATGAAATGAATCACCATCCCAGGTTTGATGCATGATATAGGGTGCTCAGAGCTGGTGAATTGGGATGACCCAGAGAGATGGAATTGGGAGGGAGGTGGGAGGGGGGTTCTGGAAGGGGAATACATGTATACCCATGGTGGATTCATGTCAATGTATGGCAAAAACAAAATGATAAATTAATTAATAAAAAATAAATAAAAAGGGAGTTGTTAGGGAGGGGATGAAATAGTCTATAGAGTTAATATTGTCACTGATAGGATTCAGTTGGCTTAGCAAGCCAATCCACCAAATGTATATATGTTGCCTGGGATAAAATATCTTCCAAAATGCTTGCCTGCCTTGTCTTTGTTTCCAGTCTCACTATAATGTTTTTATACCAGTATTGTATGTACATATACAGTTAGTCCCTTAGTATTTCTGGAGGATTGGTTCCAAGAGTCATGGTGGATACCAAAATCTGTGGATGCTAATGACTCCAAGTGCAGCCACCTCTCCAACTCTGTGAATTTCACATCATCAATTCAGACGATCACAGATGAAAATTCTGATTTCAGTTTGGTTGAGTTTGTGGATGCAAAACCCACAAATAAGGAGGGTTGAGTATATATTTATGGAAAAAAAGCACGTATAAGTGGATCTGCTCTGTTCAAACCCATTGTTTAAGAATCAATTATATATGCAGTTGTGTTTTTGTTTAGTTGCTGAGTCATGTCCGACTCTTTGAGACCTCGTGGACTGTAGCCCGCCAGGCTCTTCAGTCCATGAGATTTTTCCATTCACTAATGCTGGAGTGAGTTGTCATTTCCTTCCCCAGGGGATCTTGTTGACCCAAAGACTGAACCCACATCTCCTGCGTTGGCCGGCAGATTCTTTACTGGTGAGCCACCAGGGGAGCCCATATACATATACATATATATATATATACATACATATATATATACACATATATATATATAAATCTGGCTAATATAGTATTTTATTATCAGAATTTCAACAATAAAAAAACTTAATTCTATAAACCATATAAACTGTGAATTAATCTTGTAGACCATAAGACAGATTTCAAGTAGCAGCCACGACTCTTTCCTATTGCAATCATTTTCTATTGATGCTGTCAAAAATTATTGTAAACTTAATTACTTAATATAGATTGCTTATCATGTAATTATGTAGGTTAGAATTATGACACAGGTCTCTCTAGGCTAAAATCAAGGTGTTATCAAGGTTGTGGTCTCTTCTGGAGGCTCGAGAAGAAGATCCACTTGCCTGGATTTTCTAGATTCTAGGGGCACCTGAATTCCTTGGTCTGTGGTCTTTTGGTACATCTTAAAAGGCAGAAACAATAAGATGAGATCTTATAATAGTGCTATCTCTATGATTCTGTTTCTGTTGAACTTCTTTCTCTGACTATGGATAGGAAACCTTCTTTGCTTTTTCCTGTATCAAGGTCCTTAACCTTAATTGTATCTGTAAAGTCGGCCTTTCCATGTGAATAACACCTACACAGGCTCCTGGGGTTAGAATATGGACATCCTTAGAGGGCCATCATACTCCCTACCACATTTATAATCTCCTTACCTTGCAATCTGGTGAAATTTTAAATCAAATTGAAAAACTGACAACTAAAAACAGCTCTTTCAATGTCAGAACATTTTATTAATTATAATAACAAAGAATTATGTAAATTTAATGAGATCTCAAAAAGTCGACAGTTTTCTCAGATCTTATCATGATAAGTTTAATTCTCACAACAACCCTGTGAAATAGGAAGTTAGCTTTATCACCTACATTTCAAAAACAATATAGTATGAATATCATGCTATAGCAATAGCAGCATGAATGAATTAAATAACTTGCCAATATCAGACTGAGTTATCACATAAATTACCATATTAGATAAAGTACTAGATGTGTTTTTAAAGACATACGAGGTGGGAGTTTAAATAATAGTTACTGCCCTTCTGTAGGAAGCAAAACTATGGCAGAGAATGTTTTCTACTTTGTTTTTGTTCACAAATGATCCAGATGTGTTCCATCCTTTGTCTGCTAGCGACTTCCACCTCTCTTAACCCTGCTACTCGGAGGAAGAGAAATTCAAGTACAAAAGTAGATGTTAAACAAGAATTACTCATGAATTGACCTGATATCAGGATTCTCAGCATTCTAACACATCCAAGATTTACACTGTGGAAATTAAAATCATTTCTGCAACTATAATTTGGTAACCCTTCTTATTAATTCTTAAAGGTGGTTAGGTCTTAAAATTTATTAAGACAGCAAAATAGTTTTATTAAAGTTACTGAAATCAAAGTAAGATTTATTAAAGTGTTATGGAATAATTATATAGGAATAATTTGTGTGCTTTATATTTTTTATTTTATGATAGAAAACATGTTTAACAGGCAAAATTACAATCAATATATATAAATACTTTTTTTTAGAAGTTGAGCCCTAAATGTTGACCACTGCTTTTCTGCTTTTTATTTGTTTTTAAACATTTTTGTACTGTGGCATAGCTGATAAACAATGTTGTGACAGTATCAAGTGAATAGCAAAAGGGCTCAACCATATATATACATATGTATACACACACACACACACACACACACGCATTCTCCCCCAAAATACCCTCCCATCCAGGTTGCCATATAACATTGAGCAGAGTTCCATGTACTATACAGTAGGTCCTTATTGGTTATCCATTTTAAACATAGCGGTGTGTCCATGTCCATCCCAAACTCCCTAACTATCCCCTCCCCCATCCCTCTCACTGACAACCTTAAGTTCATTCTCTAAGTCTGTGAGTCTTCTCCTGTTTTGTAAGTAACTTAATTAGTAATATTTCTTTTTAGATTCCACACATTAGGGATGTTTGCATATATATATCATGTTGATAGATATTTAGGTTGCTTTCATGTCTTGGCTATTGTAAACAGTGCTGCAATGAACATTGAGGTGGATGTATTCTTTCAGATCATCCTTTCCTCCAGATATATGCCCAGGAATGAGATTGGAGGGTCATACTGTAGTTTGATTTTTAGTTTTTTAAGGAACCTCCATAGTGTTATCCATAATGGCTGGACTAATTTACATTCCCACCAAGAGTGTAGGAAGGCTCCCTTCACTTCACGCCCTCTCTAGTAGTTATTGTTTATGAATTTTGTGATAATAGCCATTCTGGCTGGTGTGGCGTGATATCTCATTATATCTGTATCCCAGAATAATGCAAAGAAAAACAAAAATAAACAAATGGGAACTATTTAAACTCAAAAGCTTTTGCACAGCAAAGGAGAAAAACAAAATGAAAAGACAATTCACACAGTGGGAGAAAATATTTGCAAATGATGTGATGGACAAGGGATTATCCTACAAAATTTACAAACAACTCAAGACACTTAACATCAAAACAAGCAAGCCAATCAACAAATGGGCAGAAGACCTAAACAGACAGTTCTCAAAAAAATAACATACAGATGGCCAAGAGGCACATGAAAATATGTTAAATATCACTAATAATTATAGAAATGCAAATTAAAGCTGCAATGAGATATAATCATTAAAAAATATTCCTATTACTTCTCATAGATGTTGATGTAACTTTATTGCCAAATATGTTTGAAGAAATACAATAATATATGCCTGGTGGGAAATATGTCTTTCACTGTGAAATTTCTGCACTAATAAATGATCTTCTGAGTCCTGATAAGTTTGTGTATGTAAGACTATTTTCTGAAGCAATGTATGTTTAAAAAAAACTTTAGACATTGGCCTCACATTTTTGCATAATTCTTTTCTTTGACTTCAGGTCATTAAAGACATAATTTCTGTCACTTCTGACATTGCTAACCATGTGTCTGAACAAAGATTATGGGATAGGCTAGGGATGATCGTGGGGCTCCCTGGTGGCTCAGATAGTTAAGAATCTGCCTGCAGTGAAGAAGACCTGACTTTGATCCCCGGGTCAGGAAGAGCTCCTGGAGAAGGGAATGGCTACCCACTCCAGTATGCTTGCCTGGAGAATTCCATGGACAGAGGAGCCTAGTGGGCTACAGTCCATGTCACAAAGAGCCAAACATGACTGAGCGACCAACACTTCTACTTTTCACTGACTACATGGAACTTTATCAGCAAAATGTAACACACACAAAGGTATGATCATATTTAGTTGTTATAATACAATCATTAATGGCAATAAGACTGTCTTCTTAAAATTATTTATTTTAATTGGAGGCTAATTACTTTACAATAGTGTAGTCATTTTTGCCATACATTGACATGAATCAGCCATGGGTGTACATGTTGAAAGTGATAATATCTCAGTGTTCATTTTCAAATAAAGTAAGCATTCCAAATGCAAGAGTAAAAAAATCTTATTTTTGTAATATGTTTGTGATTTGTGTCATTTATATTAAAATATTTAAATTTATTATAGTCCAATATAAAATAAATAAATTTAAAAGATATATATTTTGTCATACAAATAAAGTGCTACAGTAATTAGTAATTCTTAAATTAAATAGAATAATTTAATATAAAATGAGTTATGAATACTGTTATAATAAATAATGAATAAATAACAGCAAATATGAATAACAATGGACTGTCATAGCTATATATATTTAAAAACAAAATATTTGAACCAAATATATTCATAATATTATAAATAATATTGGAAAATAGAATAATGTATATTGTATTATAGCATAGAGTCTTTGTTAAATTATTTGTAGTGAAGTGCAGTGAAGTGAAAGTCACTCAGTCTTGTCCAACTGTTTGTGACCCAGAATTCTTCAGGCCAAGATACTGGAATGCAATCTAGGGATCAAACCCAGGTCTCCTGCATTGTGGGCAGATTTTTTCTAGCTGAGCCAAAAGGGAAGCCAAAGAATACTGGAGTGGTTAGGTTATCTCTTTTCCAGGGGATCTTCCCAACACAGGAATTTCCTGCATTGCAGGCAGATTTTTTACCAGCTGATCTATCAGGGAAGCCCAAGTACTATATTCAAAATTTTGAATAATATACTCTTTTATAACTCAGGTTTTAGTTGTTTAGTTTTATGTAGATGATAAATCTTTGAAGAAAAAACCTTGTTTGAGGATACAGTATATCTTGAGAAGATAAAAGATAGATTGTCAACTGACTGCTTCAAATTTTGATGAGAAGGAGAGAAACAGGAAGATGTTAACAACCACTTCAATCTAGATATGATTAATAATGTTAATGGATATGAAGAAAATAAGAAATTATACTAGACCTCTGAAATACTCCAAACATTTTGCTTTTCCTGATCAAACTTCAAAGCAGCATTCAAATATTCTTTAGAAAGACAATTTTTCACAGTGCAGCGCTGAATACATAGTGATTATCTTTGCTCATTACTTATAGTTATAAACTAAAATCTAATAACTTGGTGGTAACATCTGCATCAGCAGTGCTCTGTACCCATAAATGTAGTCAAAAGAAACTTTGTTTTCTGTCTAAAACATTTGGAGGTGAACACCAATGAGGGTTGCATGTTTATCTCAGTGACCACAGGGATATCCCAACAGCATAGAATTGACAAAATAAGCCTTGAAATTCAACTACTAAAATAGAAATTTAATCATGGTAGTTGAAATGAATAACATCTGAAAGTTATTCTGAATCCTATTTATCATTACCAGTTACCATTGTTCAGTGTTGATGTTTTGCCAGTCCTATGAAAAATAAGCTGAACAAGGCAAACTATAGAGTTTTATTTTATGCAACTCTCCAACTTACTTTGAAACACCGAAGTGCCTTTTCTCCATGTGAGATTCTTTTGGAGCAGGGACAGTTTTTTTGGGTAGCAAAGGTCGGACATGACTGAAGTCAGACACAACTGAAGTGACTTAGCATAAATGCAGAGTAAAGAATATAGCTGAAAGAAGGGACTACTGTAACCAGATATTGTCCTTTTATTATCACTGTCTCTTATAGGTAATAGGAAATGTTCAAGAAAGTGAATACTAAGTTAAAAAATGGAAATAAAGAGAGGTTGCTAAATATTATTATTTCCTAGATGTCATCCTCCTCGGGATGTTTTCCTCCCTCTCCCATAGAAATTGTCCAAGTCCTTTTATATCAGATCAATGATTATAAAGATCACTACCATCATTGTCAGCATTTTGAAAGGAGATAGAAATTTATACATAAACTCAGTCAGAGAGCCCTTCATAAAAGCAGTTTATACTATAATTTTAGATATTCATATATTTTGATGTAACCATTCCATTTCTAGGGATATATCTTGCAGCAATAATTAAACAAATGTAGAGAAGCATGCATGATGAGTTTCACTACAGCTCAACAAAGAAATAAAGTTTTAGATATATATTTAAATGCGAATTTAAAGGAATTCTCTGCAGTTAAAATTCATTTCTATCTAAATATATTGACATGGATAAGTTGAAAAAAAATAGCAGTTTAGAGATTATCATATATTATCTCCTTTCTGTAAATTCACACACAGACACACACACACACAAGACACAGTTTAGAAAGATTTTCATTAAGATGTTAATTTTCCATACAATGGGCTATTTGCATTGTTGTTAAGCTCTTCTCTTATTTCCCTGTTTTGTTTGAATATTTCTCATTTTAGATAAAGAATAAATATTCTAATTGCTTCTCAACCTTTTGGCTAAAATCAAATAAAGAATAAATATTCTAACTCATAAATATTTGTGCTTATTAAAATTCCCCTAATAATATACAAATTTTTAAAAAAATGTTGACATTTGTAATGCTTAGATTAAAGCTTTTTTCCCAACTTACTTTTAGCTTAACTTTCTTAGTAATTTTTACATCCTCTTCTTATATTAAAGATGCTAATTCATTATTTTAATATTGTAAAAAATAAGTTATATCAAAAAGCTTTTATTTGTTAGCCTACATTCTTTAAGACATATTTCCAAACTGAAAATTTAACTAAAGTTTTATTAATCACTTTCTTCAAAGATTCCAACTTTATAGTATATACAGAAAAATTTCACCATTGTTACTTTTTTAAAATTTATTTCTGCTTTTTCTAAAATAGAAATCTTATAAATTTAATTATAAATTTAGAACATCAATTTTGTATTAAGGAATAAGGTAAATTCATATGGTTTTATAAATAGTGTGCATATATTATACTGAATTATATTCAAATATATATGTTATCAACTAATATGTAACAGTGTCTAGTTTCCACTTACTAAATTTCTACCAACAATTGATATTTTTCCAAGTTTGAAACATTTCCAGTGACTGAAATTTCTGTATCCTCTGTTTATTAAATTCACATATACATTTGATTTGAGTACTCAAATACTTATACTAATTTTTATTGATTAAGAGAAAGGGAAAGTCGCTTATCATGTCCAAGTCTTTGCAATCCAATGACTGTAGCCCACAAGGCTCCTTTGTCCATTGAAATCTCCAGGCTAGAATACTGGAATGGGTAGCCATTCCCTTCTCCAGGGAGTCTTCCTGATCCAGGGATCAAATCTGGCTCTTCTGCATTACAGGCAGATTCTTTAACATCTGAGCCACCAAAATTATATTACCATCCGTTTTTATGTTGTTGTTGAGTCAGTAAGTCATGTCCGACTCTCTGTGAGCCCATGGACTACAGCACTCCAGGCTATCCTGTTCTTCTCTATCTCCTGGAGTTTGCTCGAATTCATGTCCATTGAGTCGGGGATGCTTTCTAATCATCTCATCTTCTGCAGCCCTCTTTTCCTCTTGCCTTCAGTCTTTCCCAGCATCAGAATATTTTCCAATTTTCTCATCAAGTGATCAAAGTGTTTAAGATTCAGCTTCAACTTCAGTGCTTCCAATAAACATTCAGGGTTGATTTCCTTTAAGATTGACTGAGTCGATCTTGCTGTCCAAGGGACTTTCAAGAGTTTTCTCTAGCACCACAGTTTGAAAGCATCCATCCTTCAGTGCTCAGATTTCTTTATGGTCTGATTCTCACATCCATACATGACTACTGGAAAAACCATAACTTTGACTATAAGGACCTTTGCCATGAAGTGATGTCGTTTTTGTAAGAGCACATAAATGATAAAGCCTTATGTTATAGATTCACATATGTAAGGAAATGTACTTTTTTATCTTGCATACTTTAATATTAACTCTATTGCTCAGGAACAACATTCAGAAAAATTGAGGTAACAATAATGCCCAGTTGAAATACTGCTTGGAATATATTTTTTTGATTAATTTAGAAAGTTTAGTGCTGTTAATTCTATCAGAGCTCCTTATCTCAGAATAAGATATGGTTTACTATTCAGATCAAGTCTTCTGTTGCAATCTTCAATGAAGCTTTGTGATATTCTTAATGGAAGTGTCTATATATTGTTTTAAAATATTATGCCTTTTCAGTTAAAACATAGTAATTGTGGTTATTGGATTATTTTATATGCAAGTCAACCGGTTAATTATTTTCAATTTTTACTTCTGACAAGTTAAAATTAATTGTGAGAAAAATTCATGAACAATGGTAACTCATATGTTAACTGTCAGGATTTATGTGTAAATACTCTCCAGGTGGCTCTAGTGGTAAAGAATTCACCTGCCAATGCAAGACATGTAAAGAAACATGGTTTCGAACTCTGGGTCAGGCAGATTCCCTGGTGGAGGAAATGGCAACCCATTCTAGTATTCTTGCCTGAGAAATCCCATGGACAGAGGAGCTTGGTAGGCTATATTTCACAGGGTTGCAAAGAGTCAGACATGATTGAAGTGACTTAACACATATTTGTCACATGGGATACTCAAGCACTGATGAACTTTATTGCTTCATTAACAGAAAACAGAAGGAATGAGGCATAAAAATTGTATGCATCAATCCTGGTGAGTGAGAGGCCCATATTTGATCCAGAACATTTTGCAAGCAAAGTGGGGTGGTAAATAAATAAAAGGAAGGAAGCCACAGATGAAAAATCCTTTTTAAATTTTGATTTTGTATAAATACATGGGACTTCCCAGGTGGCTCTAGTGGTAAAGAACTGCCTGCCAATGAAGGTTTGATCCCTGGTTTTAGAAGATAGCCTGAAGTATGAAGTGGCAACCCACACCAATATTCTTTCCTGGAAAATTGCATGGACAGAGGAGCTTATTGTAGTAGGTGGACTACAGTCTATGAGGTTGCAAAGAGTTGAATACAAATGAGCACACATATAAATACATAGATACATTATACATGATGTTGCTTTAGTACTATTTAGAAAAATAAACAATTGTGTATACATATTCCAACATTAGAATTAATCAAATTTTAATTAATTAGTAATAATGATCTATAATATATTGCAAACTTTGTGCAATAAAATCTGCTAATCATTCTGTATATTTCATATGACAATTTTTATCATAAATCTATGAGAACCATTTTACTTTTAGCATGAATGCATTAACTAAAATTTAGAGTAATTAAGTGCTTGTCTCAGCCTACATTCAAACTTAAGTCAGTTTGATTTCCAGTCATAAATTCTTCATCACCGCTCACTATGAAAATACTGACCTAAAAAGTTCTTGGGACAAATGCTAATGTTGTTCATAGACACAAGTCTATCTTCCCCTTTCCTTCTAGTTTGTACATTTTGACCATTAACTATATGAGTGTAAACTTTGTTATGGGGGAAAGATATAATTGTGCTAAGAAGCATGATATTGACAGAATATGCCATCATTTTTATGCATTGCTTTTTGCAGAGTTTCAGATTAGTCCATTTTATCTGGCAGAACTCTAAAAGAGAACACACACACACACACAAAGTAAGTGAGCTGGATCCTGATGCTACTAGGAATATGAAAGAATAAAAACATTCAAAATTCTTTAGGTCAGGTAAGAGAGAATGCCTAATAACAGAATTCTGAAACTAACTGTATGGTACTTTTAAGCATTCAGGTTCAATACATGCACTGAAAATTTTCCAGTAAAGAAAAGATCTCCCTTACCTTTTGATTCTTTCTGAATATAAAACAATTAAATCAAATTATTTGACACTTCAAGAATGAACTCTTATTTGTTGGATTTATTAGGGCACTTCAAACACCACACATCTCATATTTTGGTAGTAGTCATTAACTTGTATTTCATAAGTTATTTTCCATGTTTCAGAGAATTATCTTCTGAAAATCCCCAAAACATTTTCCAAAACTTGGAAGTAACCAAAATGTCCTTTAGTAAGATAATTAATTTAAAACAAAACAAACAAACAAAAAACAACTGTAGGACACCTAAACAAGGGAATAGTAGGATTAAAAAAAAACGAACTACCAAGCCATGAAAGTATAGGAAGAAACCTTAAATGCATATTACTAAGTGAAAGAAATAGCAATCTGAAAGCCTGAATACTGATTCAACCAAAGGGCATTCTGGAAGAGGCAAAAATATGGAAAAAATAAAAAAGGTCAGTGATTGCTAAGGTGGGAGAGAGGAGAGATGAATAGGCAGAGTACAGGAGATTTTAAGAACAATGAAAATACCTAAGTGGTATAATAATAATATATGTATATCATTATCCATTTGTCAAAAGTCACAGAATGTACAATATCAAGTATGAAAGTGAAAGTCACTCAGTTGTGTCCGACTTTTTGTGACCCCATGAACTACACATTCCATAAAATTCTCCAGGCCAGAATACTGGAGTGGGTAGCCTTTCCTGTCTCCAGAGTATCCTGCCATCCCAGGGATCAAACCCACGTCTCCCACATTTCAAGTTGATTCTTTATCAGCTGAGCCACAAGAGAAGCCCATCAAGTATGAACCTAAGGTAATTTATGGATTTTGGCTAAATATATATATCAATATGGACCCATTCTTGGTAATATATATATATATACATATACATATATATATATTATTCCATTGATATTGTTGTTCATAATGCGGGGAAACTATGTGTGGGAACAGGGAATATTTGCAAAATATCTGTAAATTTCTCTCAATTTTGTAAAGCTAAAACTTCTTGTAAATTATAAAGGAAATAAGGAAAGGAAGGAAGGTAAGAAGAAAGAAGAAGAAAAAAAATAAGGAAAAAAACCTGCAGAATAATTGATGGAGATGTCATCATGATCTAATTAAGTAAACGAAGAAAGTGAAAGTGTTAGTCTCTCAGTCATTTCCAATTTTTTGGGACCCCTTGGACTGTAGTCTGCAAAGGCTCCTCTGTCCATGGAATTCTCCAGCCAGGAATATTGGATCAGGTTGCCATGCCCTCCTCAGGTGAACTTCCTGACCCAGGGATCAAACCTGGGTCTCCTGCCTTGTAGGCAAATTCTTTATTAAGTGTGGCTTGGTTGAGCCCAAGCTTCCCTCTAATTTATGGTATTCAGTAAATATCCAGCCTTCAGTAAATAGGTATCGTTTCATTGTTCCTATGGGAAAATGAATTATTTAACCTTTCATTGAAGTTTTAAATTATAGTATAAAAGACTAATAATAATGCTTACTTATATTCTATTTTACAGAGTGATGTCTATTACTATCCTTTGAGTCTCAAAACTCATTTTAAGAAAAATAATATTGTCTTCTCTTATTTATATATGAGGAAAATGAAGTCTAAAAACTCAAATTAATTGACTATAGTTACAAACCTAGTAAGATCAGAGAGAAAAGCTGAACTATATCCTAAGCCCTTACTAGAACAAATCACAGAAAGTTCATAAGCCAATCATGTAGCAGTGTAGAATTCACAAGGCTGTACTTCAACTTTGAAACTTGAGCAAATGAAATAAACATAATGATGCTAGTGCCCAGTTCATTCTAAGCTTGTTTTGTTTGGAGAAGTGTAAACATTACCCCTTCTATAACCTGAGAAGAATGTGCAAGGTTTTTCTTTAATGCTATATATGCGTGTAGGGATTGTTGATCTAAAAATTAGCCTATGATCAATCATAAAAGATCTGAAATTCTACTTTTAACATAATTTAAAATGTAAGAAGAAACTAAACCAGGAAAATATCTTTGAAATATACCAAATTAATTAATTTAGAGATAGAAGATAGAAAAGATGGATAACATGACTGTTATAATTCCAGTCTTTGCAATGCCTTACAAATATGTTTAAAACCAACTTTTTTAAATAAATAGCATATATTTCTTTTACTCCTATTTTTAGTTTGCAAATATGGTGAATTGCTTTGACCTTTGCTTGCGATTCCAAGTTTACATTACTAGGAAGATATCCACCTAGTCTTGGTGCCATTTTCATTTTATATACTGTCATATTGCATTTGCTAAAATGTTATTTAGAATTTTTGCATCACTGATCATGAGAGAGAGAGCAGAGTAGGGATTTCTTTTTCTATAACATCTTTGGTTTTGGTGTAAAGTAAATGTTAAACTCAGAATTAAATGGGAGTTCTGGCTTTGATTTAAAAAAAAATTCTGGAAGCATTCGTACAGAATATATATTTATCATTTAAATATTTGGCAAAATTAACCCAGACAACTATTAGGAATGGAATATTTCTTGTGAAAATATTTAATTGAAGTTTTGTAAAAGATATGGGCTATTTTGTTATGCATTTCTTATTGGATGAGTTTGGTAGTTTGTGTCCTTTAAAATTTGTGTCCATTTTAAGTTATTTAGTTATCAACATGAAATAATTTATAATATTGTTTGATTACAAATTTCGTATTTGGGAGCTTTTGTAGTGATGTCATCTCTTTTTTTCTTGCTCCTGGGTCTTTTTTCTGATTAGTCAGCCTAACTTGCCAGTTTTATTGACTTTTACAAAGGTCATGTAAAGAACTGTAGGCTTTCTTACTCTTCTCTTTTGTGTTTTTGGTTTTTATTCATTGATTTCCACTCTAACCTTTGTAATTTATTTTCCTTCTCTTGCTTTGTATTTCATTTACTCTCCTTTTTCCCTAGGATATAAAAGTTGAAGTTCTGATCATTTGTGGTCTTTGATTTGAAACCTTTTTTTTGTTGTTTCTTCTCTAATACTTATAGAATTTTAGTATTATGAATTTCCACTTTACAGCAGGTTAAAGGGCATCCCACAAATTTCAGGACTTTGTCTTTTGGCTTTTATTCCATGAAAAA
The DNA here is from genome assembly GCA_007570785.1 of Antilocapra americana. NCBI lineage: Eukaryota > Metazoa > Chordata > Mammalia > Artiodactyla > Antilocapridae > Antilocapra > Antilocapra americana. The sequence continues at coordinate 330,758 of ML664078.1, read as the reverse complement.
CATGCTTTAATTTCTTTTTGTTTTCTATTTTAGCCTTTACTTAGAAATATGCTATTAAGTTTGTTAAAAACAATTGTATTTTTCAAAGAATTGTGATTTTATAATCGACTTATTTCTTTAATTTTTAATTGGAGGGCAATTGCTTTATAATATCATGTTTGTTTCTGCCATACATCAACATGAATCAGTCACAGGTATATTCTAATTTATGCATGTATAAATTGACTATTTTTAAGGTTCTTTTTGTACTACTCAAGGATCTGTTGGAGACTGGGATCAAAAGTTTATATCCAGGAGAAAAATATTTCATTGGCTTGAGGACAAGCAGAAACTGAGGAGGCTATCTCTTGTCTCTTGAATCTATTAAATATTTTGAGGCTAGTTTAATACCCAATATATGGTCTATTCTTAATGTCTTTATGTAATTGGAAGTAATCTATATTTCATTTTTAGTAGGAAGTTCTGAAAATGTCATTATTTAAATATTCTACATTTTTATTTTCTGTATATATTTTCTGTCAGTAATTGAGAAATGTATATTGGAATTTCATATGGTAATTGTTAATATGTCTTTTGTTACATTCAGTTCTATGAAAGTTGGTACTCTGAATTTTTTAACTCTCTTATGAAGACCTAAATATTTGTAATTGTTAAATTTTCTTGAAAAACTAATCCTTTTATTATTATGAAATGAGATTTTTATTCCCTTTCATACTATGGCCATGAATCTATGTTGCCAAATATTAACATAGTGACTGTAACATTTTCTTCTTTAGTGTTAAAAAGGTATATTTTTTAGATCTTTTACTAAATCAAATTGTATTATCTCACTTAAAGTATGCTTGTACTTAAATATTAGACATGAAACCATAATACTCTTAGAAGACAACACTGGCAAAACATTCTATGCCATATATCTGAGCGATATTTTCTTAGGACAGTCTCCCAAGGTAGATTAAAAAAGGCAAAAATAAACAAATGGAACATAATAAAATTCAAAAGCATTTGCACAGAAAAGGAAACCATAAATAAAATGACAAAACAACCTACTGACAAGGAAAAAATATTCACAAATGATATAACAGAGAATGGTTTCATTTTCAAAATACACAAACAGCTCATATAACTCAATATCAAAAGAAAAATATTTCAACAGCCTAGTCAAAAAATATACAGATGAGCAAATAGACGTTTCTACAAAGAATACACATAGATGGCCAATAGGCACATGAAAAAATACCCATCATCACGAATTATTAGAGAAATGCAAATCAAAACTACAATGAGATATGACTTCAACCCAGTCAGAATTGCCATCATCCTAAAGTTTACAAATAATAAATGCTGGAGAGAGCATGAAGGAAAAGGAAGTCTCCTACACTATTGGTGGGAATGTAAATTTGTGCAGTCACAATAGAGAACAATATGATGGTTTCCTAAAAAACTAAAATTACCTTATAGTCCTGAAATCCTACTCTTAGGCAAATATCTGGAGAAAGCTCTAATTCAGAAAGATATGTGCACCTCAACATTCATAGCATCGTTATTTACAATAGTCAAGACATAGAAGCAACCTAAATGTCCACCAACAGATGAACTGATAAAGATCAGATTCACTGACATATAAAAATATCTCATGGATCTCAAAGGCAAAGGGGGAGAACTAAATTAAGAAACTAGGATTGACATAGTACACACACTAGTACACACAAAATAGATAACTAATAAGGACCTGGCTCCCCTGATGGCTCAGACAGTAAAGAAACTTACATCAATGTGGGAGCCTTGGGTTCGATCCCTGGGTCAGGAAGATCCCTTGAAGAAGGGAATTGCTACTCACTCCAGTATGGTTGCCTGGAGAATTCCATGGACAGAGGAACCTGGTAGGCTACAGTCCATGGGGTTACAAAGAGTTGGACATGACTGAACAACTAATGGCTTCAATAGGACCCACTGTATAGTACAGGGGATTCTACTTAATACTCTGTAATGACCTATATGAGGAAAGAATCTGAAGAAGAACATACATCTGTGTCTATATTCATATACATCTGAATCACTTTGCTGTATACCTGAAACCATAACAACATTATAAATCAACTATAATCCAATTAAAATTTAAAACAAACAAACAACCAAAATGCATGACCCAGACCCAAGATCTCAATTGGATAAACTAGCTTTGAGGAAATAGTCGAACAATTAGGGTGATTTCAATATGATTGCAGTATTAGAAACTATGAAAATTTATTGACAGAGAAGCATTAGGTTTATTAAAAGAAAGCAATCTGTTTACAATATCATGACTGATTTAATTAAAAAAACATATGAAAAGATCTAGAAATATATGTAATAAAACACTAATACTTATTTTTAAAACATGTGTCTTGTTGGCAACAGGATTATTTCCTCCTTTTTTAATTGATTCTCATGATCTCTGCTTTTAAGTTAGATTTATGCTGTTTATATTTACTGGATTAGTGATTTTTCATGGTTGGGATTAGTTCCACACTACATTGTTTTAATTATTTATTTATCATTTTTTCTTTAAGAATATTTAAACAAAATAATATATGTGTGTGCAGAAGAACAGATAGACTTTGGTGAGGGTAAAGGAGGAGAGTGAAAAAGTCAGCTTAAAGCTCAATATTAAAAGCAACAACAATAACAGCAACAACTAAGATCATGAAATCCAGTCCCATTACTTCATGGCAAATAGAAGGGTAAAATGTGTAAGCAATGACAGATTTCCTCTTCTTCGGCTCTAAAATCACTGCAGGTAGTGACTGCAGCCGTGAAATTAGAAGATGAGTGTGCCTTGACAAGAAAGCTATGACAAACCTAGACAGTGTGTTAAAATTTAAAGACATCACTTTGCTGACAAAGGTCCATATAGTCAAGACTATGGTTTTTCCCATAGTCATGTACTGATGAGAGATTTGGACAATAAAGAAGGCAGAACTTCGAAGAATTGATGCTTTTTAACTGCAGTGCCAGAGAAGATTCTTGAGAGTCCCTTGGTCAGCAGGAAGATCAAACCAGTCAATCTTAAAGGAAATCAACCCTTAATACTCTTTAGAAGGACTGATGCTGAACTTGAAGCTCCAATATTTTGGTCACTAGATACAAACAGCTGACTGATTAGAAAAGACCCTGATCCTGTGACAGAGGATGAGATGGTTGGATGGCATAACTGATTCAATGGACATGAACTTGGGCAAACTCTGGGAGATGGTGAAGGGACTGGGAAGCCTAGTGTGCGGCAGTCCATGGGGTCCCAAAGAGTCGGACATGACTTGGCCATTGAACAACAAGAAAAAGAACACATGTATGTTTTTAGCACTACCATTTCCAGGTCACTTCATTGAGTTTCCTATCGAGAATGGCTTAATTTCTGTCTGACTGATATCATTGAGTATTTCTTATAGTGGAAGGCTAGTAGAGGTTGTTAATTCCTTCAACTTTTCTGAAAGAATCTTTATTTTGCTTTCCATTTTGAAAAAGACTTTGCCATATATAAAATTCTAAATTAACAGGTCAAGCTCCTCATTATTCACTTGAGTGATTGTGCTGCTGTTCTTGTCTTTGTTTCTGTACTATTTTGTCGATTTACTCTGGCTAATTTTGAGACTTTTTTATTTACTGTTCATTTAGAGCAATTTGATTATGATATATCTTGCTTTAATTTTCTTTATGTTTCTTATGCATCAAGGCTCTTGAGGTTCTTGGTACCTAGATTTATAATACTGAGGATAAAAACATACCATCTTATAATATGCCATTCCAGCATAAGACTTAATTAAGTTGAAGGCAACTGATAATAAGAAAGCAGGGATACTAAAGTTTCCTTTACCTGACTGTTACTAAAAGCAGACATTTATGAGAAATGAAGCCTAGCATAAATTCTCTCTTCCAGAGGGAAGTTTTATGGCCATAAATATGATGGAAATTTGGCATTGAGAAGAATCTGCAAACGAACATCATTAACACTTACCTTCCATTGATGATGTTCTTGTTCAGACACTAAGTCATGTCCAACTCTTTGAGACCCCATGGACTGTAGCGTGACAGGGTCCTCTGTCCTTCAGTATCTCCCAGAGTCTGCTCAAATTCATGTTCATTGATATGGTGATGCTATCTAACTATCTCATCCTCTACTGCATCTTTATCCTTTTACCTTCGATCTTTCCCAGCATCAGTATCTTTCCCAATGAATCAGTTCATTGCATCGGGTGGCCAAAGTATTGGTTTCACCTTCAGCATCAGTTCTTTTAGTGAATATTCAAGGTTGATTTCCATTAGGATTGACTTATTTGGTTTTCTTGCAATCCAAGGGATTCTTCTCCAGAACAATGATTTGAAATCATCAATTTTTTGGTCCTCAGCCTTCTTTGAAGTCCAACTCTCACATCTGTACATGACTATTGGAAAAACCATAGCTTTGACTATATGGATCTTTGTTGGCAAAGTGATGTTTCTGCTTTCTAATATATTGTCTAGGTTTATCATAGCTTTCTTCCAAGTAGTCAGTATCTTTTTATTTTGTGACTGCTGTTACAAGTGCAGTGATTTTGGAGCCCAAGAAAAGGAAATCTGCCACTGCTTCCAATTTTCCCCTTTCTGTTTGACAAGAAGGGATGGGACTGGATGCTATGATTTTAATTTTTTGAATGTCAAGTTTTAAGTCCATTTTTTCACCCTCCTTTCACCCTCATCAAGACACTCTTTTGTTCCTCTTCAGTTTCTGCCATTAGAGTGGTATCATCTGCATATATAAGGTTGTTGATATTTCTTCCAGAAATGTTAATTCCAGCTTGTGATTCATCCTGCTGGGAATTTGGCATGATGTGCTCTGCATATAAGTTAAATAAGCAAAAATATAAGTTAAATAAGCAAGGTTACAATATACAGCCTTGTCATTCTCCTTTCCCAGTTTTGAACCAGTCCTTTGTTCCATGTCTACTTCTAACTCTTGCCCCTTGACCTGGATACAGGTCCTCAGGAGACAGGTAAAGTGATCTGGTATTCCCGTCTCTTTAAGAATTATCCAGTTTTCTGTGATCTACACAGTCCAATATTTTAGTGTAGTCAGTGAAGCAGAAGTAGATGTCTTCTGGAGCTCCCTTGCTTTTTCCATGATCTGACAAATGTTGACAAATCTATCTCTAAATCTGCTGCTGCTTCAAAATTCAACTTATACATCTGTAAGTTCACATACTGCTAAAGCTTAGCTTGAAGTATTTTGAATATAACCTTACTAGCATGTGAAATGATCACAATTTTATGTCAATTAGCTCAGATGGTAAAGAGTCTGCCTGAAATTCAGGAGACCCAGGTTTGATCCCTTGGTGGCGATGATCCACTTTAGAAGGGAATGGCAACTCACCCAGTACTCTTGCTTAGAAAATTCCATGGGGAGACCATGGGGTCACAAAATGTCAGACACAACTGAATGACTAACACTTGCACTTATACTTGAGCATTTTTGTATTGCCCTTTTTGTGACTGGAATGAAAACTGACCTATCCTAGTACACTGTTGAGTTTTCCAAATCTGCTGACAAACTGAATGCAACCCTTTAACAACATCATCTTCTAGGATTTGAAATAGATCAACTGGAATTCCATCACTTCCACTATCTTTGTTCATAGTAATGCTTCTTAAGTCCCACTTGACTTCACACTCTATGATGTCTGGCACAAAGTGAGTGAACACACACCATGATAGTTACCCAGGACATTAAGATCATTTTTGCACAGCTTTTCAGTGTATTCTTGCCACTTCTTATTAATCTCTCCTGCTTATGCTTTTTAAGTGCTTACCCTGTCTGTCCTTTATCGTGCCCATCCTTGCATGAAAAGTCTTCTGATAGCTCCAATTTTCTTGAAGAGATCTCTAGTCTTTCCCATTATATTGTTTTCTTCTCTTTCTTTACATTGTTCATTTAAGAAGACGTTCTTACCGCTCCTGAATATTCTCAGGAAGTCTGCATTCAGTTGGGTATATATTTCCCCTTCTCCCTTGCCAAGTCATTTTATTTCCTCAGCTATATTTAAAGTCTCCTCAGACAACCACTTTGCCTTCCTACATTTCTTTTTGTTTGGGATGCTTTTGTCACTGTCTCCTGTACAATATTGCAAATCTCTGTCTACAGTTCTTCAGGCCTCTGTCTACCAGATCTAATTCCTTGATTTTGTTTCCTCCACTGCAGAATTATTATAAAGGATTAGATTTAGGTCACCTACTTTCTTCAACTTAAGCCTGAATTTTACACTAAGGAGTTCATGATCTGAGCCACAGTCAGCTCCAGATCTTGTTTTTGCTTACTGTATAGAGCTTCCCTATCTTTGGCAGCAAGGAACATAATCAGTCTGATTTCATTATTGATCATCTGGTGATGTCCATGCCTTAAGTCATCTCTTGGGTTGTTGGAAATGGGTGTTTGCTATGACACGAGTGTTCTCTTCACAAAATCTGGATGCATCTTGATTTCCTACTTTTACATTCCTCTATGATTAAAAGGGGCTTGCCAGGTGATGTTAGTGGTAAAGAACCTGCTTGTCAATGCAGGAGTCCTAGCAGGAGTCCCATTGAAATATGGGTTCAATTCCTGGGTCAGGTAGATGCCCTTGGAAGAGGGCATGGCCAGCCACTCCAATATTCTTGCCTGGAGAATCCCACGGGCAGAGAAGCCTGGCAGGCTACTGTCCATAGGGTTGGACAGAGTCAGATGAGACTGAAGGGACTTAAGCACACACACAAGATAAAAATAATTGTTTTTCAGCATTAGTTCCAGAAGATTTTGTAGATCTTCACAGAGCTGGTCAACTTCAGCTTTTTTAGTGTTCATAGTCGGGGCACAGATTTGGATTGCCGTGATGCTGAATGCTCTGTCTTGGAAATAAACCTAGGTTATTCTGTCATTTTTGAGGTTTCACTCAAGTACTGCATTTTGGACTGTTTTGTTGACTATGAGGACTACTGTATTTCTTTCACCCTTTTCTGTCCACAGTAATAGAAATAATGCTCATTTGAATTAAGTTTACCCATTTTCATCCATTTTAATTCACTGAATCCTAAGATATTGACATTCACTCTTGACATCTCCAGCTTGCCTGCAATCAATTCACTGTGATTCAGTTCAGTCCAGTACAGTCATTCAGTCGTGTCCAACTCTTTGCGACCCCATGAACCCCAGTAATCTTGATTCCAGCTTGTGCTTCTTCCAGCCCAGTGTTTCTCATGATAGCTAAGGTAAAATATATATATTAAAATCCTCAAAGCCAAAATAATTTTAAAATACTATAATATTTAATTTGAGTGGCTTTGTAGATGATATACCATTTTCATAGCTGATTTCATTAGTAATTTCCCTCTTCTAATGACTATATAATTAAACCATTCTTGGAAATACACAATTATGCATATTCATAGAGAATTTGTTATGACAAATAAACCATAATTAACTAAAAACCCAAAATAGATTTTAATTTATATGGAGATTTCTCTTATACAACTTATTCCTGTTTGTTTCAAAAAGAGCATAGTAATAAATGCTAACTTCTTGATCTAATGAGCCCCATAATGAAAATCCTTTTTTTGTTTCTTTTTTACATCATAGTTGTTTAGTAGCAATATTTTAGTTATTATAATTAAGTGAATATAATTGTTTCCTATTGCTATTATCTTTTTTAAAGAAAATTACACAGTCACATACAGGGCAAAAAAATTTTGCTTTTTCTTGAGTGAAAAATATGTTGTAATTACACACACATCTATGTATAATTTTGTGACTGATATGTTAGAGTCTAGATTCTAAATCTAAAATATTTTCTATCACCTTATACTGTTAACCAGTATTGTTTGCAATTAGCATAACATTTCTTTGGTAACCACAGAGCTTTAATTACAGTGATATACACACTTAATATACATATTTGATATTTAAGCTATATAACTGAATAAATAAACAGTTGGGTCACATAATCAATTTGTCTAATTGCATATGCTTATTTGAAACTAGTTTATTATTCAAACAAAACCCAATAAACATGAGGATATCATCTCATCTCCTTAAAATTATTTTTTGTAAATATGGAATATACACATGTTTGAAAACCAGGTGTTCATTTTATCAATCCATACACTAAGAATTATAAATCATATGTCCTGAAAATTCTGTGATATTAACAACTTGGAAATTAGACACTGTATCTAATTTTTGTGGATTTTCTAACTCAAAGTTAATGCAAATATGCAATAGTTGAAGTTAATCTGCAGAGTAAATGATGCATATGCATGAACACACACACAGAATCAAACTCTGTATGATGATTTGAAACACTCCATGACTTCAAATATCTGAAATGCCTATCATATTCCAATGGTGTGGCTGAGAAGGAAAGTAAGTTTAAATATCTGTGATCTTTGTATTTTTATCCAGTTCATTTTATTCAATATCTCTAGAGCATATACGTCCTCATTGGAAGAAATTGAAAAGCTAGAAAGGAAAAATATCACAAGGAAGCTGAGCCCTTCCCCATACACATTTCCAAAATTATCATATTTTTCATTGATTTTATTATTCATTTAACAAATATATATACAAGTATTTTGGTTCAAGGAAAAGTTTTCCAACAGCGAACTAAAATAAAACCAAGCAACTCTTCATTAGAAGAATGATTTTCTCTGCTTGAACTTGGGATATTATTTCTATTAAAGAATCCTAAAGAAAAGCTGAGTTGGCTATCCTAGACTCCTGGGTTAGAAAAGCAATATGACTAGGAGGCAGCTTGATTTCCCAAGTTGCTCTGAACATTTAAGGATTAAGTCTCAGACATGGGGATATTTTGCTAATATCACCATTCAGACTCATAGCTCATTTGAGAAAGGCTGATATTGAATGACTGCTAATTAGACTTTAACTGTTTCAGTTGTAGGAAGCTGCTTAGCATTATGAGTCTATGGACATAATTGGTCCAGAGGAGGAGGTGGAAATCTGTAGAAATATTAGTTAAATCAATTAAGTTAATTTTTTTAAATAAGGAAAATCTTATCCATGGGGGAATCAATTGATAAGAACAATGGTATTTCTAGTGACTTAGGAGGAGAGTGGTACATCCCTGGTGGCTCAGATGGTAAAATATCTACCTGTAATGTGGATTAGATCCCTGAGTTGACAAGATCCCATGGAGAAGGGAATTGCTACTGAAGAATTCCATGAGCAGAGGCTGCAGGCCAGGGGGTTGCAAAGTGTCAGACAACATCAAGCTTTTAGCACTTCAGTTTCAAGGAGGAGAGTGTATCAGGATTCATAACAGGCACATCCTAAAACATTGAGTCTATCACTTGGAATTGTATTTATCCATGTGTTTGTTGTTATCAACAAAAAAATACAGAAAATTCTGGGATTAGAGAAGCAATTCCATAACAGTTACAGAGGTAAATTGGATTATATTGAATTGGGGAATTTAACATGTGTAGGTACATAGACAGATTAAGTGATAGACAGATATAAATACAGATATCTTGAGGAATTGATAATCAATTGATAATTAATTGATTATATACAATTATCTAGAATAATCAACTGATTATTCTACAAAGATTAGTAGCTCTCCAGTAGGTGAAACATATTTAAGTTTATTACAGGCAAAGAGAACTAAATGTGCTTCATATATTTGGAAATTCTTTTTTTTTTTTTTGATTTTTTTTTTATTAGTTTTGCCATACAATGACATGATATCACCATGGGTTTACATATGCTTCCCCTCCAGGACCCCCCTCTGTCCTCCCTCCCCCCGGGAAATCTCATTGCACCAGCCCCGAGCATCAATCCTGGGCTGGCGATTAATTAGACATATGGTAATTAACATGTTTCAATGCCATTCTCCCATATCATCCCATCCTTTCCCTCATCCAAAGAGTCCACAAGTCTATTCTATACATATGCGTTCCTTTTGCTGTCTCATATGCTGGGTTCTCATTACCGTCTTTCTAAATTCCATATATATGTGTTAATATACTGTATTGTTGTTTTTGCTTCTGGCTTACTTCACTCTGGATAATGGGCTCCAGTTTCTTCCATCTGAGTAGAATTGCTTCAAATGAATTTTTTTTTAATGCTGAGTAATTTTCCATTGTGTATATGTACCACAGCTTTCTTATCCATTCGGCAGCTCCATTCTAGAAAAATAAACAACCCAATTAAAAAGTGGGCCAAAGAACTTAACAGACATTTCTCCAAAGAAGATTTAAAAATGGCTAAGAAACACATGAAAAGATGCTCAACATCACTCATTATCAGAGAAATGCAAATCAAAACCACAATGAGGTACCACTTTACACCAATCAGAATGGCTGCCATCCAAAAGTCTACAAGCAATAAATGCTGGAGAGGATGTGGAGAAAAGGGAACCCTCTTACACTGTTGGTGGGAATGCAAACTAGTATAGCCACTATGGAAAACAGTGTGGATGTTCCTTAAAAAGCTGCAAATAGGTCCCATTTGTTTATTCGTGCTTTTATTTCCAATATTCTGGGAGGTGGGTCATGGAGGATCCCGCTTTGGTTTATGTCAGAGAGTGTTTTGCCAAAGTTATCCTCTAGGAGTTTTATAGTTTCGGGTCTTATGCTTAGATCTTTGATCCATTTTGAGTTTATCTTTGTGTATGGTGTTAGAAAGTGTTCTAGTTTCATTCTTTTACAAGTGGCTGTCCAGTTTTCCCAGCACCACTTGTTAAAGAGGTTGTCTTTTCTCCATTGTATATTCTTGCCTCCTTTGTCAAAGATAAGGTGTCCATAGATGCATGGATTGGAAATTCTTAATGCAGCCTATAATAGCTGATCTATAGGTTTTTTTTAACACAGCAGGCCAAAGATGAAAAAGTTTAGTCATCGTGGAAAATGACTTCAATATGAAGCAAAGCATTTGGGGCATTACTATTTTGGATTTTTGTCAAGTTTATTTAGTTATAATTTACACAGAGGAAAATCTACCCCATTTAGGTAGTTTGATGAATTATGGCAAATGTGTACAGTTATGTAACCTCCATCAAGTTATAGACGATTTTTCTAACCCTAAAGAATTCCTTTGTGCCCTTTTGTTTTCAGCTTCAAGCTCTCCAGATGGCACTAGTGTTAAAGAACCCACCTGCCAATGCAAAAGACATAAGAGACACAGGTTCAATTCTTGGGACAAGAAAATTCCCTGAAGTAGGAAATGGCAACCCACTCCAGTACTCTTGCCTGGAAACTTCCATGATAGAGGAGCCTGGTGAGCTACAGTCCATGGAGGCCACAAAGAGTCAGATATGACCGAGTGACTAAATCAGTTTCATGTCCTGATTCCTAGCAGCTAGCAACAACTAATCTGCTTTTTATCCCCATAGTTTTGTATTTTAGAAAATGTCTTATAAGTGAAATTATATGGAATATAGATATCTGTGTCTGGCTTTTCAACATCTCCTAATACTTCTTTTTTTCCCTCTTTACTTTTCAAGCCCCAATCCCCAGAGAAGGAAATACAAAGAAGGGAATCCCCAATACAGATGTAGTAAAGAATCATCATCACTCATCTGATAGTTTTTGAAGGGAAAAAAAAAATAGGTAATCATATTGACAGGTGAATGGAAATAAATTACAAAGGGAAAATTCATCTAATTGCTCTGGAAAATATATAGCCACTAAAACAATGACTAGAAATTAATTGAAATTCAGTAAATACTGAAGCAGAGTGTAAATATGGAAGTAGCCCATACTCACAAAAGACTTTTGGACATGAATCACTCATGATATATTGGAAAAACTAATAGGTATTCATATTTGGAGGTTCTGAAGAATTCAGGAATGACCTTAAAGGGACACATTTTAAGACTAGAATAAGTAACATTATTTTAGAGATGACTTGACTAACTGAATAGTTAGATTTTTTTTTTCCAACTTTGATTTGAGATAGAATGAGGAAAATGTGACTGTAAGAGTATATTAGTTAAGATTTTGGATAAAAATGGTAGAATTAGGGCCAATTTTTGGCTTATCTAAGCATAAATGAGAAGTATTTGGAATGCTTCACAGAATTTAAACAGTAGTTTATGAATCTGACTTGGACACCACAGTAACTATGGGAAGATCCATCTACGATGCACGTTTATTTTCAAGACACATTGGAGAACTTCTACAGGTAGAAGTGCATGTACATGAGATAGTGGTCGGTATCATTTTCCATCTTCTTTGCCAATGAGCTAGATTACTATCTGAAGTCTCCATGGCAGTAACATATGGTATGTAACCAAGTTCTGATTAAAAGAATATGACATAATTAATGGCCACCATTTCCAGGTCTAGATTCTTGAAACTTCCCACTCATTTTCCCATTTATTTTCCCTCTGACTAAATGAAATGTAGAAGCTTTTCCAGGTTAAACCTTGGAGACCCAGAATAAAAAAAAGGATAAAGTTACAATATGGAAAGAGTTTGAATACCTAATTTATAATCCAGAGGAAAGGCAACCACTAGAATTATTCATGTTGAATAGCTACATGAGAAGAATATTTTTTTGGGGGGAGCATTTTGCTATTCAAACCTTGTGGTTTGACTCTTGCCAAAGTCACAATTACCTTCACTAATAGAGTACTGTCCATTTAATTATAAGTCAATACCACAATTTTGCATTTTTGTTCTGAAAAATCATGCAACCAATTTGGGGAGTAAAATTAGCTTTCCCCAAATCAGGGGAGGAGGAGAATATAAGTGGAGAAAATTGCAAAAGAGTGTTGACCACTTTATAGTCAGTTAAATAATTGAGTATCAAATGATGACCTGGATTATTAAGGTAGTTACAAAATAATAGTGGATAGAATTTATTAAGAGGGATCTTAATTTAGAAAAAGTTTCTAAGATTCTTCATTTATTCAGTTTTATTAGTGATAAATTTCATTTATAAAGCATAGAGATATGTGGCAGATCAAGAATTTCAAATGAAACAGAAGCATCTGTTAAGTCTTGAAGGTAAAATTTATTCTGGCAGAAGTTTTAAGACTTAAAAATGTAACAGATGTCTATTTTAATAGTACTTTTATACAATCAGTGGTTTTTAGTGCTTTTGAGTTTTACAAAATAAACAGGATTTTTTTCTCCCTGTGGCTCTCCCTTTATTCATCATTCATTAATTCATTATTTTGTTTGTTTCTTCAACATTGAAATATGAATAAGCAATTTTCACAGTTTCGAGTGAGTGTGATGAGATAAAAATGGATTTTGAAAGAGAAGAATACTTAGATTCTTAATTATGTCCTCAATTTGGGTATATCTTGTTAGTTTTATAAATTTGGAAAGAAGTTCATTAAACAGAATAATTTTATGTATCATCAGAGTGAATTCTTTCCTACAAGCTACTGGGCGGCTGTGAAAGTTTTAGGGCTAGAGAGAAAGGTATTCATTTTACTTTACTTTTCACAAATTACTTTGTGAAAGCAATTGGAATCCTCAGTATACCCAGAAACTAGTATATGGAATTCAAGAAAATGGGACTAATGGCATATCAAAAAAGCACCCAAAATGTACTCCTTGTAATCATCAGAGTATACTAAATAAAAAGTCTCCAAATGTAAATCTTTCATTCAGGACTAAAAGGAAGCAAAAGTTTAAACATATCTTTATCTACAAACTTGGGAATTTGTATATTTTTTAATTCAGTAAGTATTAATCAATCTTTTGCAGTTACCACTGTAGATGAGGATAAAGTTATTGATGTTTAGTTGTTCAGTCACGTCCAACCCTTTGCAACCAACCCACTGGACTGCAGCAAGCCAGACTTCCCTGTCCTTTACCATCTCCTGGAGCTTGCTCAAATCCATGGCCATTGAGTCAGTGATGCTATCAAACCATTTCATTCTCTGTCATGCCCTCCCCTTCTCCTGCCCTCAATCTTTCCCAGCATCAGGATCTTTTCTAATGAGTCTGCTCTTCACATCAGGTGGCCAAAGTATAGGAGCTTCTGCTTCAGCATCAGTTCTTTCAATGAATATTCAGGACTGATTGCCTTTAGGATTGACTGGTTTGATCTCCTTATAGTCTAAGGGACTCTCAAGAGTCTTCTCCAACGTCATAATGCAAAAACATCAGTTCTTTGGTGCTCAGCTTCTTTATGGTTCTGTTCTCACATCCATTCATGACTACTGGAAAAGTTGGCAAAGTAATGTCTCTGCTTTTTAATATGCTCCTCCGTTTGTAATAGCTTTTCTTCCAAGGAGCAAGTGTCTTTTAATTTCATTGCTGCAGTGACTATCTGCAGTGATTTTGGAGCCCAAGAAAATAACGTTTGTCACTGTTTTCATTGTTTCCTCATCTATTTGCCATGAAGAGATGAGACCAGATGCCATGATTTTTATTTTTTAAATGAGTTTTAAGCCAGTTTTTCCACTCTCTCCTTTCACCTTCATCAAGAGGCTCTTTAGTTTCCCTTCAATTTCTGCCATATGGGTGATGTCAGCTGTATATCTGAGGTTATTGATATTTCTCCTGGCAATCTAATTCCCACTTTGTGCTTCATATGCTGGATATTTCACATGATGTACTCTGCCTATAAGCTAAATAAGCAGAGTGACAATATACAGGCTTGATGTACTAGTCTGATGTCCCATGCCCAGCTCTAACAGTTGCTTCTTAACCTGCATATAGGTTTTGCAGGAGGCAGGGAAGGTGATCTACTATTTCTATCTCTTGAAGAATTTTCCACTGTTTTTTGTGATTCATACAGTCAAAGGCTTTATAGTATTCGTTGAAGCAGAAGTAGATTTTATTCTTTTTTTAATTCTCTTGCTTTTCCTATGATCCAACGGATGTTGGCAATTTCATTTCTGGTTTCTCTGCCATTTCTAGATCCAGCTTGTACATCTGAAAGTTCTCACCAACTCCCGGAGTTTACACAAATTCATGCCCACTGAGTCAGTATTGCCATCCAACCATCTCATCCTCTGTTGTCCCCTTCTCCTCCTGCCCTCAATCTTTCCCATCATCAGGGTCTTTTCCAATGAGTTAGCTCTTCTCATCAGGTGGCCAAAATATTGGAGTTTCAGCTTTAACATCAGTCCTTCTAATGAACACACAGGACTGATCTCCTTTAGGATGGACTGGTTGGATCTCCTTGCAGTCCTGGGACTCTCAAGAGTCTTTTCTAACACCACAGTTCAAAAGAATTAATTCTTCAGTGCTCAACTTTCTTTATAGTCCAACTCTCACATCCATGCATGACTACTGGCAAAACCATATCCTTGACTAGATGGACCTTCGTTGACAAAGTAATGTCTATGTTTTTTAATATGCTATCTAAGTTGGTCAAAAGTTTCCTTCCAAGGAGTAAGTGTGTTTTAATTTCATGGCTGCAATCACCATCTGCAGTGATTTTAGAGTTCAAAAAATTAAGTCATCCATTGTTTCCCCATCTATTTGCCATAAAGTGATGGGATCAAATGCCATAATCTTAGTTTTATGAATGTTGAGCTTTAAGACCACTTTTTTACTTTCCTCTTTCACTTTCATCAAGAGGCTTCTTAGTTCCTCTTCACTTTCTCCCATAAGGGTGGTGTCATCTGCATATCTGAGGTTATTGATATTTCTCCTGGCAGTCTTGCTCTCAGCTTGTGCTTCTTCCAGCCCAGTGTTTTTCATGATGTACTTTACATATAAGTTAAATAAGCACGGTGACAATCTACAGCCTTGATGTATTCCTTTTCCTATTTGGAACCAGTCTTATGTTCCATGTCCAGTTCTAACTACTGCTTCCTGACCTGCATACAGGTTTCTCAAGAGGTAGGTCAGGTAGTCTGGTTCACGAATCTCTTCCAGAATTTTCCACAGTTTATTGTGACCCACACAGTCAAAGGCTTTGGCATAGTCAATAAAGCAGAAATAGATGTTTTTCTGAAACTCTCTTGCTTTGTTGATGATCCATCAGATGTTTGGTAGTTTGATCTCTGATTTCTCTGTCTTTTCTAAAACTAGCTTAAACATCTGTAATTTCACAGTTTACATATTGCTGAAGCCTGGCTTGGAGAATTTTGAGCATTACTTTACTAGTGTATGCGATGAGTGAAATTGTGCAATAGTTTAAGTATTCTTTGGCATTGCCTTTCTTTGGGATTGGAATGAAAACTGACCTTTTCCAGTCCTGTGGCCACGGCTGAGTTTTGCAAATTTCCTGACATACTGAGAGCAGCACTTTCACAGCATCATCTTTTAGGATTTGACAAAGCTCAACTGGAATTCCATTACCTCCACTAGCTTTGTTTGTAGTGAATCTTCCTAAGGCCCACTTGACTTCACATTCCAGGATGTCTGGCTCTAGGTGAGTGAACACACCATTGTGATGATCTGGGTCATGAAGATCTTTTTTGTACAGTTCTGCTGTATATTCTTGACATCTCTTCTTAATATCTTCTGCTTCTGTTAGGTCCCTACCATTTCTGTCCTTTATTGAGCCCATCTTTGCATGAAATGTTCCCTTGGTATCTCTAATTTTCTTGAAGAGATCCCTAGTCTTTCCTATTCCATTGCTTTCCTCTATTTCTTTGCACTGATCACTGAGGAAGGCTTTCTTATCTCTCCTTGGTATTCTTTGGAACTCCACATTCAAATGGGTATATGTTTCCTATTCTCCTTTTCTTTTGGCTTCTCTTCTTTCATAGCTATTTCTAAGGCCTCCTCAGGAAGCCATTTTGCTTTTTTGCATTTCTTTTTCTTAGGAATGGTCTTTATCCCTGTCTGCTGTAAAATGTCATGAACCTCTGTCTATAGTTCACCAGGTACTCTGTCTATCAGATCTAGTCCCTTAAATCTATTTCTCACTTCCATTGTATAATCATAAGGGATTTTATTTAGGTCATACCTGAGTGGTCTAGTGGATTTTCCCACTTTCTTCAATTTAAGTCTGAAATTGGCAGTAAGAAGTTCATGATCATAGCCACAGTCAACTCCCAGTCTTGTTTCTGCAGACTGTATAGAACTTGTCTCCATCTTTGGCTACAAAGTATATAATCAATCTGATTTTTGTATTGGCCATCTGGTGATGTCCATGTGTAGAGTCTTCCCTTTTGTTTTTGGAAGAGAGTGTTTGCTATGACCAGTGTGTTCTCTTGGCAAAACTTTATTAGCCTTTGCCCTGCTTCAGTTTTTACTCCATGGCCAAACATTCCCCTAGTACCTCTAAACATTTTATTGAATTAATCTCTAGTCTTGCCCATTCTATTGTTTCCCTCTGTTTCTTTGCATTGTTCACTTAAGAATGGTTTTTTATCTTTTATTGCTATTCTTTGGAACTCTGAATTCAGAGGGGTATATCTTTCCTTTTCCTTTGCCTTTTCCTTCTCTTCTTTTCTCAGCTATCTGTAAGGCCTCCTCAGACAACCATTTTCCCTTTTTGCATTGCTTTTTCTTGAGGATGGTTTAGATTACTGCCTCCTGTACAACGTCACGAACCTCCATTCATAGCTCTTCAAGGACTCTATCAGATCTAATCCCTTGAATCTATTTGCCGCTCTTACTGTATAATGATAAGGGATTTGATTTAGGTCATATCTGAATGGCCTAGTGGTTTTCCCTAATTTCTACAATTTAATTATGAATGCAATAATGAGTTCATGATCTGAGCCACAGTCAGTTGCCAATCTTGTTTTTTTTTTTTTTTTTCCCGGCTGTACAAAGCTTCTCCATCCTCAGCTGCAGGGATTACAATCCATCTGATTTTTACACTGACCATCCGGTGATGTCCAGAACTGTTGTAGGCAGTGCCCCAACCCTGTGGTGGGCCACTATTGACCCATGCCAGCTCCTTCCTCCTAGGTCCTGTTGCACACAAGGTTTTGCTTGTGCCCTCTAAGAGTCTATTTCCCTGAGGGTTCGTAGTCTTTTTGCCAGATCTCCAGGCTGAGAAATCTATTGTGAGCCCTAGAACTTTTGCAATAGTGGGAGAACTTCTTTGGTATAATTGTTCTCCAGTTTATGGGTGGTCTGCTCAGCAGCTCTATACTGGATCTAATGGCAACATCCTCCAAAGATCATATGCCACAGACCATGCTTTTCAGATCTGTCTCCACGGCAGGTCACTGCTGATCTGTGCCTCTGCATGAGGCACTCGGACACTCAAAGCCAGATCTGGTCCAGTCTCTCTGGAAGTCACTGACTCATTCTCCGGGTATTGGTGTGCATACGGTTTTGTTTGTGCCCTCTGAGCATCTCTGGCTGGTCTGAGATTTGACTTTAAATGTGACTGTACCCCTCCTGTCATCTTGTTGGAGCTTCTCCTTTGCCCTTGGATGTGGGGTATCCTTTTTTGGTGGGATCCAACATTCTCCTGTCAATGGTTGTTCAGCAACTAGTTGAGATTTTGGTGTCTTTGCAGGAAAAGATGAGTGTACATCCTTTTATTCTGCCATCTTGAATCTGTGATGCGATGAACTAATAATAAATGACAACAGAAAGAAGCCCCTGCCTTTTTTGGAGATGTATTAATAGAAAGGATAGGTAACAAATAAATAAAATAATAAGAACAAATCATTTAATTTCAGAGACTAAGAAATGCCACAGAGAAAAATGAGGCAAAGTAGGTGACAGAATATTCTGAAGAAGGAGAAGGATAAAAAGAGTAAATTTAGAGATGGTAAGCATAGTGTTTCTTTTGGCAAAGATGATAATAGAGCATAAACAATTATGAAATTTGAGATTTGTATTAAAATTTGAGGCAAAATTATTCCAAGCAGAGGGATAAGCAGAGATAGACACAGGGAGACAAGAATGATCTTGGTGTGTTTGGGAAACACATGGTATGGAGCAGGATTGCAGGTCATTTAAAGGATACAGATTTGGAAAATTTCAAGGTGGACATAGACTTCATTATGAAGGTCCTGATGGGCAGGTGTCCAGCTCTTATTCTAAGTATAACAACAGAAAGTTTTCAGCTTGATGTTTGTATATCTTATGTGTTTTAAAATACATCCCTGACTGTTGTGTGGTAAGATGTGTGATTGATAGGATGGTTGAATCAAGTGTGAAAGCAAGTGAATTAGGATGTTGTTACTGCAGGCCAGGTCTTCTCCAGATGCCCTTTTGATGTTTTCTGCTACCCTTTAGGTATAGGATTAAATATTATTCAAATATGCATTCAAGAGAGACAGAAGGCTTTGAAGAATTAGGGGAAAGATGTTAATTCCTATGTGAGGTTCTTTCTGAAATTAAGAGGATAACACTTCTTTTCCCCTATATTTTCTTATTTTCTATACTATAATTTCTCCTTTCGGTACTTTTTTCTTTTAGAATTGAACAGAAAATGATGGCTTAGTTATGCTGACATATCCATACATTTAGAATCCAAGACACCTCAAGAAAGAATGTATTCTTGTCGGTGTAGCATAGTGGTTAATAAAGTGATATTTTAAGTCAGACAGATACAAATGTAAATCACAGGTTCACAAGTTATTAACTGGGTGACCTTGGTTAAGTTAATGTACACCTCTAAGACACTGTTTCATATTTAAATGAGGAAAACCCTATAATCCCACTGTGGAGAGAATGTGAGACTTAAGCAGCTCTATCTAAAGCTGAGCATTTAATGTTAAGGAGCCAAAGTATAATGATTAAATATAAGCATCATGAAGGAGAGAATATGGGTCCTGTTTAAAATAGATGTGATAGTACAAAGAACATATTTGGGTTTTTAACAATTGCTGTTAATTATATATCATAATTGTATGATTATGTCTTAGAATCATGAAATTAAAAGATACTTGCTCCTTGGAAGAAAGCTATGACAAACCTAAACAGTGCATTAAAAAGCAGAGATATCACTTTGCCCACAAAGGTCTGTATAGTCAAAGCTACAGTTTTTCCAGGAGTCAGGCATGGATGTGAGAGTTGGACCATAAAGAAGGCTGAGTGCAGAAAAACTGATGCTTTTGAACTGTGGTTTTGGAGAAGATTCTTGAGAATCCCTTGGACTGCAAGGGGATCAAATCAATCAGTGCTAAAGGGAATCAAGCATAAATATTCACTGGAAGGACTGATGCGGAAGTTCTAATAATTTGGCCACCTGATGAGAAAATCTGATTCATTGGAAAAGATCCTGATGCTGGGAAATACTAAAGGCAAAAAGAGAAGGGTGTCACAGAGGATGAGATGGCTAGATAACATCACTGACTTACTGGACATGTATTTGAGCAAACTCCTGGAGATAGTGGATGGGGAAGCCTAGATGTTGAAGTCCATGGGGTCCAAAGATTCTGACGTGACTGAGTGACTGAACTACAGCAAATAATTATGTATGGCTTCCCAGGTGATTCAGTGGTAAAGAATCTGCCTACCAATGCAAGCAACTCAGGTGCTGAGGTTTTGGTCCCTGGGTAGGGAAGTTCCCTTACAGGAGGAAATGGCAACAGCCCCATTATTCTTGCCTGAAAAATCCTGGACAGAGGTGCCAGGAATCAGGCTCCACTGTCAATGGGATTTCCCAGGCAAGAAAACTGGAGTGGATTGATATTCCCTTCTCCAGGAATCTTCCCAATCCAGGGATCAAGCCCAGATCTCCTGCATTTCAGGCACATTCTTTACCATCTGAGCCACCAAGGAAATATTTTAAAGTAAATAATAAATTGAGGTGCAAAATAAAATAGACTTAAGTAGAAAGATAGCTGAAATAGTGTATTCTCTTCTGTGTAAGTAAGAGTGTGTGTGTGTGTGTGTGTGTGTGTGTGTGTGTAACCTTTCCTGAAAGAGAAACATAGAGAGGAGAAAGCTTCTAGAAATCCATACAAAGAGCTACATTTATGGATGGGTTAGAAAATGGTAGAAGAGATGTAGATGAGTGAATTATACTTTTTTAAGTATAGTTTTCTTACATAACCTTGATTTTAGAACCTTGTAAATGTTATACATTTTCAAAAAAAATTAAACATATAAGGATGATAAAACATTGAAATTAAAATTAATTTAAAATAACTGAATAGAAAAAACATAATTAATCCAGAAAATTTTCCAATGCATGACATTAAATTTGACATCATTAATGAGATATATCTAAGGGCAAATATCAATACAAAGAAAGCTGAACTTGTTTTAATTGACTTGCTTTTAGCAGAGATGTTGATATATAGTAATACAATAACAATATGTGTTATTAAAGATAGAAAAGATGTAAACACACAAACATTTCTAGATTTCTCTCTGGGAAAATGAAATATAGATTTGAAATAGAAGCAGTTGATAATTTTGTTAGACTTGAATTAGAAGTATCAGCCATAGTTGGTGATACAGTTACAAAGCTATTTCACAATTGCCTTCACCAGCTCATCTTAGAAGCAATGGTCTCCCCCACCTTTGCAATTAATGTCTTTAGTTCTCATATCTTCATTTCTAAATACTATTGCCCAGTAAAAAGAGCTAGGGTAAGTGAGGGTGAAATGAATTGGAAGATTAGGATTGACATGTATACACAGTTGATATTATCTATAAAATAGATAGCTACTATCTATAAAATCGATAACTAGTGAGAATCTACTGTGTAGCTCAGGGAATCCTACTCAGTTCTCTGTGACCTAAATGGGAAGGAATTTCAAAAAAGAAGGGTTATGTGTATATGTATAGCTGATTTACTTTGCTGTACAACACTGTAAAGCATCTGCTGCTGCTCCTGCTAAGCCGCTTCAGTCGTGTCCGACTCTGTGTGACCCCATAGATGGCAGCCCACCAGGCTCCCCCGGCCCTGGGATTCTCAGGCAAGAACACTGGAGTGGGTTGCCATTTCCTTCTTGAATACATGAAAGTGAAAAGTGAAAGTGAGGTCGCTCAGTCCTGTCTGACTCCTAGTGACCCCGTGGACTGCAGCCTACAGGGCTCCCCCGTCCATGGGATTTTCCAGACAAGAGTACTGGAGTGGGGTGCCATTGTAAAGCATCTATACTCCAATAAAAATTCATTTAAAAAGAGACCCAGAGTAAGAACATTATGGGTCAGGGAAATCACAGAGGAATCCTAGTATAGTTTGTTGTGTCAGAAAGTGAGAATGGGCCCAAAGACTGTAGTTGACATGCTAAAAGAACACAGCAACCAGCTCAAAAGGACTTTCACTGACAAAATTTGGAAGAATTTGAACATTAAAAAGAACGACTATAGTAATAGATTTTAATATATTTAATCAGAATAAATCCATTGATCCATAGCAATATGTTAATAAAAGATGGGCACTTAATTAGTGATGAATACCAGTTAATCCTCCTGAAAGGAATGATAAAATTAGATAAAATTCAACTACTGATGCAATACTTTATTCAGGCAAAGAATATTAGTGGATGCAAAAAGCATTTATAGACTATTGTTGGAAAAGAGAATAGACATAATCTGAAACATTACCTTCCCAATCACTTTAATTATCTTTACACAATTACCTTTCAAATGGAGAGACCTGAAGGACACCACCAACCAAGTGCTCTAGCTCAGCATCATCAATAAGGAGTGATGGAAGTTTAAAGGATTCTTGACGTGATAAAATGGGGCACACGCAGCATCATCTCTGAAGTGCTATTGACAGCAACACCTACCAAATCTGTTCAAGAAGAAGCCACCAGATAAATCCAGAATGTGGGATATTTTATCAGACAAGTAAAATGAACTATGCAAAATATCAGTGCCATAAAATAAACAATATAAAAGTGAAATGGTTGTTGTAGATTAAGTGAGATCAAACATGCATGAAAACTAAGTGCAATACACATCCTTTGACCAAATCCTAAACTGAACACAAACAGCTCTAAAGGACATTGCTTATAGGTCTGGGGAATTTTAATTTGAGCTCAATACTAGATAATATTGCTTCAATGTAACCTTAATTAAGTGTGATACTTTTGGGTGTTTTTTTGGTTTTATAGGAGAGGGTCATTTTTTATAGGCATAAAACTTTATGAATTCTCCAACTTGCTTTCAAATGGTCAAAATGTGTGTGGGGGTGTGTGTGTGTGTGTGTATCTGAAGAGAGAGAGATAAAGATTTGACAAAATGTAATTACTGGTGAATAATAAAGTATATGAAGCTTGCATGTTGTGTAATAAATGTTAGAAAAAATGTTGGAAATAAGAGCATATACTGAAATGGGAGGTGCTTTAAAAATATTATTTTGCCTAAATTAGGGAGACTATTAAAATTAGTTGCTACAAAATACATTTGCAAATAATAGTTAATAAAATTATCTAAATAACATTGACTTCTAAATTATAGTTTTAAAAATTAAGACAGTGATATAATCTGACACAGTTCTCAAGTGGTTAAATCCATTTGGGCTTTGTATTGACAACTGAAGAAGATAAAGTTCTGAATTCTTGAGAAATGTATAATATCAGGCCTAATTATTTTCAGAGCCTCTTGTTTCTGGTGTCTTAAATGGAGTATTATTAATGTAAAAATACCATCAGCATTTAAAAATATCTTTTTGAAATAATTATGAAATGTTATGTATATAGATAAAACTATATAAAATATGTATCAAAACAATGTATCAACTATACATGACTTATACAATGCTAAAATGATGCTCTATACATCTTTGAAGTGTATTTCTGCTAAAAACAGGATCCATATACTTATTTATAATGCTATGGCTGGGTTATTTTTTATAGATTTACAGTTCTTTTTGTAGAATCAGGCATTATCTAACAACAAAAATTCCCATTGATGTCTTTATCCATCTTGCAAAATAGTTAGAGATGGTAGTGGTCTGCTAGAGAATTTTCCCCTTATTCCCCACAGTTAACAGAATGAACTCTGTAGATACGGACTTGTTTAGACCTCACTTTTGCTCATCCTTTCCAAGTCTTCATGTAAAAGGTTATGGCAACTAAACTAAGTGTGAAAAACTGTTTGGAAGAGAAAAGAAAAAGTCCCAAAGGATAAACTGATAATTTGCATTTAACTTGATTTTCAGCTAAAAATAATGCTGTGTCTTCTGAGAGGTGATAGATCATGTTTTGAAGCTAACCAGGTGGCACTAGTGGTAAATAATATGCCTGCTAATGCAGTAGACGCAAGAGACATGGGCTCAATCCCTGGGTTGGAAAGATTCCCTGGAAAAGGAAAAGGCAACCCTCTCTGGTATTCTTGCTTGGAGAATCTCATGGACAAGACAGGCTGGTGGGCTACATTCCATGGGGTCACAAAGAGTTGGAGAAAACTGAGCGACTGAGTGTGTGGGTGCGTGCACACACACACAGACATACACATCACGTTTAGACTCTAAAATCAGAAAGTAAGGATGATAATCTTAGCTCAAGTGTTATACTCCTATTTTCAGCTTTTCAGGGTTCTCACTCACAGCATTGTGATAGTATTATTGACTGTCTCCCAGGGTGGGATAATGAAATGAGATAAATTACATAAAATGAAAACACAGAGCTATGTGATTTACTTTCAGTGTATGTTAGAATTCAGTGATGATCTTTCCACAAAAGAAACTAAATTATCTGATTAACAATATAAACATTCCCTGCCTGCCCGCCAACTGGTTTTCTGGGTAATCTCAGTAGGTTTCTAGCTTCCTTCCATAGCTCTTATTTATCTTCTGGCACAATTTCTGGAAAGCTGAAACGAGGTAAAAAATCTCTCTGGAGATGGATAATATGCTGTTTAGTCCAACACATTTTGGAAACCATGTTTCACTTCAAAATCAACTGAAAAATGTACTCTAAAGGATTGCTTTCTGACTTCTGCCATCCAAGATGTCCGTGGGTCTTCTATTCACCTTCTGAAAGAGACCTATAACTTACAAATAAGAAGATTATCAGTGAATTTGATATTTTAGAGAAGAAAATATCTGCTGAGGATAATTCCAGGCATGAGATTAAGGATCATTGTGCATCTTGGACTTCTCACAAACCTCTTAATTATTGTGCATTCACTTCTTTGAAAGTATAAATCAATCCAAGAGTTGACCACATTTGTACTATATAAAAATAAAGCTTTGAGAATCCACCAGGCTTCTCTGCAGGATAATCATCGCATTTCATCTAGCATAGTATTTTCAGACTGAAGTTTTCACATTTAAGTCAGTTATTTGCCTTCACGCTATTGCAGCTTCTCAAAGGGGACCACTGTTGCAATCCCAGTATGTCAATGACCACAAAATCCTTGAGGACATTCTCTGTGTCTGCCAACAACCTGGGAACAGAAGGTGCCCTAATAGAAGAAAGCGACTACAATGCTTTAGTTTATGACTAGTTGAAAATTCTATATACTGAGACTTTTAAAAATACTCAAGCTTATCGATGAGTAAAAGGAAAAATAAGCAAATGTGTATCCCAAAAGGTGACACTTGATATAAGCAAACTCCTCAGATCAATATACTTCATAAAGTTTATGTGAAAGTGAAAATTTTTCAGTCATGTCCGGTCTTTGTGACCCCATGGACTATAACCTGCCAGGTTCCTCTGTCAATGGGATTCTCTAGGCAAGAATACTGGAGAGGGTTGCCATTTTATTCTCCAGGGGATCTTCCTGACCCAGGGA
The DNA here is from genome assembly GCA_007570785.1 of Antilocapra americana. Lineage (NCBI taxonomy): Eukaryota > Metazoa > Chordata > Mammalia > Artiodactyla > Antilocapridae > Antilocapra > Antilocapra americana. Next base: position 305,222 of record ML664078.1, on the reverse strand, counting down.
TGGAACCTGGGTCTCCTGCATTACAGGTAGACTCTTTACCCTCTGAGCCACCAGAGAAGCCCTAGTTAGTCAATGGGAGGTTGTAAAATTTAAAATTATTTGGAAAGCTGTTTGTTATGTAACCTATAAATCCTCTTGGTAGTGGAACACATAAAAACAAATATTTTATAACTTCTTTGTACTCTACATAGATTTTTTTAAAATCTGTGATTTAAAGAAAAAAATTAATATATTGTAGATTGTAGATTTACCTGCTGGTAGTATTTAAGCATAGTATGAATCTAAATCACATTTTAATGACCTCGGGAGGATGTGTTTTCCCATCAATCACGTATAGTAAGACAAACTCAACAAGTAAATGCTTCCTTAAAAAATGGCAGCATATCTTCATTCAAGTAAAATATTAGCCAGTTAGTTGGAACTTTAGTCATTCAGTTGTGTCCGACCAGTTGCAACCCTATGGACTGTAGCCTGCCAGGCCCTACGACCATGGGATTTCCCAGAAAGAATACTGGAGTGGGTAGCCATTTCCATCTTCAGGGGATCTTCCTGATTCAGGGATTAAACTCAGGTCTCCTACAATGCAGGCAGATTCTTCACCATCTGAGTAACTGGGGAAGCCTGTTGTTTTTTTCCTTATTAAAAAAAAAAAAAAATGGTCCCACTGCTTTTCCTGGGAGAGTTACAGATTTTAACATGGGATAATTTGGACTTCAATAGCCAGAAGGTAAGTCACACAGGTGAGCACCTGCCCTTGATTGATGGCTTTTTATTATTTCTTCCGAGTCATAAAAGACAACTGACAGAGCAATAGGTTAGACAGAGAGCAGTTTCAAACCTCAAATCACTCACTATAAACTTGTGAGGGCCCAAGCATCTAGTATACATTTTGTGGACTTCCCTGTTGGTACAGTGAATAGGAATCCATCTGCCAAATGTAGGGGACATGGATTTAGTCCTTGTTCCTGAAAGATTCCATATGCAGCAGGCATCGAAGCCAATGTGCCACAGCTACTGATCCTGAGCCCTATAGCCCATGAGCTAGAACTACTGAAGGCTGAACACCTGGAGCTTGTGGTCTGCAACAAGAAAAGTCAACACAGTGAGAAGCCCTCTCACCATGAGGAAGAATAGCCCCTTCTCACTGCAACTGGAAAAAGCCCAAGTGCAACAACACAGACCCAGCACAACCAAAAACAAATAAATAACTGTGCTTCAGTGATTTGAATGGAATATATTTTGTGCCTAATTAAAGCACACCTTAATTGATTGTTTGAAAATGCAGATTACCAGTATGTATTGAGGTATGCTACATACAAACTGTTTTTTTTTTTTTTAATTAACTAGTACCTTACTAGGCTCAAAATAATGTTCTGAGGAATCAGAAGTTGGGAGGTGGTATTAAAAAAGTTGCAAAGTATAGCTCTTGCATTTATGCACCTTTTTCTGAATTGGCTTAAACATATTAATTCCCACTGAAATGTACATTCCATGAAGACTCATAAAGTGATTTATAGCCAATTTGTTGATTGATGTTTTGTGTATCTAGATCACTGCCTTATACTCAGCAGGCCTTCAATAAACTTTTTTTTAAAACAAATGAATAAAATATACAGAAAAATACAGTTTGGTTTGCAGAACTCCCATAATATTCCTGAGGAAACTAATCAAAATGAGCAGAATAAATTTGAAAAAGAACCACGGAAAAATGAGGTTTGAACTTACAAGCTAGATAAATGGGGAGAAAGAGATTCAGAGTCAATGACTGAAGTAAGTGTATAGAAAATTTGGTGAAGAATGGTTAAATGATACTTATGAAATGAGATATTTTTAAGAGTAAGGAGAAAATTGAATTTTAAACATAAGTTGAAATGGAAAGAAAGATCCTTTAGGGAAGAATATATTCTTCAATCTCAGGTGGTCAGGAGCATCTGGAAGCTTTGGGATGGACAAATTAAACATTGGTGCCAACCAGCTGCCTGATTCTGTCAATCCCTTTAATGCAAGCTGGCTTTCTGTTGGCTAGAATCCATGGATGTGTGTCTGGATTTCATTTTTTAAAAGTCGACATCGATTTGATGCGAGAAGCTTCAGAAATCATTCCTTTTCTCAATTAAACCAAGGATGTCATTCTGTTAATTCTGGAATCACGCAAATACCAAGTTGAAGTGATGGCAGTTAATTGTTATTGATTGCTGTGTAACAGCATCCATGAATTCCAGAAGGGCTTGCCTTAGTAAAATATAAAATAATTCAGCAACAGCTTCAATTGGTTTTAGATAAAAATACAAAGTCACAGGAAGCCAATGATATTTAAGATGCTTGAGAAAACTACTGAAGCACTTCCCTTAATTAGGTTTAATTACCTCTAGAGAACGATATGCTGGAAATGTGATGGAAACTAGAATAGATGCAAATCTTTCATACTCTGAGCCAGTGCTTCTCAATAGAACTTTCTGATATGATGATAATGATCTATATATGTGCTGTTCTATAGACACATGTCTGTGCTCAGTTGTGTCCAGCTTTTTGTGGCCCCATGGGCTATAGCCCCCCAGATTACCCTCTCCATGGAATTTTCCAGGTAATAATACTGAAGTGGGGTGCATTTTCCTACTCCAGGGTTTCTTCCCAACCCAGGAATCGAACTGGCATCTCCTGCACTGGCAGGCAGATTCTTTTCTACTAGTGCCACCTGGGAAGCCCCCATTAGCCACATATATGTGTATTAAATATTAATATGTGAAATGTAGTTAGTGGTAACTGAGGAAATGAGTTTTGCATGTTGTGTAGTTTGAATTGATTTAAATTTAAATATTCTAGCTGCTAGTGGCCATCATTTTAGATAGCACAATTTTGCCTAACCAAGAAGAGTAACAGTTTGGAAATTTTCAATCAGCTGGCTGTATCAGTCATGATAGGCTAGGTAATGCTAATTAGTATTGATGATATTTTTAAAATTCCACAAGCTTACAATAACAAATATCTATATTTTTGTTTACATTTAATTTTTCATGTCAGTGTGGAACTCAGGCCACAAGGTAGAATCTGTCTCTAACATTGTTGGCTGTGCTTGTAAAGTAGAAGGAGAGCTTGTAAATCAATGTGTTATACTGGTTCTTTAAGACTTGTCACTTTTACTAACACACTCTACTTCTGTTGATGGATGATGGTGATGATGAAATAAATAGATAGATAGACAGATGTATAGCTGTGTGTGATATATCAAAGTATCACATAACCCATGTTTCCTTCCAATCAATCATATGACCATTCTTGTGTTCTATTGAGGAAGACTGTATGGGAACCAATGAATCAATGAACATAAGTGAACAGCAGTACAGGCTCTTCTGTCCATGGGATTTTCCAGGCAAGAGTACTGGAGTGGTTTGCCATTTCCTTCTCCAGGGGACCTTACTGACACAGAGATCACACCCTGATCTCTCACATTGTAGGCAGACACTTTTACTGTCTGAGCCACCAGGGAAGTCCCTAAAAGAAGATACAAAGAGATATTTTGTTGAATTAATGAATGAATATTGCTAGCAAGTGCTGTGTATCTTGACTAGAACTTGATGTTGTAAACCCATCTACTCCATATGTTCATAGAGCAGTGAAATATAGCCTGGTACAATCTTTTCTAGTGTCATCCTTCCCCAGTACTTCTTAAGAATACATCCTTTTCTTTCTTCACTCCTTAGGTTAAATATCACTTCAGAAAGAATTCCTTAACACTCTAGTTTAAAGTAGTGGATTGTGGCACTTTTGTTTAGAATACAAATAATCATCCAATGGAATACAGCTTAAATTTATTCTCTACATTTAATGGAACATAGAATGATAGTGAGAAGGACATGCCACCCACTGCAGTATTCTTGAGTGGGAATATACATGGCAGGCTACAGTCCGTGAGGTCATAAAGAATCAAATGTTACGGAAGGTACTTAGTACACATATAAGGAGAAATAGCAGTGGTCAGATCCAGACAGATCTTAAATAGTTCACCAGGATCCTTTGGACTAATGATCACTTCCCTTTTCATTGCAAACTCCTTGAATACAAATCAAGGATTCTGACATGAGTGTTACCAGGCTAAAGTAAGGTGTTTTCAGGTCTGCATTCCTATCTGGAGGCTCTAAAGAGAGGACTTGTTTCTTTCCTCATTCATGTTGTTATCAGAACTCAGTTCCTTGTAGTTATAGGACTGAAGTTCCCATCTCTTTTCTGGCCATTAACTGAGGAAATGGGATTGAACTTGGCCAACTCAAATACTCCAGAACAAATTTCTTATTAAAAGGTCAATTATTAACATCCTTTTATCATTCTTTAATCCTAATTATTTTTGCCATGTATAGAGAATACATACAAGTATTTGGAGAATTAAGACATGGATACCTATGAGTGGTTGGGGAGGCATTTTTAGTCTTACCATAGTGATTTAAAAGATTTATTGCTTTTAAAAAAAATACTTAATCTGCATAAATTTGATTTTGACTTAAGAAATCAATGTGGCATTATGTTAGGCATTGTTTAAATAGTATTTTATAAATATACATATGTATAACTATTTATATATACATAATATGTACATATATGGATGAAATACCAAAACTAAGGGAAACTGAGTCCTGTGGATATTATATGAATCAACCTCCTTAGGCCCAGGTAATGACAAGATTTCTTCAAGCTCCTTGACTTTCTCCCAATAACACTGTCTGCTCATTTCATTACATATATAGTAAGCTATCTGAATAAATATATTTTTTTTAATTTTTATTTATTTTTTTTTAATTGTTTTTGCCATACATTGTCATGATATCACCATGGGTTTACATATGCTTCCCCTCCGGAACCCCCCTCCCTCTCCCCCCCCCCCCGCAGGGAAATCTCGCTGCACCAGCCCCAAGCATCAGTCCTGGGCTGGCGATTGATTAAACATATGAAAATTAACATGCTTCAATGCCCTTCTCCCATATCATCCCACTCTTACCCTCATCCACAAAGTCCACGAATCTATTCTATACATCTGCGTTCCTTTTGCTGTCTCGTATGTTGGGTTCTCTTTACCGTCTTTCTAATGAATAAATATTTTTTAAAAAGTTATTCAGTGTAGTGTGAAGCATATAATTAACAAAAATGCTTATCTAACTTCATTTTAAAAAGAGATTATCTTTATAATATTTAATATAAATATTTGAGTTTGAGTAAACTCTGGGAGTTGGTGATAGACAGGGAGGCTTGCCAACCTGCAGTCTGTGGAGTTACAAAGAGTCAGATACAATTGAGCGACTGAACTGAACTGACTCATTTCTGTATGCCAATTTGCTTTTGTTAAATCTTTTACCGAGTACAAAACATTTTTGGTCTAGTCACAATATAATAGAAATATAGATCAAATAAGAAGTTAAAAGGAAACTAAGCTTATTATATGGGCCTTTTTTATGCTTTCTCCCTCAAAGGCAATCTATATAATATGTGCCCTTTAATCAACAGCCCTCCCCAGTAAGCCCTGTGAAAGCAGTATAAATGCTAATATTTTGTGGCTTAATTTTTGCTCAAATGCATGTTTTATTATAACATAATAAAAATTTGGTGTTTTTCTGGGGCTCAGTAAATGCTATTTCTTTTTTTCCCAAGATCGTTGAGAGAGTAAATAATATCAAAATGCCCAAACAATCATGTAATGCATATCCCAGAATGAAAAATGAAAATTGGAGTCGATTTGTACACTCTCTGGAATTGGATTAGGGTCCTCAGACCTGAAATCACCCAGCACAGACCACAGATTCTGCTCTTAACATAGGACCAAGCTGTAAATCATGTAGTAATTTTTATTGTTGCTTGTTCTCTGGTTTGGGTGACAACTTAATATCCTACACTAGTATTCAGCTATAAAATGGTGCATATGATGTCACAGGCAGTAAAGAAAGTCCTTGTACTTTCTGATTGCTACAGGAAAATCTTTTGTGTAATTTGTAATTGAAATAAATAAATAACTATACAAACAGAGCAACTTAAGCCTTGCTGAAAAGTGAGTAGAAAATCAAATGGAAAGTGAGTTTTCTTTGCCCTCCATGTTTTAAGTGGTTTGCTAGACAGATCTGAAGACAGGATACTTACTGTATGTGTTATTAATGGTGGTTTTCATTTTCTTCATAGTTTCATTACAAAAGTACCAAAGCACCCATGTAATATTCCTCAACCTTAACTGAATGGTTCTTTGTATATGGTTTTCATTTTTAATAGTAATAACAACATATTTGGGGCTTCATAGGTAGCACACATGGTAAAGAACCCACCTGCCAATGCAGGAGACATAACAGACGTGGGTTTAATCCCTGAGTCAAGAAGATCCCCTGGAGGAGGTCATGGCAACTTACCCCAGTATTCCTTGCTGGAGAATCCCATGGAGTGAGGAGCCTGATGGACTACATTTCATGGAGTCACAAAGAGTCAGACACAACTGAAGTGACTTAGCACTCACAACATATTTGTTACCTGCCTTCTTTGAGTATAATCACCAAATGCTACACAAACAATTACACCCTCTCTAAAATGTATTTTAAATTTCAAAAAAAATTAATATAATGTACTTGAAAACGTCACCAGTAATACACAAACATACACACACACACAGGTATACATACAAAACTCTGATTTGTGCTTAGAGCAAGGATAACAAAGGAACCATTAGATTCTTAAAGGAAGCTCATCTAATTCAGTCACAGGCCAGTGTCTAAAAGCTTTTTATCTTTGAAATTTGCGGATCAATATTTCTCGTATTTATCTGCTGTGTGTACCTGCTGCTACTGTTTTATTTTAGGCCTTAATCATTCTCTGTCCCCTGCATCACAAAAACTTACCAGTGATTCTGTCTTTACTCTTACCCCACTAAAAAGTCGTTTTCATGTGGCAACCAGAGCTAACTCTTTAACAGATATCTGATCATACCACTCTTCTTCTCTCTCTAGTGACTCCTATCACCTCAAAAATAGTCCCTACATAGATGCGTAGTGAAGATCTTTTGATGTCCTAGATTATTTCCAATTTGAAATTGCATGTTACTCTCATAGACTGAATACTTCTTTGCTCATTCTGCACCTCTAGTATAAAGAATTCTTATTCACAATTATGCACTAATTAAATAACACTTCCTTTTACTTTCTCAGTGACTAAAAACCACTTTATGTGAGCTAATAGAGTATCTTTCGCCAGTCTGTTTCCAGTGTTTTTTTTTTTTTCCAGTAAACTACAAATAACTTCTATATCTCTCCCTCATTTCTGTATTTTAAAATCTAGGAAGATAGTAAGCTTTTGCCTCATTTACAACATATACTCAATACTTGATATGTTCTAAGTTATATTGACCTCCTAGAAATTTAAGACATGAATCAATTATGAACCATGCATATGTGCGTGTGTGTGTGTATGTTGGGGATAAACAGAAAAATCACTTAAAAATATTGTATATCTCATAAAAATGCTTTAAAAGAATGAGGAAGATTGATATTAATTCATCTTAGAATGTTTGGTAGAAGGTAAAATTCATAAATGTAGTCTTCTATCTGATACTGAATTTTGTTGTTGTTGTTAGGGTGTTTTTGATTACTGTTTCTATCTACTTACTAGTAATCGAATGGCTCAGATTTTTCATTTCATCATTGTACAGTCTAGGTAGATTGTTGCTAGACCTTTCTTCATGTTTTCAATTGTCCAGCTTGTTGGTGTATAACTGTTCATGTAAATCCCTTATGATACACATGAAAGATGCTCAACATTAAGTGAATTTATTTTATCAAAATATAGTTAATTCACACTGTAGTGTTAGTTTCAGGTATACAAGAAAATGATTCAGTTATACATATACATATATCCATTCTTTTTCACATTCTTTTCCCATAGAAGTTACTACAGAATACTGAGTATAGCTCCCTGTGCTGTATAGTATGTCCTTTGGTGTCTAGTGCATACATAGCAGTGTGTATATGTTAATCCCAAACTCCTAATCTATCCCTCCTCTGCATAACCATAAATTTGTGTTCTATGCTTGTGGGTATATTTCTGTTTTATATATAAGTTCATTTGTATCTTACATTCCACATGTAAGCCATATCATATGATATTTGTCTTTCTGTATCTGACTTACTTCACTTAGCATGATAATATCTAGGTCCATCTATGCTTTCAAATGATATTGTTTCATCCTTACTTATGGCTGAGTAGTATTTCACTGTATAAATATACTACATCTTCTTTATCAGTTTATCTGTTGATGGGCATTTAGGTTTCTTCCATGCCTTGGCTATTGTAAACAGTGCTGCAATGAACATTGGAGTGCATTTATCGGTGCAGATTGTTTTTCTCTAGATATGCACCCAGGATTGCAGTATTGTATGACAGCTTTTTTGTTTTTTAAGGAGCATCTATACTGTTCTCTATAGTGACGGTATCAGTTTACATTCCTACCAACAATATAGGAGGGTAACCCTTTGTCCCTACGTGTATTTATAGATTTTCTTGATGATGACCAGTCTAACTGGTGTGACATGATACATCATTGTAATTTTGATTTTAATTTCTCTATTAGTGATGCTGAGAAACATCATTAATGAAATTTAAAAAAAAAAGAAAAAGTGTTAATGAAGTTGGTGAGAAAGTTGGTGAGGCAGTGTACATTGTTGGTGAGAATACACATTGATGTAATCACTATAGAAAACAGTATGGAAGTTTCCCCCAGATTTAGAGTAATAATTACCATAAGATCTAGCAAGTCTTCCTCTGAATAGTAATGTGAAGAAAAAGAAAACACCAACTGGTAAAGATACCTGGATCCTCATATTAATTGCAGCATTATTTGCAATAAGCAGGATAATGAAACAACCTAAGTATCCAGCAAAGAAATTGTGTTTTATATATATATATATGTGTGTGTGTGTGTGTGTTTTATATATATATATATATGTGTATGTGTGTATATATATATATATATACATACATACATACAATGGAATATTATTGAGGCATAAGATTTAATGAAATCTTGCCATTTGGCACATAATGAATGGATGTTCAGGATGCGTTGCTAAGTGAAATAAGACAGAGAAAAACACAAATTCTATGATCTGTATTATTAGTGTATTCTAAAAAATACAAAATAAAAATAAAACCAAGCACATAGATGTAAAGAACAGACTGCTAATTGCCAGAGGCATAGGGATGAGGAGAGGAAGAAACAAATGAATTTTTTATTTGTTTAAATAAGATAAATTAAGAAATAATATTTTAATAAATGTAAATTCCATGAGGGTAGTGATGTTTTACTCACTGAATTATAAACAGAACTTTGAAGAATGCCTGACACATAGTAGATGCTTAATGTTTGTAGAAGCAATATATAGCTACCATTGCTATTTGGAAAGTCTTGGCTGATAAAGGTAAATCCATCTTGTTGAGAATGTTGAAGATCTAAAATGGTAGTAAGAGTATCCCTCTGAAGGACAATTTTCAATTTTTCATCATAAGGTTCTGATGAGAGGTCATTTGTATTGAAGTATAGTGATGTTAGTTTTGAAATCCTGTGGGACAAAACCAGTTTATGCTCAGAGGTTGATAGGTAATTAGGGTAATGGGCAATGATACTGAAAACCCTACACTAGAATGTGAAGTTAGTGGAGATGGAATTACATCTAGTGATGTTCATTTATATTTCTTAAAGAAGATGACTGAAACTGAGTAACTCAATTATTGATAAGAAAGACCAGGAATAATAGAAAGAAGTTTTCTATCATGTTTTTAGTGTCATATTAGTCACTCAGTCATGTCCAGTTCTTTGTGATCCCATGGACTATAGCCCTCCAGGCTCTTCTATTCATGGAATTCTCCCAGCAAGCATACTGGAGTGGATAACCATTGTCTTCAGGGGATCTTGCTGACCTAGGAATCCTGTATTACAGGCAGATTTTTGGTCTTCTGAGCCACTAGGGAAGTGTATTATGTCTTTATGATGCCCTTAATTTAAAGTAGGAAATTAAAAAAGTAAAACAGATATAGGAAAATGATAAGAATGACTAAGAAATTTGGGAAATAAAATTTTCATGAAAGTCCATGTGTGCTTGTGTTTGTGTGTATTGAGAGGTGGGGAAGTAAGTGTGAGAATTAAGCTAACATTGATTATGTATAACAGGAAAAAAAATTAATGGCTTAAAATAAGGAAGTGTGCTAAGCTAAGGAATAAATTGCTTAATATAGGTGACTCCAGGGTTGGTAGTTGAGTCTTTATGGAAGAATCCGGATTTTGTCATTTTTTTTTCACACTATATTTGGATTGTCCTCAGTCTAGTTCTCATGTATATAGATACTTCAGTTGTCAGTGAAATAAGGTGTTAAAAATGCTGTTCATCTCTCTTTTACAATGAAGGTGGTTTCCCAAAATTACTGCCACAGTTTTCCTCTCATATCATTGAAGAGAATTTCATCACACACCCATGAGTGTGGTACCTATGGGTAAATAAGATTTACCTCTGAGCTGATATTATAGTTATCCTGCCTCAGAAATTATACTGAAACAAATGTGTGTTTGTGCAGCAAGAGATAAATGAGAAACCGATAATTATTTTAGTTAAGGATTCTCACAAATTTGTTTTAATATCCCTGATATTTTTTCTTTCTAATACAGAAAAATGAAATTTCCAACAGCACATTTTAATGTCAGTTTTCAAATGTAAGCAACTTGTTCAATCAGCAATATGCTGCAATACTGATTTGTATTAATATTCCAAGTATGTATTTAGAGGTTTTCCAGATTTACATCTGAATTTCATTCAAAACTTTACTCATTTTATCATATGAGAGAACAATTTTAAATTGTGAGTAGGTTGCCAACAAGAACACAACAAAGTCACAGGTGTTTCTATTAAAATACCATAGTGTGTTTCTGAAAAATTCATTGCTTTGCAAAGTTTCACACTAAAACTATTAGAGCATATGAGAAAAAGTAAGGGTAGAATCATGATAATCAAAACATAAGAAACTTTATAACTGAGGTACTAACCAACACAATAATGTCCATAATAAAACATAATATGATGGCATAGTTACAAAACTGTATTCCCAATAAATAAATGCTACACTGAATACAGGTATGTGCATTTCTTTAAAAACAGAGAACAGGCTGTAAGTCACAGTTGTGTCTCCTAATTGATAAATATTTGGACTATTTTAAAAAATGCAGTGTGGAGTTCTTCATAATTATACTTCCACTGTAAAGAAGGTGACCGACTGAGTCAAGAAGCTGGTGAAAGTGTGAAAAGACTCATTTCATTACTATGGATTCCTACAGAGCTCACTGTATTCTGCCCTTGTATTTCCATTCAGATCTTGCTACATATGCCAGAATGGCACAACACATTTACAGAATGAAGGTAAAAAATCTCATTTGAATAATAATTTGATTAACATCTCTCTACAGTATATTGATTATAGATCTAGCATCTATCTATTTTTCTACCTACCTATCCAATTTATGTTGCTGTATGTAACAATACTGTCTCTAAATATGGTTTCTCATGTGGCAAAGTGATAAAGAATCCATCTGCGAATGCAGGAGATGCAAGAAACATGTATTTGATCCTTGGGTTGGGACGATCCCCTGGAGTAGGAAATGGCAACCCTACTCCAGGGGATTACTGGATACTCCCACTCAGTATTCTTGCCTGTAAAATCCCATGGACAGAAGAGCCTGGCAGGCTACAGCCCGTGGAGTAGCAAAGAGTTGGACACAGCTGAGCACAAGACACACACACACACACACACACACACACACACATACACAGTATTTACTTCCCAATATCAACTCATTGGGAAAGAAAGACGACCCTGATGCTGAAAATGACTGGAGGCAGAGAAGGAGGGTAGCAGATGAGAGATGATCGTGTAGCTTCACCAACTCAATGGACAAGAATTTGAGAAAACTCCAAGAGATAGTGAAGGACAGAAGAGCTTGGCATGCAACAGTCCTTGGGGTCACAAAAAGCTACCTAAGCACAAAGTACAGCCATGCAAGTGTCATATTTAAATAAGTCAATAATGTTTCAAATAGTTAAATCAGTTCCACATAATTACCAGTTAGATAGATGGGAATGTGTTTTTGAAAGGAAATTACTTACTTGTTGCAACTGAGTTTCTATATGCTTTAGTGTTGTAGGTATAAAATGATGCCATAGCATTTGATCTAAAAAATTCTGAGGACTCTTCAAGAACTAAACTGGTTGAATGAATTCATTCTTCCTATTCTATCATCCACTGTTAGACACTTGCAATATGAAGTAGAGTCTGGTAAATCCTTTTTCCTTAATACATGACAGGAACTATACATTTTAGAAAGAAGCTAAAGTTCTTGCCTTATATGGCACAAAACTTTCATAATTGTTAAGCTGAATTTTTTATTTTGTTCCAAATATCTTAGAAACTAAAGAAAAAAGGATGGCAGTTATGAGACTCTCAATGCTTTTAATTCAAGATGCTCAGGAGAAATGAGAATATGGTATTAAGCACACGAGAATATACTTGCAACATTATAATTTTTTTTGCAATTGTTGTTCATAAACCCAGAGATCCAAAATGAAAAATTAGTATCAGTTAAAATGATTTTGGATGACAACAGAAAATAATGTGCTAATGCCTGATTTGGCCAGGGAACAAGAAAGATGTTTCTTAGCCGAATGCCAGTTAGAAATTAAAAGACTATTTACATATTTAACAACCTACTGAGCCAAAAGGTAGTTGAATATAGCTTACTAATTTTTTCAAACAGATTTATGGATTTGAAGGTAAAAAGAAAATTTCCATCAAAGTGGCATAGATAAGCAATCATTGGTGCTGGAGAAAGAACATATTTTCTGAGATAGTTGCCTTTGAATGGAATGAAAGCATTAGAGTTTTATGGAATTCATCTATGTTCATTAAATAGAAACAGTATTTTCGGAGATAGGACATACTACATTCTCTTTTAATATGTACATTTTTATAAACCTAAAAGTGTATGGTTGAAAAATTACCTTAGAGCAGCTCAATTGCAAAGGTCAAGTTCCATATTTACAAATTTCAAATATATAAGGCTGTGTGTTTGTGTATAAGCTTTAAAAAGTAAAAGAGTTCCAAATCTGTTTTATAAGAAAATGATAATTAATTTTATATAATAGCTATATTTTTATTTCCTTTTCCTACAATACTTTCTTTACAAAATCTATATGATTTAATATTTATGTATATTTATAAGCATATTTAAAATCAAGTTATCACTTTTCTCTTATAGTTAGCTACTTTTAAAATAAAGTTTTATTAATAACTGCTAAAGTTACTTTGAATTCATTATTATATCTCTAATTTTAGACATTTTAAGTCTTTAATATTCAGGCTTAGATTTGTAACATCCAGATATTTATTTATAGCAAGTAGTCATCATGTAATGCAAATATTATTATATACCAAGGAAACAAATATTTATTAACACCTGTGGGATTTTACCCCATTGACATTGTAAAAATCCTTTAAATTATAATTCAAACTTTGTATATGAAAAACATGGTTTAGGGGGAGAGTATTATAGACCTTAGGGCTTAGAATAAAGAGATTTTGATTTAAATTTAAACCCTCTAATTTACAATTTGAGTAACCTGGAGCGAGTTACTTATTCTTTCTAAGTCCTAGCATAACAACATTTTCTCATAAGGTTCGTGAAAAAAACAAATTTGTAGAAATGTCTTGACACAGTGCTTGACACACACCAATGACTAACAATGTGCATGTTATTGTTTTTATTACAATGCTTTTTACTTTTATATCATTATTTATTGTGCAGTTGCTTTATCAACATTTTTAGCATTATTATTACTATTACAGAAAGTAATATATTTTCATCAAAAATTGCTTTGTTATAAACAGTTTAACCACATTTTAATTGCATGTCTTTGTTTCAAAAACTGGATTTTAATTTCAGGTTTTTCTGCATAAAATATAGGCTTTTCACCATGCTTCTGAAGTTTTAAGTGTTAGTTGCTTAGTTGTGTCCAACTCTTTGCAACTCCATGGACTGTAGCCCACCAGCTCTTCTGACCATGGAATTTTCGAAGTAAGAATTCTGAAATGGGTGGCCATTCCCTTCTCCAGGGGATCTTCCTAACCCAGGGATTGAACTCAAGTCTCTTGCATTGCAGGGGGCTTCTTTATCATCTGAGCCACCAGGGAAGCCTTTGAAATGATGGACCTTTGGGAGGTTATTAGGTCACGAGTATGAGCCCTAATTGTGATTAGAATTAGCACCCCTTATAAAAGTGACCACAGAAAGCTTAATCATGTCTTCCACCATGTGAGGTAACAGTGAAAAGATAGCCTTTAAAGGGAAAGCATGTCTTAAGCAGGCATTGAATCTCTCAGTGCCATAATCTTGGACTTTTCAGCCTCCAGAATGGTGAGAAATAAATTTCTGTTTATCAGCCACACGGCTCATAATATTTTGTCATGGTAATCCAAATCAACTAAGACAATAAGGAAGGTACTTTTCTTACTTCATCACAATGATAGTAGGTTAAAACTAACTAAAGGCACTCAATTAGGTATTTTGTGTTCATGTAATTCTTCCTGTTTTTGCTTATTCTTCCTGCCTGCTTAATTGTATACCTTATTTAACCACAGCATATGCCTATACTAATAGAAGGAAGTACAGAGGAATAATGCTATCTGAATGTACCTTTGGAAAAAATATTAAATATGACAATGCACTTCAATTTAACTTCCTATTCTATTCTTCATTCTGAGAATTTTGCAGAATGCTTCTCTGAGTTTTATTCTCAATGTTTTGGTGACTTCTTTTTTTATGTCTACTGAGGAGTAGTACCACTACTGTCATTCTTTGGTCACCGTCTGTCATCTAAACCAAGATGAATGTTACATATTAGGTTTGGGAAACTCAGACTTCATATTGGGGAGATCATTTTATAAAATAATTTAAATAAAACATTTAAACAAAGTAATTTAAACATGTAAATTATTTATTGATTGTGTATAGACATATAATATCCTTGAAACCAGGAATACTTGGTTTTTGCATAGGAAATATCAAATAGAAGAATGTGACATGTTGTAAAATCTATGAATGAAGTACCCAGTACAAGCAATTAATATCTGCTTCACTAACTGAAATTATATTACTTATGAATTTATATTCATTTTCTGTTTTCCTAGCAAGTGTGTAATATCTAGAAAGGAAATGGAGCTGTATATGCTGATCTTTTTAATGACATCATAAAGATCAAAGAAGAGAATTGAATCCAGATACATAAAGCTTTTATTGATGCAATGCCCATTTATTTAGCTAGTGAGTAAAAACAGATTCCATTTCAATCGGTCTGCTGTGGTTTTAGTCCACAGTGAAAAATGACCATGGTGGAGTGAGCTTTCTACAGATAAAGCTATCTTCTAGACACCAGTGACCAAAAGAAATAGAGGAATTAATTACTTACTTCTAAAGTAATCCAAGTTAACATTTTAATTTTAGAAACAAAGAAATGAAGATCTAAAGAAATAAGTGAACTCATTCATATACAGTAACATTTCTTTGAGTAAAAGAGGAGAAAAACATGTATCTCAACACCAAAAAGAAGTATATTGCAGAGTTTTATATATATATATGTATGTATGTATGTATGTATGTATATATCTCATATATATATATGAGATAAAATAGTGTAAAATACAAATATTGGAATTTAAATGAAATCTAGATTTATTGCTTCATTCATTCATGCATTATATGCATTTACTCTCTCTTAAGAATTATTCTCCACAATGTTTTCATGCAATGTTAAGAAAAATAGTGTTTTTAAATTTAAGAAGCTATCAGAGAGTGGATGTAATAAGTATTGAAAAATTAACTATGCTAAAAAGCTAAATACTTTCAAATATTCATAAAGACTAAAATAAAATAGACATTCTGAGAGAAAATACTTAACCAGGGGCTAGGGAGCAGTGGAAAGGTAAGGCGTCTCCAAGAAAATTAACAATTACGCAGACATCTGAAAAATGCAAAGAATTGGTCAAGAAAACAAAGGAATAAATCTATCACAATATTTTAGGGAAAACACGTCACAAAGAAAAGAATCATTTTAAAAAAAAACTAGACAAGAGCAAGGTGCTTGTGATCAACTGGATCTTGATGGCCAAGGATGAGACAGTAGAAGATGTGGTTGGAGATACAGGCAGAGAACATATCCTGTTTGCTGGTTCTAATCAAGCCTCCTTCTCTCCAGTTCCCACTGTGTAACAACTAGCAATATGAGGATGCTGGATGACTTTGCTTGCCAAACACACATTTTCTGATTTTATAAAATACAGATAAAAGTATTTTTCTTAGCAAGGTTATTTTGAGGATTAAGCAACATGAGATGTGTGGAAATGATTGAAATAATTAAAAACATCATGACTTTGCAGGATCTACATTGTAGGAAACATAACCAGCTTCAGCTTTCAATGTTGGCTAGGCTTTTGATATGCATTCACAAAGATCACTTTATTTTAACAAGATGTCATGATTTTGTTGTAAGTCCACTAGATTCTTGAAAGTCACTAGAACATTTCAAAACTAAACCTAAAGCAAACATTTTATTTATTTATTTATTTTGTAAGTCACTCAATTGTGTCTGACTCTTTGCAACCCAATGGACTTCTCTAGGCCCTTGGAATTCTCTAGGCCAGAATACTGGAGTGGGTAGCCTTTCCCTTCTCCAGGGGATCTTCCCAACCCAAGAATCAAACCAGGCTCTCCTGTCATTGCAGGCAGATTCTTTACCAACTGAGCTAAGGAAATGAAACAGACTATCGATCATGATAAGAGTTAATAGGTCCATGAGCAGAGTGTTCTCCTCCCACCTCTTTACACAAAGAAGGGAGCCATACAACCTATTGAGAGAAATAAATATTAATTAAGAAAGCATACTAACTGCAACCTGAAAGGTCCTGGGAGCGCAGTTGCAGTTGAGATACCAGAGAAGATTGATTAGATTATTTCTCTATCATCCCAGTGCAGGTGCAAAACAAAGACTTAGCTACTCACCAGAAAAAAATAAAAATAAAAAAAGTGAAAGCATTAGTTGTCCAGTCCTGTCTGGCCCTTTGTGACCCCATGAGCTGTTGTCTGCCAGGCTCCTCTGTCCATGGAATTCTCCAAGTAAGAATACTGGACTGGATTTCTATTCTCTCCTCCAGGGGATTTTCCCTATCCAGGGATTGAACTTGGGTCTTCCATTTTGCAGGCAGGTTCTTTACTGCCTCTGAGCTCCTCACCAAGGGTCCATATCATTTGGAAGCTTCTCTGATGCCTTAATCAAGCTAGTTCCTTGAATCTCATCATTCTTATTACTTAAGCTGCTGAAAATCTTTACAGCTTGCATATTTATCATGATGTGTATCTCAGTGAGAATAAGTTATTTAATTTCTTTCTTGAAAAAAACAAATGCCAAGATGGACAAGGAATCTTCAGGGGTATTTGAAGCAACAGGAAAATGGTGTCCTGAAGTGCCCTGAATAAAACCGACTGAATTTAAACTGTGTGTGTAGTGTGCCTTTCAGTGTGATTAATGTATTCTAACCTCTTTTTGTCTTTCTTAACTTCAAAACTGGAAACAGTGTGGAATATCTGGATAATTCTTAATTTAAACAGTTTTTAAAAATCTTGATTCTTTGAGAATTTCTTGCCATAGGTGGGTGGGAGAGTGACTGAGAATTACACAAAATTCCTTCCCTATTCTGAGTTCCAGGATACATATTATATAGTATTATATTATTATTCAATACAATATTATAATATTAGAAACAAACTAGTGATCAAAAGTAAGCTAAAACTCACAGGAGGATAAATTAGCATTATCAAAGTATAGAGTGGTGGGTAAAACCAACAGCAGAGAATACCCTAAATATTTTGAATTAAAATTTTTAATATTTTAATATTATTATCTTAATATTCAAATATATATATATATATGGTGTATGTGAGAGAGAGAGAATGAGAAAAGAGGTAGGAGGAGGAAGAGAAAAAGAGAGGGAGAAAGGGAGGAGGGTGAATTTAATAAGTGATATTGAAATTTTAAAGTTATATTTTTCTAAAGTCATTGTGAACATCTTATGTTCTTTAGAGTACTCAACCAGGGAATATCTTGTAAAACACATTTCACAGGCAGGCAAGATATTTGGCTTTTTTTTCTTGCCATAGTTTAAACCACTTGTGAGTTCGAAATTTAAATCCTTTTAAAGATTCAGTCCCTTTGGAAATGCTAATCTCAAAAGGATTTTTCTTTCCTTTTTTGGTGTAAAAGTAATCATTCATGTCTTGGCAATTATATACTGCATTCTATTTTATTTCTATTGCATTTTTCATATTAATCTTATTCTCCTAATATTCTAAATACAGCCCTGTTCATTTCCAGTAACACTGTTAACACAAAGTGAAAAAAAGTATTCTTAAAAAAGAAAAAGATTTATGTTGAAGTTTTATAGAAGCTTATTTTTCCTTCCTTTTCCTTTTTGCTTCAAAACATTGCAATCCAGTAATGCTTTTCATTTGAGGCTACGTCTGCAGCTCAAAAGTATTGATTCTTTTATCTGCAGGATGTTCTTGTCCACAGCAGACAGCACAAATGAATGAAAACACATTTATTTTCATCCCTTTCAGAAAAGACTTGCAATCTGTCTATGGCCTTTCATGATCAAGACACCAAGTCCTTTGACTTAGTGTTACATAAAGCATAGGTACAGAATGGCCTCAATAATAAAATATTCTACCTCAGGAAAGTGAAAGAATTGAGTGAGACATGGAAATCTTTTGTATAATGATGCATGCCATTCAATGTTTATTAAGTGACTTCTAAAACTAAAAACTAGCTTAAAGTTTAGAGATAAAATAAGCGGAAATGTGAATGCTCTATAATTTCTTGAAATATCATCCACTCCAGTGAGAAAAGAATAACTGTGTGGAAAACAGAATTAATATTTGAGAAATTCCTTAAAAGAGAACCTTAGTCTAGCAAAAGACCCAGATTATAGGTACAGTTATCAGTAATTAAATTCTCAAATGTAAAACAAAGTTCAAAACACTTACTTTACAGTACCCTCCAGCAGCCTAAGTCACTTATTCTGTGGACATATTGTTTTGTTGTTTGTATTATTATGGTTCAGTTGTTGGTATTCCCTGCTATGTCTTCAATATTTTCATATTTCCAGGTACATTGTAATCTTTCAAATTGTGCTGCTGGGGAAGACTTGAGAGTCTCAGTAAATCATAAAGGAAACCAATACTGAACAGTCACTGGCAGGACAGATGCTGAAGTTGAAGCTCCAATACTTTGGCCACGTGATGCAAAGAGGCTACACATTGGAAAAGACTCCAATGCTGGGAAAGATTAAAGGCAAGAGAAGGGAGCAGCAGAGGGTGAGATGGATAGATAGCATCACTGACTCAATAGAAATGAATTTGGACAAGCTACAGGAGATAGTGGAGGACAGAGGAGCCTGGCATGCTGCAGTTCATAAGGTCACAAAGAACTGGACAGGACTTAGCAGCTAAATAGCAACAAATAATCATAACCAAATATATAAGTACGTATATATATATTTGTTTAATAAAATATTGAAAAGCAGTTGTGGTGATTGAGGACTTTCATCTTGTGCTCGAAGGTTATTGAGGAATCACTGTTTAACATCTAGGGGTTTTTACTTAAAGTGCATCAGGTGACTTCCATATTATTCCTCCAGATGATTATATTTCCTTTGTTTTTGTTGTTCAGTCACTCAGTCGTGTCCAACTATTTTGTACCCCATGCCAGTCTTCCCTGTCCTTCACCATCTCCCAGAGCTTCCTCAAACTTTGTCCATCAAACTGGTGATCCCATCCAACTGTTTGGTAGTTACAATACGGAAAAAGAGTCCAGAAAGGTGGTGGCTAAAAGACAAAGAAGGGAAACGCCTACAAAAATAGAACAAAGGAAGGTCTGAGGACCAGAGTGAGTACCTGGGGTAAGACAAACAGCACTCCTGGCTAGCCCAGTCTATATAGAGCAGGCCCAGGGAGAGGAGGAAAAATAAAAAATTATATATACCATATATATATATATATATATATATATATATATATATATATATATATATATATATGAAATGAAGAGGACCCAAAATAGGGCTGGGGGCTTCTCTTCTCTTTGTGTCTTTTGGGTTGGCCCACTCTCATGCCTTGAGGATGCATTTTCCTTTACTTTCTAAATAAAACTGAGCTGTAATATGGGGCTGTAACACTGGTCCATCTGTTGCTTCAATTTTTTGTTGCGATGACACAGAACTGAGGAAATTACAAATTTCCCCAACACAACCATCTCATCCCATATTTCCTTACCTATTAAACAAAGATATTTTTCACATGTTCTACTGTTCAAGTGCAAGATGCATGAGATTATTATATATTTCTGATTTTATTTTGCCAGGCTTTTGCCTCTGTTGACCTTATGTCTCTTAAATCCCAAATTCTTTAGCTAATGGTCAAGGTGTTACTTATTTATAAGAAATGAAACTAAATTGAGAAGGGAATTGAATTAAAAGTGAAGATTGCAATAGTATATCAAAACTATCATTCTTGCTAGTAATTTTTTTTCTTTCATTCCTGTATTAAGATGTTTATTGTCAGCATGCTAGGGTATATAAAAGAAGAAAAGTAAAGGGGATCTTAGAAGAACAAGAAAAGTTAAATTATTAGGTTAGCTTTACTTTCTCAATCTTTCTTGATAAGACTTGTGGAGAATGTCCATTTAGAATTCAGCTAGAAATACACAGAAATTTCTATGACAATCAGCCAGGCATATCTCAGGCAAACCATGGTTTACTTATAAAGAATTCTCTTATGTGCCCAAGTGATCTGGACTAAGGAAAATTAGGTTTTCTCACAGGAAGCAATTGTTTTTCTGAAACTGTGTGTATGTGTATGTATTTCCTCAAAAACAGGGCCTCAGGATAAGATAACTTGTAAACGAATGATTTGTCTCATTTTTCTCTAATGAAGGATAATCTATACCAAAGCACAGGAGAGAGGAAGAGCTTCTAGGACAAAAGAATTGTACCAGCAGTAGTGATAGTTCTTATTCCTGGAAATACTTAATGTTGGTTCAATAAGATAAGAACTGCGACTAACATAACCTATTTATGTCCACATTTAAATAATTAAACATTATGGAGATAGCAATGCTCACCCTTAGTTTGGAAGAGCAGAATTAAAGTGGATATCCTAGAATAGGAGTAGAATAAAAATTTAATATCATTTAGTAGAATTCCTCAGTTTATTTAAGAGTTTATCATTTAAAAAGTTCATTTGTGCACATTATCATAGATAAATCACCAGTAAAAATGAGAAGGTAAGATAAAGCTATTAATCCTTTTATGAATATAACAAATTAACTGATTTGTCTTAATCAATTTTTAAAGATCAGAAAAATATTATTTTCTTGGCAGCCTTCCCTTAATCACTCCATTGCAAACAACTCCATCATCCCTCAAATTTTCAGTGAAATATTGTAGTTCTATACCTCATGGCTGCTGCTTCTGCTAAGTCGCTAAGTCCGACTCTGTGCGACCCAATAGACGGCAGCCCACCAGGCTCCCCCATCCCTGGGATTCTCCAGGCAAGAACACTGGAGTGGGTTGCCATTTCCTTCTCCAATGCATGAAAGTGAAAAGTGAAAGGGAAGTCAGTCAGCTGTGTCTGACTCCTAGCGACTCCATGGACTGCAGCCCACCAGGCTCCTCCATCCATGGGATTTTCCAGGCAAGAGTACTGGAGTGGGTTGCCATTGCCTTCTCCACTATACCTCATTATTCTTGCCTATAAGTTTCCCAGGTGGTTCAGATGGTAAAGAAGTTGGCTGAAATGCAGGAGATCCAGATTTGATCCCTGGATCAGGAAGATCACCTGGAGAAGGAAATGATTATCCACTCCAGTATTCTTACCTGGAAAACTCCATGGACAGAGGAGCCTGGCACGCTGCAGTTCATAAGGTCACAAAGCCTGGCAGGCTCCTCTGCCCATAGGGTCGCAAAGACTGAGCAACTAACACCAACTACTCTGCCCTATAGACTCTAACCATGATGAATAAGCATATCTAAACATATTTTGCAATTCCTAGTGTACAAGACACTGATTTAATTGTTTGTGTTTACTCCTTTGCTCTCCCTAACAGTCAGTAGTATCTCCAATTTGTAAATAAGAAAATTAAAAATTCGGTAAAAGAATTTGTAAAATATTACTCTAGCAGTATGTGGCAGAGCCAAAATTAAGACAGAAACCTCACGTTTTTATATATCTCATACTGTCTCTTTGAATAAAGAATATCATATTTACTTGTATGTTACTTAGAATGTATAGCAGAATGTTTTGAGAATGCTAGGTAGTAAGGAAATATTCATCAAATGATTAAACTAAAAGTAAACATGGAGTGGCAGCAGTCTGATGGCTGCCAAGTGGCAGGTATTATTCTCCTTCCTCAGTACCCTTAGGGCAAAACTTCTATATAACTTGACTCCTTTCTTCACCTCCTCGGTGCAATTTTCTCAGGGTGACTGGAGATGCTGTGCCTTGGGCTTGAAGTCCCCACAATTCCCACCCAATAAAACATAGCTATTAAAAAACTATCAATAAAATAAATTAAATAAGACTTCAAATAAAGAAAAAAAACTTGTTCAAGAATAAAGATGAAAACAGGTCAACTTGATCTTGACAACATAATCAGAATCCTATCAGTAAGAAAACATAAAAAGGCCAGAAATAGTCTTGATAATCTGTTTCCCTCAACAAGCATATAGACATCAGACAAACAAAATATAGTTTAATATAAGATAGGAGACAAAATATTGAAAGAAAAGTGAATTTGCATGAGGTAGCTAAGTTAAAGGTGAAAATTGTCATATAACAAAGGATTTCTGTATAATGCAAATAGTATGAACTGCACAAAGATCTAATTTTGCTGATAAAAGTGATATCATGCATTTAGACTTAACTGAGACATTTTCAAACTAATTATTTTGCATAATTTAAAGTCTTTGTTTTTCTCTGCTCTTAAGATCTGTATATCATTTAAATCTATATACTCAACCTATAGATCAAAAACTATTATAGCATAATAAGAAATATTTGCTGACTTTATTAATGGCAATATTATCTCTACAAATAAAATAAGCAAACTAATTTTAAAATGGAGCAATATACTTAATCTTAAATAATGTAAGAAAGATATCATTATATTGTTATAACTGCATCTTAAAATTCTGTATTCTATGAAGCTTAAAATATCTATTTGCATACACAATATAGTTATATGAAATATACTTTAAATATGCAAATAGATTTTGGAAAAGGAGAAGCATGACTGATTAAAAAATGCTGTCTGTTCAGGAATAACATAGATGAAATGCAAATTTTAAAGTATTAATTTTTCTGGTTATGCAAAGTGGGCAAAAGTTGTGAACAGACTTCAAAATGTAAGGAAGGGATACATAGCTTAAATATATTTTAAAACGATCACCTGAAATGAGATTAGTTCTAAAAGTCTGAATCACACCGGTAAGAGACCATAGAATTTGTAGCTGTTAGCAGCATAACTCTGGGATCCTACAGATAACATTCAAGTACCTGTCCATTCATGAACTTTCTTTCTGACTTGTGCCAAAATAAACCTTTAGAAATCCCATTAAGTTTCTCTGTAAGAAAGGGTCATAGATATGCCTACCTGATTTGCTAGCTGCACCGATTTTAAATGGTAAGTATATAAAGGACTGAAGCAGTTATTTAGCCTGTTATATAACATTAGCAATTTTTTTTTCCATTTTAGATTAAAAATAACGTCAATTACTAACCAATGACTGTGTAAGAAAAATGGGGAAGGACTTGGTTGGCTCTCAGATGAAACAGAGTATTGGCCTATAATGAATAGATTTATCACTTATAAAATGAAAATACAGAAACAAGTTTGAGCCAAACAATATGTGAAAATAAGTCAAAATGGAGGCACCTTGGGCCTTATGTGTGTGTATATGTGTTCAGTTTTCTCAGTCATGTATGACTGTTTGTAACACCATGGACAGCAGCCTATAGGCTCCTCTGTCCATGGGATTCTCCAGGCAAGAATATGGAGTGAGTTGCCAAGCCCTCCTCCTGGAGACCTTCCCAACCCAGGGATCAAACTTGTGTCTCCTGCATTGCAGAAAGATTCTTTACCATTGAGCCACAAGGGAAGCCTAATGATAGACCTTCGTAGTCCTTGTTGTTTAGTCACTCAGTATTGTCAGAATCTTTGTAACACAATAGACTGCAGCCAGTCGATCTCCTCTGTCCTTGGGATTTCGCCAGCAAGAATACTGGAGTGGAGTGCCATTTCCTCCTCCAAGAGATCTTCCCCACTCAGGGAATGAACCTGGATCTCCTACAATGGCAGGTGGATTCTTGACTGCTGAGCCACAAAGGAAACCCCATAATGGATTTCAGGTCTACACAATTCAAGGAAAAAAAAAAAAAAAAACTTAAGCTTAACTCTTCTTCTCAAAGCCTTCATTTCCTCAAAGTCATCACATACCAATGGGCCATCATATAATGATCATTGATGGAATTTCGGAAAGCCCCCAATCCAACCGATAAGAAGAGACCCAACAACTGCATTTCTTGCTTTTTTTGTTGTTTTATTGAGGCAGAGTTGCTTTACAACATTGTGTTAGTTTCTGATATACTATGAAGAAAATCAGTTTTGTGTATACATATATCCCCTTCCTCTTGGGCCTCCTTCCCATTTCTCCCATCCCATCACTCTAGGTTATCATAGAGCACTGAGCAGAGCTCCCTGTGCTATACAGCAGCTTCCCACTAACTATTTTACACATGGTGGTGTATATATGTCAGCAACAGAAGACCTAAACAGACATTTCACCAAAGAAGGCATACAGATGGCCAAGAGGCAGAATAAAAGATGATCTATTTCCTGCTTTTAGCCAATAAATAGTTGGGCTTACCCTGCTTTTAGGTGATTGCCTAACTTTGCTTTTGATTTGCTCTGCCCAGTTCTTCAACAGTAGTACACTCAAACTTAGAATTTGATCACACTCAAATAACGTTACTTTTATTTGACACCTGGGCCTATTATAAGATAAGGAATTGCTTCATTCTAGAGAGACTGCCAAAGTGTAAAAGTCAGTAACACAAAGCAGCACTCATAGAAGAAATTTAATTTTAGAAAGTATAAATGTTTTTCACAAAAGTAACTACAGTTCTTATATAACACACACATGTATATCTATCTATTTCTATTTCTGTGTCTATTATTTCTATCTCATCTCCATAGGATTTTGCTGCATGACTTTTTTCAGACTTGTGGTGGGTGGAGAGTAAATGCAACACTGACCCATGACTTCAGTCTTGGCTTTGTGAACCACTTGGAAATTATGCTGCTAACATATGTGATACAACCACAGGCTTGAAACATTTTAAGAGTGTGGATATTGCCCTCTAAAGCTCCTTCCTTCATTGTAGTAAGAACTTCTTCCCTGCACCTTATGCTATGGATCCAAAATGAAAATATATAAAGCATAAGTGAACCCAATTTGCCATTCTAGCCAGACCCCAATGCTAGAAAAAGAGCTTCCTGGCAGTCAAACCAGGCTAGCAAAACCCAAACACCTAGCAGACTGACAAGAGGCAATAAATGATTGATATTCAAAGATGTCAAATTTTTAAGTGTTTTCTTATACAAGAATAGCAAGTAACAAATAAATACTATTTGTCAGTTAAATAAATATATTACAAGTTATTTTATTACAGCATATGTATCCTCTCTATATTGGCACAAATTAGCTTTGAATATTTTATTGATTCTATTTGGTGAAAGAAATACTGCAAATATGTAAACAATATTGCCCATGTAATGTAATAACGGTCATCTGAGTTAAATTCACCCATTCCAGTCTATCTTAGTTTGTTGATTTCTAGAATGTTGATGTTCACTCTTGTCATCTCCTGTTTGACTACTTCCAATTTTCCTTGATTCACGGACCTAACATTCCAGGTTCCTATGCAATATTGCTTTTTACAGCATCAAATCTTGCTTCTATCACCAGTTCCATCCACAACTGAGTGTTGTTTTTGTTTTGACTCTATCTCTTCATTCTTTCTGAAGTTATTTCTCCACTGATCTCCAGTAGCATATTGGACACCTACGGACCTGGGGAGTTCATCTTTCAGTGTCCTATGTTTTTGCCTTTTCATACTGTTCATGGGGTTCTCAAGGCAAGGATACTGAAGTGGTTTGCCATTCCCTTCTCCAGTGGACTACATTCTGTCAGACCTCTCAAACATGACCCATCCATCTTGGATGGGCCCACATGGCATGGCTTAGTTTCATTGAGTTAGACAAGGCTGTGGTCCATGTGATCAGATTGGCTAGTTGTCTATGATTGTGGTTTCAGTGTTTCTGCCCTCTGATGGCCTCTCTCAGTGTCTACCCTCTTACTTGGTTTTCTCTTATCTTGGATGTAGGGTAGCTCCTCCCGGCCATCGCCCCTGACTTCAGACTTGGGGTAGCTCCTTTTCGCTGCCGCCCCATCCTTGGATGTGGGGTAGCTCCTCTTGGCCTTGCCTGTGCGCCATTGCAGCCGCCTGTGCTTGGAGAAGACTCTTGAGAGTCCCTTGGACTGCAAGGAGATCCAACCAGTCCATCCTAAAGGAGATCAGTCCTGGGTGTTCATTGGAAGGACTGATGTTGAAGCTGAAACTCCAATACTTTGGCTACCTGATGCAAAGAGCTGACTCATTTGAAAAGACCCTGATGCTGGGAAAGATTGAGGGCAGGAGGCGAAGGGGATGACAGAGGATGAGATGGTTGGATGGCATCACTGACTCAATGGACATGGGTTTCGGTGTATTCTGGGAGTTGGTGGTGGACAGGGAGGCCTGGCATGCTGCAGTTCATGGGATCACAAAGAGTTGGACATGACTCAGCGACTGAACTGAACTGAATGTAATAATGAATAAATATAGACATAAGATGTCTTGAAATGTTAAAAGAAGCTTATCAGTATGACAGGACCTATAACATTTAAATAATATTTATTGTAAAAAAATAAGCATTATACACATGATGAAAATAATATGTGTTCTCTGAATTTTCACATATCATAACTTCAGTCATTAAATCATTTCCTTCAGTAAGATTTTTAAAGAGATCTTGGAAATACATCGTCAACTTCAGAAACAACATATCAATCATTGATTCAAACTAGTGTCTATAAAAGTCATCATATTTAAAACTAGAATGTTTTGGAGGTGGTCCTAAGATGGCAGAGGAATAGGACGGGGAGAACACTTTCTCCCCCACAAATTCACTGAAAGAACATTTAAACGCTAAGCAAACTCTACAAAACAACTTCTGAATGCTGGCAGAGGACATCAGGCACTCAGAAAGGCAGCCCATTGTCTTCAAAACGAGGTAAGACAAAATATAAAAGATAAAAAGAGAGACAAAAGAGGTAGGGATGGAGATCTGTCCCAGGAAGGGAATCTTAAAAAAAGAGAGAAGTTTCCAAATACCAGGAAACACTCTCTCCAGCAGTTTGGTGGTAAGTCTCAGAATCTCAGAGGGCAAAATAACCTGGAACAAAAATAAATAAACAATTAAAACCCACAGATTATGTACCTAACTGCAACTCCCAGCAGAGCAGCAGCCCAGACTCACCACCCCCAACTAGCAAGTGCGGGCTGGACAGGAAGGGGCAGGCTGCCTCACTTTGGGTAAGGACTAGGACTGAATGCCCTGAGGGCAGTCCCAGGCAACTAGCCTGAGATAGCAATCTAGACTGTGGAATAGCTTTCCAGTGAAAAGCCATCTCCAGACCCACCCACAGAACAAAGGCCTGAGCAGAGCTAGCTGGCTGTGGGCGGTGGACCAGCCCATCCCCTGCCAGAGACAGGCAGGGGAGGGCAGCCAGAGCCGCAGGGCACAATCGTGGCCCCAGAGAGGCATCCTACACCAAACTGCAAGCAGACTTCCTTGCTAACCTTGAAATTCTGGATGGTCGACACCTGCTGGGAGGGTCTCCACCAAAGATGAGCTCCCCACACACCTGAGAAGGTGTGCCCAGCTGTACATGCAGAAAACCGAGTGGGCTGGGAATGGAGAGAGAAGACGCAGCCCCCAACCACACTGGGCTGCTCAGACCTGGGAAGTGCAGGAAACCCCAGGAGCCCACATCAGACAGTTCCCGGAGGAGCAACCTATAGCCTGAGCAGTGTGGACTGGGAAGCACACATGCCGTGGGCAGGGGCAAATCCAGTGTGGCCAAGTCACTGTGAACACACGTCAGTGATATTTGTTTGCAGTATTCCTCCCTCTCCACAGCACAACTGAACAAGTGAGCCTTAAAAAGTGACCACCACTGCCTCCCTTGTGTCAGGACACTAAATATTTAGACACTAAAGAGACCAGCAAACAGAAGAAGCTAAAATAATCAGAGGGAACCGCTTTGGTAGTGACAGGAGTAACAGATTAAAACCCTGCAGTTAGCACTGACTACAAATCCTGAAAGATGATGCTGTGAAAGCACTGCACTGAATATGCCAGCAAATTTGGAAAACTCAGCAGTGGCCACAGGACTGGAAAAGGTCAGCTTTCATTCCAATCCCAAAGAAAGGCAAGGCCAAAGAATGCTTGAACTACCGCACAATTGCACTCATCTCACACGCTAGTAAAGTAATGCTCAAAATTCTCCAAGCCAGGCCTCAGCAATATGTAAACAGTGAACTTCCAGATGTTCAAGCTGGATTCAGAAAAGGCAGAGGAACCAGAGATCAAATTGCCAACATCCAATGGATCATAGGAAAAGCAAGAGAGTTCCAGAAAGACATCTATTTCTGCTTTATTGACTATGCCAAATGCTTTGATTGTGTGGGTCACAATAAAGTTTTGAAAATTCTTCAAGAGAATGGTCACACCATCTGACCTGGATATTTAGAAACCTGTATGCAGGTCAGGAAGCAACAGTTAGAACTGGACATGGAACAACAGACTAGTCCCAAAGAGGAAAAGGAGTATGGCAAGGCTTATATTGTCACCCCGCTTATTTAACTTATATGCAGAGTACATCATGAGAAACGCTGGGCTGGAGGAAGCACAAGCTGGAATCAAGATTGCTGGGAGAAATATCAATAACCTCAGATATGCAGATGACACCACCCTTATGGCAGAAAGTGAAGAGGAACTAAAAAGCCTCTTGATGAAAGTGAAAAAGGAGAGTGAAAAAGTTGGCTTAAAGCTCAACATTCGGAAAACTAAGATCATGGCATCCAGTCCCATCACTTCATGGGAAATAGATGGGGAAACAGTATCAGACTTTATCTTCTTGGTCTCCAAAATCACTGCAGATGGTGGTTGCAGCCATGAAATTAAAAGACACTTACTTCTTGGAAGGAAGGTTATGACCAACCTAGATAACATATTGAAAAGCAGAGACATTACTTTGTCAACAAAGGTCCATCTAGTCAAGGCTATGGTTTTGCCAGTAGTCATGTATGGATGTGAGAGTTGGACAGTGAAGAAAGCTGAACACTGAAGATTTGATGCTTTTGAAGAAGGGTCTCCAATTGTGCTGTTGGAGAAGGGTCCCTTGGATTGCAAGAATATCCAACCAGCCCATCCTAAAGGAGATCAGTCCTGGGTATTCACTGGAAAGACTGATGTTGAAACTGAAACTCCAATACTCTGGCCACCTCACGTGAAAAGTTGACTCACTGGAAAAGACCCTAATACTGGGAAGGATTGGGGGCAGGAGGAGAAGGGGACAACAGAGGATGAGATGGTTGGATTTCATCACCGACTTGATGGCCATGGGTTTGGGTGATCTCCAGGAGTTGGTGATCGACAGAGAGGCCTGGCATATTGCAGTTCATGGGGTCACAAAGAGTTGGACACGACTGAGCGACTGAACTGAACTGAACAGAGGAAGCGGCCTATAGACCTTGAGAAGTACAAGCCAGACCAAGGAACTTTCTGAAAATGAACTGACCCCACACTGTCTGCAACAGCTCCAGAGAAAGTCTTAGATATATTTTTGCTATTATTATTTTTAATTTTTTTTTAAAATTGTATTTATTTTTTATTTTTAAGTCCTCTATTACTCCTTCAACTTTCATTTGTATAACCTTCTATTACCTAGCAAAAAAAAAACAAAAACTATTTTTTAAGCAATCTTCATGTGTATATGCAATAATTTCTATGACTATTTTTTGGGTGTTTTTGTTGTTGTTGTTGTTCATTTTTGTTTTCTTTTTTTAAACATTTTCTTCTTTTTTTTTTAATATTATATTTTTGAGAATCTAACCCTTACTCTAGATTTTTCAACTTTCCTTTTTGGTACTTGTTATCAACTTTGTATCTTTAAGAACCCAATCTCCAGTACCCATTTTTACTTGGGAGTGAGATCACTGGCTTGATTGCTCTCTTCCCCTTTTGACTCTCCTTTTTCCACCAGGTCACCTCTATCTCCCCCGCTCCCTCTTTTCTTCTCTCCCCAACTCTGTGAATGTCTTTGAGTGTTATGAGTTGTGAAGAACATTTAGGCACTTGATTACTGGCTGGATATATCTCTCTCCTTTTGATTCCCCCTTTTCTCCCCTGGCCACCTCTGTATCTTCCTCCCTCTTCTCTTTTCGGTCTATGAACATCTCTGAGGGATCCTGACTGTGGAGAGCACATAGGGAAGTGATCACTGGCTAGTTCACTCTCTCCCCTTTTGATCCCCCTCATCTCCTTCTGGCCACCTCTAT
This sequence comes from Antilocapra americana, assembly GCA_007570785.1. NCBI lineage: Eukaryota > Metazoa > Chordata > Mammalia > Artiodactyla > Antilocapridae > Antilocapra > Antilocapra americana. The sequence goes on along the minus strand of ML664078.1, from coordinate 274,339 downwards.
CTCCCTCTTATCTCTTCTCCTCTCCATGTAACTCCTCTCCATGTAACAATGAGGTGTCCCTCATTGTTGAGAAACTTTTCATCATTAACTTAAATATTCTACCATCAGTGCTGTATAGTTGGAGAAGTCCTGAGGCTACTGTAAGAGTAAGACTGAAAATCAGAAGCAGGAGGCCTAAGCCCAAATCCTGAGAACACCAGAGAACTCCTGAATTCAGGAAGCATTAGTTGATAGGAGCTCATCAAACGCCTCCATACCTATACTGAAATCAAGCACAATCCCAAAGGCAAACAAGTTCCAGAGTAAGATATACCACATAATTATCCAGCAACACAGGAATATAGACCTGAGCTTCAACATACAGGCTGCCCAAAGTCACACCAAACCCGTTGAAATCTCAAAACTCTTTACTGGACACTTCATTGCTCATCAGAGAAAAAATCCAGATCCGTTCACCAGAACACCAACACAAGCTTCCCCAACAAGGAAACTTTGACAAACCACCCATCCAACCCCATCCACAGCAAGGAACCTCCACAATAAAGAGGAAACACAAACCCCCATAATACAGAAAGGACACCCCAAACATAGCAATATAAACAAGATGAAAAGGCAGAGAAATATGCAGCAGGTAAAGGAACAGATAAATGCCCTGGAAACCAAAGAAAAGAGAAAGAGATAAGGAATCTACCTGATAAAGAATTCCGAGTAATGATACTGAAAATGATCCAAAATCTTGAAAACAAATTGGAGTTACAGATAAGTAACCAGGAGACAAGCGTCAATAAGATTCAGGAAAGGTTTAACAAGGACTTAGAAGAAATACAGAAGAGTCAAAATATAACGAATAATGCAATAAATGATATCAAAAACACTCTGGAGGAAACCAACAGTAGAATAACAGAGGCAGAAGATAGGATAAGTGAGGTAGAAGATATAATGGTAGAAATTAATGAAACAGAGAGGAAAAAAGCAGAAAAGAATTAAATGAAATGAGAACAACCTCAGAGACCTCTGGGACAATGTTAAACACACCAAAATTCTAATCATAAGAGTCCCAGAAGAAGACAAGAAGAAAAACCAAGGAGAAAATACTTGGGGAGATAATAGTTGAAAACTTTCCTAAAATGGGAAAGGAAATACTCACCCAAGTCCAAGAAACCGCGAGAGTCTCAAACAGGATAAACCCAAGGCAAAACACCTCAAGACGCATATTAATCAAATTAACAAAGATTAAACTTAAAGAATAAATATTAAAAGCAGCAAGGGAAAAGCAACAAATAGGGGATCCCCATAAGGATAACAACTGATCTTTCAATAGAAACTCTTCAGGCCAGAAGGGAATGGCAGGACATACTTAAAGTGATGAAAGAAAATAATCTACAACCAGATTACTGTACCCAGCAAGGATCTCATTCAAATTTTTTTTTTTTTTTTGCTAAAGAGTTAAATAAATTTAATTAGTAACATGACAGAACCTTTCAGTTGTTTTTGAAAAGCAGAAGGCAGATGATGAAATTGCACTTAGTTCTGAAGCAGGTCAGACACAGCCTATCATTCCTATTCCTTTCTAATAAGCATTTACAAAAGAGTTTTTTACCTCCCCTCACAAAAAGGCTCAGCACAACCATTTATACATTCTAGTTGGCTTGTAACATTTGGTCATAACTGATAAACAAGATCACACAATTTTTTCCTATCGTTTTTGTTGATCTGAATCATATTGCTTTAGACCAGAATCGGACAGTTCTAATACAGGATTCACAAATCCAGAATACTCGGAATTGCCACTATCATCCATTTCGGCACTAACAAAATCATTCTCCCACTCCAGCCCATTGGAATCGTCAGAGGCTGATGTAGGATTACTTCCAGTCTTCTTGCAGCTATACTTAAGTGCTGCCCGGAGAATGTCTTCCTCTGTTTTGGAACTTTCTCTCATTGGAAGTATTCGATTCATTCCTTCTTCATCTTCCCATTCTAGATCTAAAGATGTGCTGTCATCATTTCCACTAGTTGATTTAGTTTTGGTCATTAAATCACAACTGCTTTCTGTATTTGGTGTCAAAACTGTGGCATCTGATGAGAGTCTACTACTTCGAAAAACTTCATACTGTGACTTTATATTTCTCAAACAAGATTCAAAGTCATCTTCTGGTCCCGGACTTTGATAGTCTCCATTGTTGGAAGCATGGTATCGCTGCACAACTCTCTGCCTTTCTTGCTCCAAGAGCTTTCGCTGCTTTGCTGCCCTGGCTGCTTCACGCTGTGCAGCGTATAAAGCTTCTTCTTCTAGTCTTAACTTCTCTTCTTGTAAGGCTAACTCTTTTTGGATTTTCATATCAAGATCTTTCTGTTTTTAAAGAATAGAATCATAATGCTTTTCTCTCAGGTCAACAATTTCTTCCTCAGTAAGAGGCCTATGACTGCTTCCTGGGCTTTCTCCCTCTTGAGCATGTTCTAAAATACTTGGATCCTCCGCCGCCGCCCACGCGCTGCAGCCGCCTGGCTTCCTTGCGGAGGAGCCCGAAGCACCGCGTCCAGCAGCAGTTCCCCATCGCATGCCGTCCCGGCGTCGCCGCGCCGCCCCGCCTGCGCACAGCCCAGACCCAGGCCCGGCAGCCGCATCCGCGCGGCCCGAGCCGAAGGCGGGCTCCGGACCGGGGCCTGGCGGCCCGAGGGGCGAGGGCGACGGGAGGAACAAAGACGGTGGTTACGCCTGCGGCCGCTGAGGCGCCGCCGCAAGAGGGAGGAGGGCCGGGCAGGGTCCGGACGCCCTCGCCGGCCGGCCTCATGGCCCCCGGCCGCCTCAGCCTCCCAGCCCAGTTGGAGTGACTGCCTCCGGCCGCCGAAGGAGCCTCATTCAAATTTGAAAGAGAATTCAAAAGCTTTACAGGCAAGCAAAAGCTGAGAGAATTCAGCACCACCAAATCAGCTCTCCAACAAATGCTAAAGGATCTTCTCTAGACAGGAAACACAGAAAGGGTGTGTAATCTCAAACCCAAAACAATTAAGTAAGTGGCAACAGGATCATACTTATCAATAATTACTCTGAGTGTAAAAAGATTGAATGCCCCAACCAAAAGACAACGACTGGCTGAATGGATACAAAAACAAGACCCCTATATATGTTGTCTACAAGAGACCCACCTGGAAACAAGGGACACATACAGACTGAAAGTGAAGGGCTAGAAGAAGATATTCCATGCAAATAGAGACCAAAAGAAAGCAGGATTAGATAAAATAGACTTTAAAACAAAGGCTCTGCAAAGACACAAAGATGGACACTACATAATGATCAAAGGATCAATCCAAGAAGAAGATTTAACAATTATAAATATATATGCACCCAACATAGAAGCACCACAATATCCAAGGCAAATGTTAACAAATATGAAAGGAGAAATTGACAATAACACAATAATAGTGGGAAACTTTAATACTCCACTCACACCAATGGATAGATCAACTAAACAGAAAACTCACAAGGAAACACAAACTTTAAATGATATAATAGACCAGTTAGACCTAATCGATATCTATAGGACATTTCACCCCCAAACAATCAATTTCTCTTTTTTTTCAAGCACACACAGAACCTTCTCCAGAATAGATCACATCCTGAGCCACAAATCAACCCTTGGTAAATTAAAAACAAAATTTAAATCATTCTAAGCATCTTTTCTGACCACAATGCAGTAAGATTAGATGTCAATTACAAGAGAAAAACTTAAAAATTCCAACATATGGAGGCTGAACAACACACTGTGGAATAACCAACAAATTACAGAAGAAATAAAAAACTAAATAAAAATATACATAGAAATAAATGAAAATGAAAACACAACAACCCAAAATCTATGGGACACTGTAAAAGCAGTGTTAAGGGGAAGGTTCATAGCAATACAGGCTTACCTCAAGAAAAAGAAAAAAGCCAAATAACCTAACTCTATACCTAAAGCAACTAGAAAAGAAAGAAATGAAGAACCCCAGGGTTAGTAAAAGGAAAGAAATCTTAAAAATCAGGGAGAAATAATGCAAAAGAAACAAAAGAGACCATAGCAAAAATCAACAAAGACAAAAGCTGGTTCTTTAAGAAGATAAATAAAATTGACAAACCATTAGCCAGACTTATCAAGAATCAAAGGGAGAAAAATTAAATCAATAAAGTTAGAAATGAAAATGGAGAAATCACAACAGACAACAAAGAAATACAAAAGATCATAAGAGACTATTATCAGCAACTATATGCAAATAAAATGGACAACCTGGAAGAAATGGACAAATTCTTATAAAAAGTACGATTTTCCAAACCTAAACTAGGAAGAAACAGAAACTCTTAACAGACCCATCACAAGCATGGAAATTGAAACTGTAATCAGAAATCTTCCAAAAATCAAAAGTCTAGGACCAGATGGCTTCACAGCTGAATTCTATCAAAAATTTAGAGAAGAGCTAATACCGATCCTACTCAAATTCTTCCAGAAAATTTCAGAGAAAGGTAAATTTTGAAACTCATTCTATGAGGCCACCATCATCCTACTACCAAAACCTGACAAAAATGCCACACAAAAAAGAAAACTACAGTCCAATATCACTGATGAATATAGATGCAAAAATTCTTAATAAAATTCTAGCAAACGGAATCCAACAACACATTAAAAAGATCATACATCATGACCAAGTAGGCTTTATCCCAGGGATGCAAGGATTCTTCAATCTCCACAAAATAACCAATGTTATACACCACTTTAACAAACTGAAAAATAAAAACCATATGATTATTTCAATAGATGAAGAGAAAGCCTTTGACAAAATCCAACATCCGTTTATGATAAAAACCCTCCAAAAAGCAGGAATATAAAGAGCATATCTCAACATAGTAAAAGCTATATAAAACAAACCCACAGCAAATATTATCCTCAATGGTGAAAAACTGCAAGGATTTCCCCTAAAGTCAGGAACAAGACAAAGGTGCCCACTCTCATCACTTCTATTCAATATAGTTTTGGAAGTTTTGGCCACAGCAATCACAGCAGAAAAATAAATAAAACGAATCCAGATTGGAAAAGAAGTAAAACTCTCTCTTTTTGCGGACGACATGATCCTCTACATAGAAAATCCAAAAGACTCCACCAGAAAATTACTAGAACTAATCAATGAATACTGTAAAGTTGCAGGATATAAAATCAACACACAGAAATCCCTTGCATTCCTATACACTAACAATGAGAAAATAGAAAGAGAAATTAAGGAAATAATTTCATTCACCATCAAAACAAAAAGAACAAAATACTTAAGAATATATCTACCTAAAGAAACAAAAGACCTATATATAGAAAACTATAAAACAATGATGAAAGAAATCAAAGAGGACACAAATAGATAGAGAAATACACTGTGTTCATGGATCAGAAGAATCAATATAGTGAAAATGAGTATACTACCCAGAGAAATCTATAGATTCAGTGCAATTCCTATCAAGCTACCAATTGTCTTTTTCAGAGAACTAGAACAAATAATTTCACATTTGTATGGAAATATAAAAAACCTTGAATTGCCAAAGCAATGTTGAGAAAGAAGAATGGAACTGGAGGAATCAAGCTGCCTGACTTCAGCCCATACTACAAAGCCAGTCATCAAGATAGTATGGTAATGGCACAAAGACAGAAATATAAATCAATGGAACAAATTAAAAAGCCCAAAGATAAATCCATGCACCCATGGGCACCTTATCTTTGACAAAGGAGGCAAGAATATACAATGGAGAAAAGACAAGCTCTTTAACAAGTGGTGCTGGGAAAACTGGTCAACCACTTATAAAAAAAAATGAAACTAGAACACTTTCTAACACCATACACAAAAATAAACTCAAAATAGATTAAAGGTCTAAACGTAAGATCAGAAACTACAAAACTCTTAAAGGAAAACATCGGCAAAACACTCTGACATAAACCAAAGCAGGATCCTCTATGACCCACCTCCCAGAATATTGGGAATAAAGGCAAAAATAAACAAATGGGACCTAATTAAAAGTAAAAGCTTCTGCACAACAAAGGAAACTATAAGCAAGATGAAAAGACAGCCTTCAGAATGGAAGAAAATAATAGCAAACAAAGCAACAGACAAACAATTAATCTCAAAAATATACAAGCAACTCCTGCAGCTCAATTCCAGAAAAAATAAACAACCCAATCAAAAAGTGTGCCAAAGCACTAAACAGACATTTCTCCAAAGAAGACACACAAATGGCTAACAAGCACATGCAACGATTCTCAACATCACTCATTATCAGAGAAATTCAAATGAAAACCACAATGAAGTACCATTTCACACCAGTTAGAATGGCTGCTATCCCAAAGTCTAGAAGCAATAAATGCTGGAGAGGATGTGGAGAAAAGGGAACCCTCTTACACTGTTCGTGGGAATGCAAACTAATACAGCCACTATGGAGAACAGTGTGAAGATTCCTTAAAAAACTGGAAACAGAACTGCCATATGACCTAGTAATCCCACTGGTGGGCATACATACCAGGGAAATCAGAATTGAAAGAGACACATGTACCCCAATGTTCATCTGAGTACTGTTTATAATAGCCAGGACATGGAAGCAACCTAGATGTCCATCAGCAGATGAATGGATAAGAAAGCTGTGGTACATATACATGATAAAATATTACTCAGCCATTAAAAAGAATACATTTGAACCAGTTCTAATGAGGTGGATGAAACTGGAGCCTATTATACATAGTGAAGTAAGCCAGAAAGAAATACAACAATATAATATACTAACACATATATATCGAATTTAAAAAGATGGTAACGATAACGCTGTATGCAGGACAGCAAAAGAGACACAGATGTATAGAACAGTCTTTTGGATTCTATAGTAAAGGGCAAGGGTGGGATGATATGGGAAAATGAGATTGAAACATGTAAATTATAATATGTAAAATGAATCACCAGTCCAGGTTCAATGCATGATGCAGGGTGCTTGGGGCTGATGCACCGGGATGATCCAGAGGGATGGAATCGGGAGGGATGTGGGAGGGGAAACATACGTACACCCATGGCGGATTCATGTCGATGTATGGCAAAACCAACACAATATTGTGAAGTAAAAAAAAAAAAAAAGGTAATAATTTATAAAAATTAACAAAAATACATAAATAAATGAATAAAACCATTATGTTTTCATGAATGTATGCTTAACTTTCTTCCAGGTTATATATTTTCCAAATAGTGTGGCTACAAGTTGCTTCTGAATTTGTCACATAGACTGCAGAAAAATACGTTGCTAGTAAACACTATTCATTGAGGTTGACATGAAAGAGTTACCACAATTTTTCACGCTTCCCACATTGCAAACATTATCAATTAAAACTAAAGGAATTCAATAGATAGTGAAGTAATTTTCAGTCAAGACAAAGTAGTAATAGCAGTAGTGGTAGTAGTGTTAGTCACTCAGTCATGTTCGACTTTTTGTGACCCTATGGGTTACAAATAATATCAGGATACTTGCTGAGAACTTCCAAAGCTTTTTTCTTTATAAGATGGCAGTTTGCTATTACTTTTCCATGCTTTCCACATTAACTAGAGATGACCCTTAATACCTGTCACTCAAAATATACACTGGATAGATTCTTTTCCTTGAGAAGAATTAAAGACGTATCTAAATAGCATGTCAAATCATTTAGATCTAATTTCAATTTCTTCTTAAAGTGGCCCTAAATATTCTGTGCATTTCAATAAAAGAGAAGTATTTTATTGTTGAAACTTTGTGAAGCCATAGAGATGATTATTTAACTAGAGTAATTTTCAGTAATTTCATCAGAATCAATTCTTTTTAATAATAGAAACATCAAGACATTCACATTTACCTATTTTGGAAGTTCCAGTATATGAAAGTTTAACCTGTTTATTTTTCCCCCCCAAAAATTCACCACACTCTCAGTAATTATGAGTGAGTTGCTATGATGTATGCAAATGGAGAATTTTCAGATTGAGATCTTTTTTAAGGTTTCTTTGATAAGATAAAGGTTTTTTCATAAAAGAGCTTTTATTTATGATTCTAAAATTCAAATAACGACTTATTTAAAATCTGAAAACACCTTTTGTACTCCCTTGTGAAAACTTGACTGTAAGTTGGACTAAGGGACCAAGAATTTTGCTATTTTTTTCTCCTTCCTTTGGTTTCAGAGACGCGTTCTACTTATATCAAAGGACTTTTGGGAAACATAACAATTTAGTAATTTAATGAAGCTCATATAACATAATTGCACTAAAATCTTTCATGAACTATTCTATCTTTCCTCTATATAAATCTTCTCAGCTAACTATTCTAGAATAACAAGTGAATAACACCATCACTTCTGAAAAATGAAACTATCAAGAAAAGACAAACTGAATTTTACATATGCAATTTACTTTTCAGGCATTTTAAAGAAAATAGGCTTTTACATTCTGGATTCGTGGAATAGGCATTGAGACTCAAGTGGTTTATTTTTTCCCCAAATGAACATCTTTTTTATTCATAGTATGTTATTGCTCTTCACAACAATACTCTCAGTCTTCACAAATCGCCCCAAGTAGATTACTAATTTCCCTGACACCTTCCTGCCTTTTTATTGGGGAGGGGACATTTTTGCACATTCTATTTCGTAAGTATGGATATACAAGAGAAAGCTGAAAGAAGAATAGAGAGGATAAGAAGGGATTGGAAAAAAGACATGTAAAGTTCCCACATCGCAGATAAAAAATAATTTCTATTTGACAGGGCATGATATATAGTAGCAATTCAGAAAATCTGCTATCCAATAGTCAAAAACAATTTATTTTGAGACTTTGTAAACTTTGTTTTGCTTTTAGACAAGAAAACTCGAAAAGAATAAAGAGTAAATCTTAGTGAAGCTAGTTGCTCCTTCCACAAGAGAGTTTACTGTTAGCAAACCAGACTGTGCTACCTCCAATCTCCATGGCCATTTAAACACATTGTTCTCCAAAGTGAACAAATTCCTCCTCATCTATAATTAATAATTGTTTGGTATACCTCCAGGCTTTTTTCTTTTTTAACTCATTAACCTCACACTAGTTATTCTAGCCTACAAATGATCTTAATGAACTTTTGTGACACTTCTGTTTGTTAACAGAAGATTTAGTAGTTAATTAGTCTCAATTAATCGAATATAACTCAAGTTTTTTGCACAGACTATCAACAACAGAGCCAACACTCAGTCCTTCTTGTTTTATTCCCTGTGCTTATTTACTCTTGGTTGCAGGTTCCTTATATGATATATTTTTTTGTGCCATCTGAAGACATATATAAATATATGTAGATAATATGTGCAGGCTCCTTTAGGAGTATCTTGATCAGCTAGGCATTTACTTCGTGTGCAGAAAATATGCACTCACCTCCTAGATGATTAATCATTTTGTCTTTTTATTTCATTAATCAACTTTAAAGTGAAAACACCTGACTTTTCTCTCTTTGCCAGGGATTTGTACTGTGAACTTCATTTAATGAAGATCATGCTTTTGAATTGTAAATTATTTGAAAAAGTTATTGAGAATTTTTTAAAGAAACTACAATACTAATTTTATGAGGAAATTACATAAAAATCCTAATTTCTAATGTTCAGCCTTTCTCCCAGGCCATGAATATAAAGAGGTGAGTAAAGACAATATTATAAACATTATCTTATATCATAATTTAGAATAGAGTTAGTTTCAAAATCTAGAACATTTATAAGAGAGATTCTTTAACTCTTATGTTTCAATCCTGGTTTCAGTATTTTCAGGCTTGAAAAAGCAAGAAAGTTACTCAATTTAAGTGTCTCCCTCTGTAGAATAATAATTATAATACTAATTTCACAGTGAGGATTAATGAAATGGTATATGGGAACATTGTTTTGTCATCAGTTAGATATTTCCCATATATGAGAGAGGTACTTCCCTTATATGAGAGAGGATGTAATGTTTATGGTAGACACAGGGAACCTCTTTAATAGATAAATTAAGAGGTTGAGTGATACTAGAAAACTATCTGTGGATGGGATACCTACACAGCGGGAATACCACTGTGCTCAGCAGAAAGGCATATGTCATCAAACATCCTTTCTCTTTAGATATTTTTGTAAGATAAGCAATTCTGGTTGCCAGGCAGGAAAAAAAAAAAAAAAATCATGTGTGGTTTTATTTTACCTGCACACTGAGTGAAGCTTTTTTTTTTTTTCTTTTTTCAGTAAGTCTAAGGGTTCAAAATTGGAAAGGAAATATTTCAAGGCTGCTTATACAACTTATATGCAGATTACATCATGTGACATGCCAAGCTGGATGTATCACCCACTAGAATTGAGGTTGCCAGGAGAAATATCAACAGTCTCAGACATGCAGTTGATAGCAATTTAATGGCAGAAAGCGAAGAGGAACTAAAGAGCTTCTTGATCAGGGTAAATGAGGAGAGTGAAAAAGCTGACTTAAAACTCAACTTTCAAAAAACGGAAATCATGGTTTCCAGAACCATCATTTCATGGCTAAAAGATTGGGAAAAAGTGAAACCATGGCAGATTTTATTTTCTTGTACTCCAAAATCATTGCAGACTGTGACTGCAGACATGAAATTAAAAGACGCTTGCTCCTTGGAATAAAAGCTAAGAGAAACCTAGACAGCATATTAAACAGCAGAGATATGACTTTGCTGAAAGGTCCACACAATCAAGTTGTGTTTTTTCCAATAGTCATGTAGATGTGATAATTGGACCATAAAGAAGTCTGAGCACTGGAGAATGGATACTTTTGAATTGTGGTGCTGGAGAAGACTCTTGAGAGTCTCTTGGACTGTAAGGACATCAAACCAGTCAATCCTAAAGGAAATCAACTCTGAATGATAGAAGGAATGATGCTTCAAATGAAGCACTAATACTTTGGGCCACCTGATTTGAATAGTCGACTCATTAGAAAAAAAATCTGATGCTGGGAAAAAGTGAGGCAAAACAACTTTTTCCATTTATTCTTATTGTCTTAAAAAGTAAAAATATCCAAGCTGGTTTGTCAAGTAAATAGAGTCTGGCCAACACTTGTTTTTCTCAGTTCTGTCTCTTGCCACTTCTCTCCTCACTATGGAAACAATTTCACTATACTCCAGTACTGGCAGCTTTGTGACCACAGTTATTTCCCTACTATACATCATTTCTTCCTTTTGCTTTTGTTATCGTTTTGCTCATATTAACTAATAAATGCCCTCACTTTTGAGACAAGTCTCTCTTATCCCCACTCTAGAAATTCATGATAGATTAGTGAACCTAGAATTTAGTTCTGGTTATATCATTTACTGGGCTCCTCAGGTGGCTCAGTGACAAAGAAGTTTCCTGCCAAAGCAGGAGACGCAGAGTGGAAACCCCCCTGGAGAAATAAATACCAACTGACTCCATTATTCTTGCCTGGGAAATACCATGAAAAGAGAAGCCTGGTGGATTTCAGTCCATGGAATCACAAAAAGAATCAAACATAACTTAGGGATTAAACAGCAACAATAACATACCATTTACTAGGTGTTAGACACAAGATATATCTCTTATTCCCACTGAATTATTATTTCCAACCTAGAATTAAATAAATTTAACAATTATGTTCAAAATACCACACAGATGCACTCCTCTCACAGGCTAGTAATGTAATGTTCAAAATTCTCCAAGCAAGGCTTCAACAATGTGTGAATTGAGAACTTTCAGATGTTCAAGCTAGATTTAGAAAAGGCAGAGAAACCAGAGATCAAATTCCCAACATCCTTTGGATCGTTGAAAGAGCAAGAAAATTCCAGAAACACATCTGCTTCTACTTCATTGACTACACTAAAACCTTCTACTGTATGGGTCACAACAAACTGTGAAAAATTCTTAAAAAGATAGAAATATCAGACTACTCTACCTGCCTCCTGAGAAACCAGTATGCAGGTCAAGAAGTAACACTTAGAACCAGACATGGAACGATGGACTGGAAGCAAATTGAGAAAGGAGTATGTCAAGACAGTATATTTCCACCCTGATTATTTAACTTATATTCAGAGTGTATAATGTGAAATGCCAGGCTGGATAAAGCACAAGCTGGAATCAAGATTGCCAGGAGAAATATCAATAATCATAGATATGCAGATGATACCACCCTTATGGTAGAAAGTGAAGAGGACACAAATAGCCTCTTGATGAAAGTGAAAGAGGAGAATGAAAAAGCTGGCTTAAAACTCAACATTCAAAATATTAAGATCATGCCATCTGGTCCCATCACTTCATGGCAATTAGCTGGGGAAACAATGGAAACAGTGATAGACTTTATTTTCTTGGGCTCCAAAATCACTGCAGATGGTGACTGCCGCTATGAAATTAAAAGTTGCTTGTTCCTTGGAAGAAAAAAATATGACAAAACTAGACAGCATATTAAAAAGTAGAGGCATTAATTTACTGACAAAGGTCCGTCTAGTCAGAGCTATGGTTTATCCAGTAGTGATGCATGGGTGTGAGTGTTGGATCATAAAGAAAGCTGAGCACGGAAGAAGTGATGCTTTTGAACTGGGGGGCTGGAGATGACTCTGGAGAGTCCTTTGGACTGCAAGGAGATCAAACTAGTCAATCCTAAAGGCAATCATTCCTGAATATTCCTTGGAAGGGCTGATGCCGAAGTTGAAGTTCCAATACTTTGGCCATCTGATGCAAAGAACTGACACTTTGGAAAAGATCCTAATGCTGGGCAACATTGAAGGCAGAAGGAGAAGGGGACAACAGAGAGCATGATTATTGGATGGCATCACCAACTCATTGGGGATGGGTTTGAGTAAGCTCTGGTGATAGAAAAGCCTGGTTTGCTGCAGTCCATGGGGTTGCAAAGAATCAGACACTATTGAGCGATGGAATTGAACTGAATAATAGTTATTTATACTCAATTTATTTGGTTTTTGTGAGAGTCAATGAGATGCAAAGAATTTTACTTTAACTTTAATGGGCTATATTATTAAGAAAAATTACTAAGGTGATCATTGTTATGTAGAAACTTCCACTGATATCTCTTCTAATCTATGCTTTCTTTTTTGCATTATTCATTTGGAGTAAAGTTTAAATAAAGCAGGAAAAATAGTAGTAACTTGTTAATCCTTCAGTGACGACTGCCGTGCATAGATTCATTACAACAAATGTGTTTACATTTTAAATGGTTTGCCAGTGTAGACTTTTTAACCAAAAAATTCTAGAGAAGCTATAGTGGGAATTTGAATAAGATCTGAGCATTTTTCTAGGTCTATGGTTATTCTCAATAAGGTTTCTTACGAGTATTAAATGGTGTGCAGGCTAAAAGAAGTGAATTATTATGGAAAGTAATGCTTTCTCTCTGTCCTTAAAATCATGGCACAGATAAATACTGAATATAAAACAAACTTTCTTTACCTTTTCATAATTTTCCTTGATATGATAATTCATTGGCATATCTTCTTTAGCTTGTATTAATAGGAAAAAATGTCTTTTTAAAAGGGCAATCTTTATGACAGCATAAGTGAAACCAATGCAGACAATATAGTTCAGAAGATTATGACATTTCAATTCAAGTTCATCAGTTGTGCCACTTTGTGGGAGAGAGCTGTTGTTAATGATAGGCTATTAATGAGTAGGATCAGGAGATAAATGTGAAACTTCTATGTCTTACACTCAACTTTACCTAAAACTAATCTGAAATATAATCTATCAAAATACTTTCCAAAAGAGTTTTAAAAAGAGTCTCTAAAATGTTCAAGCAATTTATTTAAACAAAGACTTTTCCTTAAGGGAAATAAGAGTATGGCTAAAAACTTTTGATCAACTGCTCAAATCTCAAAGTAAAAATTAGCATACTTGCTTGCAACTTTTAGGAGATTTAAGACTCAAAGAAGTTAAATACACAATGGAATTGTAACTTATGACAAAATTGATAGGATGTTTTATTTGGAGAGGGTGCTTTAAAATACAAAATTTTATAAAGATTTCTAAATTTATAATAAATTTATTGTTTATTAATTATTATATAAATGCATAATTTATATTTTGATTCATAGCATTCTGTTAAATTTTTTTTCTCTAAGCAGCCTACTTCTGTGAAGTAGGCTGTTATTCATTTTTGGTTAAAAGTATTCTCTAGAGTCATTTATCTAGTGTATCAAAGATCCAAATATCAGATTACAGTGTATTGACAAAGAATAGGAGGCAAATCATAATAGCTGTAAGGTATTAAGTTCCAAGTCTGCCATGTTTACTTTTGGATAATAGCTGTATATTTTATTAGTGGCGTATAAAGTTAAATACAATAAAATTCTTTTAAGCTTCAAAGCACATTAAAAATTAACTGGTGTGCTTTTGGTTTTTGTTTGAGTTTTTATGTCTATTTTTTCTTCCACTGGAAATCATGTAAAAAGAGGTTTTTAACACAAATAAAAGTATTAGCTAACTCTACCAATGCTGATAGGCAATATAAATGTTGATGTACCCTTTTCCCTCTGATTTACATTTGTTGAAAGCTAAAAACTTCTCTAACAACTATTTATTAAAAAAACTAAATAAATAGATTTATTTGCTGTATTAAAAGTTGACCCTGAAATCGGGGATTATTGTAAAGAGAGGAAATAATGTAAAGGGAGAAGAAAGAAGAACAGATGGCCAGTTGTTTAAATAATCCAGAAGTCTGTAAGTGTCATGAACTGGAATGGTAGCTGAAAACAGAATCAGAAATGGTCACATTCCAGAAATATTTTGGAAACTGTTCCAAGGAGATTTTGTGATGAATATAGTATTGGAGTATAAGAGAGAGGGAAGTGAAGAAGAGAAAAAGAGGGAGGGAAAGAGAAAAGGAGGAAAGCAAACAAAAAATAAGCATGAAAAGAGGGTGAGAGTGGCTATAGATATGTTGGCTTAATCAGCTGGAGAGTTGGTGTTGTGAACAACTGAGATGAATTTCAGTTTAAGGTGTATCCTTATTAAACATCAGTATGCAGCTATTATAGAGACTGAAGTGTAATAAAATAAAATTCAAATTTCTTCTTATGCAGAAGAAATACATAAATTTTGGGACCATTGGTGCACAGATGACATTTAAAACTATGAGAATTTACGAGATCATCTAGGTAGTGGATAAAATAAAAATAAATAAACAAAGAGAAGTTTAAAGAATAAGACATGGAGTATTTTAAAAAAAACATTTTTAGGGATAAGAAATGTAATCAGAAATATAAACAGGAGAAAGGATTCTGATGCATTAGGAAAATCAAGAGAATTGTATGTTCTAGAAATCATATTAAAAATAGTTTTTAAAGGATACAGAGGATATTAAGAATAGGTGGCAAAATACACAGAAGAACTGTACAAAAAAGATCTTCATGACCCAGATAATCATGGTGGTGTGATCACTCACTTAGAACCAGACATCCTAGAATGTGAAGTCAAGTGGGCTTTAGGAGACATCACTACAAACAAAGCTAGTGGAGGTGATGGAATTTGAATTGAGCCATTTCAAATCCTAAAAGATGATGCTGTGAAAGTGCTGCTCTCAATATGGCAGCAAATTCAGAAAACTCAGCAGTGGCCACAGGACTGGAAAAGGTCAGCTTTCATTCCAATCCCAAAGAAAGGCAATGCCAAAGAATGCTCGAACTACTGCACAATTGCACTCATCTCACACACTAGTAAAGTAATGCTCAAAATTCTCCAAGCCAGGCCTCAGCAGTAGATGAACTGTGAACTTCCAGATGTTCAAGCTGGTTTTAGAAAAAGGAAGAGGAACTAGAGATCAAGTTTCCAACATCTGTTGGATCATTGAAAAAGCAAGAGAGTTCGAGAAAAACATCTATTTCTGCTTTATTGACTATGCCAAAGCCTTTGACTGTGTGGATCACCACAAACTGTGGAAAATTTTGAAAGAGATGGACATACCAGACTACCTGACCTGCCTATTGAGATATCTGTATGCAGGCCAGGAAGTGACAGTTAGAACTAGACATGGAACAACAGACTGGTTCCAAATAGGAAAGGGAGTACGTCAAGGCTGTATATTGTCACCCTGCTTCTTTAACTTATATGCAGAATACATCATGAGAAACACTAGGCTGGATGAAGCACAAAATTAAATCAAGATTTCAGGGAGAAATATCAATAACTTCAGATATGCAGATTACACCACCCTTATGGCAGAAAGTGAAGAACTAAAGAACATATTGATGAAAGTGAAAGAGGAGAGTGAAAAAGTTTGCTTAAGCTCAACATTCAGAAAACTAAGATCATGACATCTGGTCCCATCACTTCATGGCAAATAGATGGGAAAACAGTGGAAACAGTGGTTGACTTTAGTTTGGGGGGCTCCAAAATCACTGCAGATGGTGACTGCAGCCATGAAATTAAACAAATATCTATCTAACAAAAGCTTTGGTTTTTCCAGTATGTATGAATGTGAAAGTTGGACTATAGAGAAAACTGAGTGCCAAAGAATTGATGCTTTTAAACTGTGGTGTTGAGAGTCACTTGGACTGCAACAGGATACAAACAGTTCATCCTAAAGGAAATCAGTCCTGAATATTCATTGGAAGAGCTGCTGCTGCTGTTGCTTCTGCTGCTGTTGCGTCGCTTCAGTCGTGTCCGACTCTATGTTATCCCATAGACGGCAGCCCACTAGGCTTCCTCGTCCCTGGGATTCTCCAGGCAAGAACACTGGAGTGGAAAAGTGCCATTTCCTTCTCCAATGCTTGAAAATGAAAAGTGAAAGTGAAGTTGCTCAGTAGTGTCTGACTCTTAGCGACCCCATGTACTGCAGCTACCAGGCTCCTTCATCTATGGGATTTTGCAGGTAAGAAGAGTACTGGAGTAGGTTGCCATTGCCTACTCTGGAAGGACTGATGTTGAAGCTGAAACTCCAATACTTTGGTCACCTGATGCAAAGAACTGACTCATTTGAAAAGACCCTGATGCTTTGAAAGATTGAAGGCGAATGGAGAAGAGGATGACAGAGGATGAGATGATTGAGTGGCATCACCAACTCAATGGACCTGAGTTTGAGTAAACTCTGGGAGTTGGTGATGGACAGGGAGGCCTGGTGTGCTGCAGTCCTTGGGATCGCAGAGTTGGAGACAACCGAACGACTGAACTGAACTGAACTGAAAGGTTATTAGGTGACTACAGTAGTTTATGAGTCAAGTAAGATGGAAATTTAGCATTGACCATGAAATTTCATCATATATAGATGATTGGTGACCTTGACTAAGGCATTTTGGGAAGAATAGTGAGGGAAATAATGAACTGAATACATACAAAGAAATTGACAAAGGAAAATTCAAGGCAGTAAGCCCAGAAAATATTGAAATTTAGTTTTTCTGTAAAGAGAAGCAGAGAATGGCATTTGAGGTGGAAGTGTTAATGGATTTAGAAGACAGCCTTTGAGCAGATCCCAATGATACCTACACCATTTTGTTTTTGCCTCTTTGTAACCCCTTATGGGCTATATCTATGAATCACTTCAAACTTACAGTATGCTTCAAAAGTAATAAATGTTACTTCCATGACATCTTTATATTAGAATCTTTCTAGAATTACTCTGCTTGCTGCTTTTGCCTGACCATCCATAAGTCCTATAGTCACAAAAAATAAATCTTGCCAGACATTCAACTGTGCTTTGACACAAACTATCTCCAGTTCAGCCCAGAGAAAAGAGACTATCCTTGGCTCACTTCGTGAATGCAGCTGTGCAGAGGGCCCAGCTTAGCCACGACCAGATTCTTGACACATAAAATCTGTGAGGATTGCCGGGTCATATGGCAGGTCTATTTGCAGCTTTTTAAGGAACCTCCACACTGTTTTCCATAGTGGCTGTACTAGTTTGCATTCCCACCAACAGTGTAAGAGGGTTCCCTTTTCTCCACATCCTCTCCAGCATTTGTTGCTTGTAGACTTTTGGATGGCAGCCATTCTGACTGGTGTAAAGTGGTAAATAGACCTGCCATATGATCCGGCAATCCCACTGCTGGGCATATACACCGAGGAAACAAGAATTGAAAGAGCCACGTGCACCCCAATGTTCATCGCTGCATTGTTTACAATAGCCAGGACATGGAAGCAACCTAGATGCCCATCAGCTGACGAATGGATAAGAAAACTGTGGTATATATACACAATGGAATATTACTCAGCATTAAAAAAAAATTCATTTGAAGCAATTCTACTCAGATGGACGAAACTGGAGCCCATTATCCAGAGTGAAGTAAGCCAGAAGCAAAAACAACAATACAGTATATTAACACATATATATGGAATTTAGAAAGACAGTAATGAGAACCCAACATGGGAGACAACAAAAGGAACGCAGATGTATAGAATAGACTTGTGGACTTTGTGGATGAGGGTAAGGGTGGGATGATATGGGAGAAGGGCATTGAAGCATGTTAATTGTCATGTGTCTAATCAATCGCCAGCCCAGGATTGGTGCTCGGGACTGGTGCAGCGAGATTTCCCGGGGGGGGGGAGGGAGGAGGGAGGGGGGACCCGGAGGGGAAGCATATGTAAACCCATGGTGATATCATGACAATGTATGGCAAAAACAATAATAAATAAATAAATAAATAAATAAATAAATAAATAAATAAAAAGAGGGGAATCTGTAGTATAAAAAAAAAATCTGTGAGGAAACAATAATAATGTTATTTAACATTTCTATCTAGGAATGAGATGCAAACATAGAAGAGGCAAAACTTGAAATTGAGATTATTGGGAAATTGCAATTATAAGAATTGGTGATGGACAGGGAAGCCTGGCATGCTACAATCCAAGGGGTCACAAAGAGTTGGACATAACTGAGTGCCTGAACTGTACTGTGAAAGACTATGTCTAGGCTATGGCCATTAGAGACAACATCTAAGGTTGATGGAGATTAATATGAGAAGGTAATTTCAAGGAGGAGACCAGTTTGTTGACAGAGTTATTAATATATATATATATATATATATATATATGTACACTCAAGTCACTTAAAGTTTAGAATAAAATAGTCTTGGAAAACATGATAGTGAAGTATAACCTAAATAGTTGAAAAATTAAGACCAGTAAAGAGTGAGTTGATAAATTATTATAATAATGAGGTATATTTAATTATATAGCTTGCTATCAAAATATTCAACACAGTTGGCATAGTGAGAGAAAAGCAGTACAGAACAAGTGGTGCAAAGACTATGGAATCAAACAGATACCCCTTGAGAGAGCCAGAGGGTTACCTAGTTCTCAGGAAAGACTAGAACATAAATTACATCAAGAATGAAATATTAGTGAAAAAGATTAAGAATCTAGGTCATTTGTCTGGCATGAATTATAAACTGCAAAGGGCACAGTCCCAGAAGTTGTCAAAAGTGAGAAATGGAAAGAGAAGAGATAATATATATATAACTGAATGGAGTTTATGGTATAGATGTTAAGGAAAAATCTGGAAACATGGGACTTTGTGGAGAAATTGATAAAGGAAAAAAGATGTAATGAAATCAATCTTCAGTAAATTATAATTATCATAATTCTTGTTGCAGATAAAAAGTAAGTTTAATATATATATATGTATATATAAATTAGGTATGGAAGATTTCATGCATGAAACCTTGCATGTAAAACTTGATAAAAGTGTAATAAATGATTGAAATTTAGGTATGTATAAAGCCTGAGCTTATTTTATTCAAAATGCATTCATTAATTTATTTTGGATATAAGAAGAAATCAGACAGACAAAATCCTGTACTCACAGAACTTTAACATGGTAGCCAGATAAGATGATAGAAAAATATCAAGGCTTTTTGAGGAAAATATATAAATGATAAAAACTATTACAGAAATGTTGTAAGGAAAGAGTTCTTTGAGGAGTTGACTTCTGAGGAGCCAATGGAAAATGAGGAGGCAGGTCATAAAGTACATGTTCTAGAGAATACTTTCCAACTAGGTAAATAGTAGTGCCAATGTTCCTGAGATGGCAATCTTGCTTCATTTCAGGAAATATAAAAGAACCAGTGACATTTCTGTGAAATAATTTTAAGATATAACAGGAGAAACTCTGAAGAAAAAATTCAGAACATTCTCCAAGGAAGGCATCCTGGGTCAAGGTAAAAAAATTAAAATTTTGTGTTAGATACGACAGTGAAAATGGGTTGTAGCTCTCCAGGCTCCAATGTCCATGAAATTCTCCAGGCAAGAATACTGGACTGAGTAGCCATGGTATGACAAGAAACCACAAAAGAATCCTGAACATGAAAATGTCTTGATTATATTTACTTTTAAATCAAATTATGCTGGTCACTTTAGATGTCATAGTATAGACAAGTTAGGAAGCAACTAACATGTTCTAGGAAGAAACCATGGTGAATTGTAATAAGTAAATACAGGAATAATGCCTCCCTCATGCAGGAAAGAACAAAGTGTGCTTGTAAAACAGTAAACAGGGGAGAATTGAGAGTTCATGTTGAGGGTAAACAAATAAAAATTTGGAAATATAAAGTCAACCAGACAGTAAAAGATCTTGGTTTGCACTTAATTTTATTTATTTTGACTGATTTTGAAATAAGAGAAAGAGAACGAAGTTACTGGAAAAAACAGGGAACCAATGTTACAGTGACAAAGAAAGAGTTCATGAAATGTGGGTTTCTCTTGACTGATGACAATAGAATGGAGAGAAAATGATTCATAAAATATATTATAAATGATAAACATGTTAGAATAGATAGAATGATTCTCATAAATAACATCCATTTTTTAAATAATACTCTATAAAGATGTAGTGGGACAACAGTGTATTCCAGTTAATGAATTTTACAGACATTGTTGTTTAGTAAACTTCACATAAAAGGATATATTTTATGAATTATTATTATCCAGAAGGTAAAGCATCAAAATTCTACCTTTGAAAATAAAAATACTAGGAAATAGGTACCCTGATGGTTTCAGATATGATATGTAAAATATTTAAATATATCATTCTTGTTCTAACATTAAGAAAAAAAGAAGCTGAACAAATTGAAAATCAGTGAGTTTTGTTATAGTCATCAGAGAACTGAGGTCACAGGGCAGACTCCCATCCTGAAATTTAAAGAGATGGAATATGAGATATCCAGTAAGATCATCTTATCTGAAGCAAAAGCTGATGTACATACACTGCTAAGAACACTTTTATAAGAATTTTAATGAAATGTGTAGAATGAGTGCAGATTAATTTAAGACTAAGAAACTTCTTGGGGTCACAGTCTTAGAGGGACTTCACACTACTGTAGTCATTATCACCTGGAACCTAACTAGGTTATAGAAATAAGAAGCCTAGGAAACTACCCTTTCTATTGTTTCCGGCAATGGGAAGCGAAAAGTAACTGGAAATATGCCCAAAGGGCTGTCTATAAAAGATATGTTCTTTTCAAGGAAAGTAACATTACTTAAAACTCAACATACAAAAAAAAATAAGATCATTGCATTCAATCCCATCACTTTATGGCAAGTAGAAAGGGAAGAAGTGGAAAAACTGAGAGATTTTCTTTCTTTTTTTTTTTTTTTGACCCCAAAATTACTGTGGATAGTGAATGCAGCCATGAAATTAAAAGATGCTTGCTCCTTGGAAGGGGAGCCATGACAGACCTAGATAGTGTATTAAAAAGCAGACACATCACTCAACCAACAAAGGTCCCTATAGTCAAAGCTATGGTTTTTTTCAGTAGTCATTTACTGATGTGAGAGTTGGACCATAAATGAAGCTGAACACTAAAGAATTAATGCTTTCAAATTGTGGTGCTGCAGAGGACTCTTGAGAGTTCCTTGAGTCCAAGGGAGACCAAACCATTGAATCCTAAAGGGAATCAACCCTGAATATTCACTGGAAGGACTGATGCTGAAGCTGAAGCTTCAATACTTTGGCCACGTGATGCAAAGAGGTCACAAAGAGTCAGATATGACTAAGTGACTGAGCGACAGCAACAGCAACAAGTATCACCAGGTGACCTATCCTATAATAAATGTAAAATTAATTTCTTTATAGCAATTTAAAGTTAGAAACTCAGATCTACATAAATTAAAGAAGTATCAAGGAAAGAACAAATTAAGGTAAAATAAATGTTTTACCTTATTCTTAATTAATTAAGAATGTTTTCCTTATTCTTAATTAATTGACCAGACAATTTAGCTCAAAATGATAATAGTAACAATATATTTGACTTTTAAGTGAAATTAATAGCAACAATATTACAGAGTTGGCAGGGAGAAATTCATAATACTCTGTTATATGATAATAACACTACCTAAGAATTGATGTAATGTTATCTGAAAGTGAACTTGCTGCTGCTGCTGCTGCTGCTGCTAAGTCACTTCAGTCCTGTCCGACTCTGTGTGACCCCAAAGATGGCAGCCCACCAGGCTCTCCCATCCTTGGGATTCTCCAGGCAAG
The DNA here is from genome assembly GCA_007570785.1 of Antilocapra americana. Lineage (NCBI taxonomy): Eukaryota > Metazoa > Chordata > Mammalia > Artiodactyla > Antilocapridae > Antilocapra > Antilocapra americana. The sequence goes on along the minus strand of ML664078.1, from coordinate 251,896 downwards.
AACACTGGAGTGGGTTGCCATTTCCTTCTCCAATGCATGAAAGTGAAAAGTGAAAGCGAAGTTGCTCAGTCTTGTCCGACTCCTAGCAACCCCATGGACTACAGCCTACCAGGCTCCTCCATCCACAGTGTTTTCCAGGCAAGAGTACTGGAGTGGGGTGCCATTGCCTTCTCTGGAAAGTAAACTTAGATTACTTTTAAATATGTATGGCAAAATCTAGTGCAACTATTACAAACAGTATAATAAGATCTAGCCATGATTTATCTATAAGAAAAAAAAATCTTTTGTTATGAAAACACAAATAGATTAAAAGTAAAGAAATGAGAAACACATACCATGCTAACAGTAAAAATAGTTGGAGTAGATATATTAATTTCAGAAAAAAATTCACTATATTTTAGAGTGAATGAAATATTAGAGAATGAAAATTCATGAGGAAAAACTGACAAAAGTATAAGGAAAACAGACAAAATCATGTTATGTTTATAGACTTCTATAACTGTTGAACAGAAAAAGGATGTTAGGTATAAACTTAGGAAATATGATTAGTTTATACACTTTAGCTAATGATAATTTATCATTATAGAATACATATACCAAGTCATGTTAATGTCTAACATTAATGACAAATTGTGTGTCAGGGTTGGATTTTACTAACTCTGTACTCTGTTTTCATTTTTCTGAAAATCTAAAGCTAATCTAAAAGCTAAAATTTATTAATAAAAACTGAGAAACAAAGTGAAAGCCTGTGAACACTGCAGTATATGTGTGTCCTGTGATGTTTTCCTGGTTGGGGGAGCTTGTGCCTGTGTTCTGGTTGATGGAGTTGAATCTCCTCTCTCTGGAGGGCCTCGCAGTGTCTAGTAGCAGTAGGTTTTGTGGTGTCTATGGGTTCAGTGTATGTCTGGGCAGGCCTTCTGGCTTTGGAGGAGAAGGCAATGACAGCCCACTCCAGTACTCTTACCTGGAAAATCCCTTGGATGGAGGAACCTGGTAAGCTGTAGTCCATGGGGTCGCTAGGAGTCAGACAGGACTGAGTGACTTCACTTTCACTTTTCACTTTCATGCATTGGAGAAGGAAATGGCAACCCACTCCAGTGTTCTTGCCTGGAGAATCCCAGGGATGGGGGAGCCTGGTGGGCTGCCATCTATTGGGTCGCACAGAGTCAGACACGACTGAAACGACTTAGCAGCAGCAGCAGCAGCTCTGGCTTTGGAGATGTTAGACATGTCTATTTTGGCAGCCACTTCAAAGTGGCTCTGTCAGCATATCTTCACTGCTGCCAGCCCCCTACTTATTCCTGGAATCACTGCTGGTGCTTCTGCTCCCCATTCCCACCCTGCACTGCTGGCCAAATCTTGCTAGGTAGGGGCTCGTGTGGATCTTTCCTTGGCTCCCCAACCCTGCTCTCTGTGTTGCGGAGACTTGAGTGGGCTTCTCTAAACACCCTGAGCTGCCCTCTGGGTCATGGGGCTTGTGTGCACATGTCTTGGCTCACTGGGCCTCCCTCTATGTCGCAGGACTTGCGTGTTTTTTAGCTCCTCAGGCCCACCCTCTGTGCCACAAGTGTTGTGTGCGCTGGAGAGGTTTGTATGCCTCCTTACTCTTGGCACCCCGGGCCCACCCTCTGCTTTGCAGGGCTTCTATGGGCTTCTCTTGGTTGTGAGCACTCCATTTGATCAGGCCACAGTCCACGAGCTGTTCATGGACTGAGAAGTGCGGCTTCCTCTGTTTTCTGGCCTCTAAGTCCCTGCTTGGGTCAGTTTTCCAAGATTATGATGTTTCCCCTTGGGTTCCCCTGTGACGGAGCTTCCCAGCCCATCGGAAATCCTCCTGGTTTGAGGACTCCCTCTCTCCATCGGGACAGAATCTGCCATCCAGAAGTTCTCAGTCTTTTCCGTTTCTGTGCCTCAATCCTCTCTCCTACCTCATTTCAGGGAGCTTATCCTGTCCCCCTGGAGGTCTGGGGTCTTCTGCTGTCTCCTAGAGGTTGCTTTGTAGGAATTGTTATGTATCTTGATGAGTTTTTGATGTATTTGTGGGGAGGCTGGCAATCAATCTCCCCAACTTATTCTTCCACCATTTTCTTCCACCTCTCTCCCTGAGAAAAATATTAATAGTACTGTCTAAAAGGACATCTTAATAACTTGAGAAGTAAAAAGTGAATTAAATAAACTGAATAAAATGGAATTCTAAAAAACAGTAGCCATGAATAAAAAAAATCACTTTTGCTCAAATATTTACTATTTTATTGAGCATGATTTTGATCTTCCTGCCTTTCGCTTTTCATGTTTCTATTGCACATACATGATAATCTCTAGATATTATATAGTCTATACATAAATCATGTTCTGTAATAAGTATTTTGATTTTGCTGGTAGAGTTTTCTTTGACAAAATTTTTTCATTCCATCTATTTCTTTGTACATCAGATATTTTTGCATTCTTTTTTCTCTTTATAGTACTTTCTTACATAATGGAGTTCTTATATTCTTGCCGGATATTTAAAATACAAAAGTATTAAAATGAGTTTTTTTAGAGTTTTCAATAAAGTCATTTTTCATTTTAGAGAGAGTTTCTTTTATTTTATGTATTCATTATAATGTCATTTTTTCTCTAATGACTTCTAATGAAGGAGGGTATAGAGATATATATACAGGCACAAATTTATAAAGATTCATTTATCCAACTATCTAGCCAAAATCAGGACAATAAATATATGAATACATTACTCCCCTCCCAAGTTTATGGATTTCCATTTTTAATAACTACCCCCCCCAGACTTTATCATCCATGACCTCAATTCAAACAACTGTTAATCTGCTTTCAATATTTTTGGATGAGTCCATATATTCCAAAAATATACACAAACTAAATTATACATTGTATATTTATTTTTGATCTGGAATTTTAGCACCTTATTCTTCTTCTTTTTTTTTTCAAAGCACCTGTGAGGTTTCATATATTTATGGTGTACAATATCCTTTGATTGTTGAGTATTATTTCATTGTATGACTATAATGTACCTAGCATATCTATGTTTGTATTGCTTTCAGTACTACCGCTACAAGTAAAGCTGTATGTAATATTTGTGTACAAATCTTTGCAAGGATGTATGCTATAATTTATTTAGGACAGAGGCCTAGAGGTAACCTGGTAATATGATTATATAGTTTCACATATACAAACCTCATACAGACTATTAGTAAACACATATATATATAATTTAATCAACTAGAATCTGTGTGTGTATACACACACACACACACACACACACACACACACACACACACACACACATATATAAAATATTTAACTTTTAAAAAATTACCAAACTGTTCTCAAGTGACTATAAATTTTTCACAGCCCCACTTGCAGTGACAAAGTTCCAGTTCCTCTGCAACCTTGATAATACCTCATGCTGTCAAACTTTAAAACATTCTAATGTGTGTACAGTGATAACTCATGTATGTGTTAATTAGAAATTCTCAAATAATTAATGATGTTAAACATTCTTCCAAGTGTTTAGCTTTCATCTCTATATAGTCTTTGATAAGTATGTATTCAAATAATGGTGCCATTTTAAAAATGAGTTGTTCACTTTCCTATTACTAAGTTTTTAGAGTTATTAATGCATTCTGGATGAAAATCTTTTTTCAGATATACAATATGTAAATATGTCATTCCAACTTGTGATTTTTCTTTGTGTATCCTCACAGCATCTTTTGAAGACTTTTATATTTTGATGAAATCCTGCTTTTAAAAAAAATGTGCATCATGCTTTATTTATCATGTTTTTAAATATTTGTTTAAATCTAGATAAAAAAAGAAACTTTTTCATATTTTTCTTCTAGAATTCTAATGGTTTTATGTTTAGGTGTATTATTTATTTTTACTTAGGTATCATGTGGTGTGAAAGGTATAGATCTAAATTCATATTTTTACATATGAATATCCAATTTGGCCACCTTATGCTAAGAGCCAACTCCTTAGAAAAGACTCTGATGCTGGGAAAGATTGAAGGCAGGTGGAGGAGGGGATGACAAAGGAAGAGATGTTTGGATGGCATCACTGAGTCAATCGACATGAGTTTGAGCGAACTCTGAGAGATTGTGAAGGACAGAGAAGCCTGGTGTGCTACAGTCTGTGCATGGGGCCTCATGGAGCTGGACACGAATGAGCAATTGAACAGCAACAACAATCCAGTTGGTCTTGGCTTCCCTGGTGGCTCAGTTGTACACAATCTGCCTGCAAGGCAGGAAATGTGAGTTTAATCACTGAGTCAGGAAGATACCTTGGAGAAGGAAATGGCAACCCACTCCAGTATTCTTGCCTGGAAAATCCCATGGACAAGAAGAGCTTGGAAGGATACAGTCTGATTCAGTTCAATTCAATTGCTCAGTCATGTCTGACTCTTTGTTACCCCATGGACTGCAGCACACCAGGCCTCCCTGTCCATCACGAACTCCTGAAGCTTACTCAAACTCATGTCCATTGATTGGTGATGCCATCCAATCATTTCATCCTGTGTTATCCCCTTCTCCTCTCACCTTCAATCTTTCCCAGCATTAGGGTCTTTTCCAATGAGTCAGTTCTTTGCATTATGTGGCAAAAGTATGGAAGTTTCTGCTTCAACATCAGTCCTTCCAATGAATACTCAAGACTGATTTCCTTTAGGATGGACTGGTTGGATCTCCTTGCAGTCCAAGAGACCCTCAAGAGTCTTCTTTAACACCACAGTTTAAAAGCATCAATTCTTCAGCACTCAGCTGTCTTTATAGTCCAACTTTCACATCCATATATGACTACTGGAAAAACCGTAACCTTGACTAGATGGACCTTTGTTGGCAAAGTAATGTCTCTGCTTTTTAATATGCTGTCTAGGTTGGTCATAACTTTCCTTCCAAGGAGTAAGTGTCTTTTTATTTCATGGCTACAGCCACCAGTTCTGAGGCAGGTATACCTGTGGAGATATGGTTAATCAGTGGACTGCCACAGGGACAGGGATCTGGGTGCAGCAGACTTGGGTATGACATAAGACCTCTTGGAGGAGATCGCCATTAACTGTCAGAGCTTACACAGTGTTGCCAGAACTTACATGGGACTGGGAAATAGACTCTTGGAGGGCACAAACAGAATCTTGTGTGCATTAGGACCCAGGAGAAAGGAACAGTGACCCCACAAGAGACTGATCCCAACTTGCTTGTGAGTGTCCAGGAGTCTCCAGTGGAGATGTGGGTCAGTGGTGGCCTGCTGAAGGGTTGGGGGCACTGGCTAACTTTTCTTACTATTTGACTCTCAGATATAATTCTTTAATATATTTGGCTATTTATTTTTTGTGTGTGAAGTAAATTTTTATAAGATTATAAGAAAAAATTTTCAGGAATTTTAAATTAACTGTAGAAGAACAGATAATTGCCACATTTAAGTTTCTTAAGAAATATGCTCTATCATCCCACTTGTTCACATTTTCTTTTTTCTCTCAGATTTTGTAGCTTATTTAATATAGGTCATTTATTCTTCATGTTAACTATTCCTAAACACTTAATGTTATTGCTTTTAATTTAACTGGTATTTTCATTTATATTATATTTTAACAAATTATTCATGATTTTTTGATGTGTAGCTTTTAAGGAAATCTAAGATTTAAGATACAAATAAAATTAAATATTTATAAAAATCAAAGAAGAGTTGCATTATTTGCCCTTCTGTTTCCTTAGGAATATTATTGACATTAAAATTTTCCTGTATTCGAACTATACATTTATTCTCTTGTAGAATAGAGAGAAATAATTCCGGATCACAATCTATACTTTTATTGCAATAAATTCAGATTGAGTTGCCTGTTTACTTAAGCTACCATTTCGTAGTTCTTATTTTGTTACCAAATGTTGTAATAATCACTACATGCACCTTATTTTCTTTTGTCCTACACAACAACCCAATGTGTCAGATACAATTATCTCACATTTACAGAGATGCTAACTGGATCTTAGAACTAGAAGTGACTTCTTCATGTTTATGGTTCATACCTGGTAGAGCCTGGACTTTAACCAAATTTAGTTTAAAATAATATGTTAAATGAATGGGAAGCCTTTGCACCTAATTTGGAGACGACTCCAAAGTAGATCAAGCCTTCTTTACAGAGGAGCATGATGTCATAAATGAAACTTCAGAGTTCTCAGAGTTAGAGCTTGTTCCACATTTTCATGCTCAGATGCTCAGTCGTGTCTGACTCTTCATGACACTGTGGACTGTAGCCCATCAGGCTCCACTGTCCATGGAATTTTCCAAGCAAAAACACTGGAGTGGGTTGCCATTTCCTTCTCCAGGGGATGTCTCCACCCTGGTATTAAACCTGAGTCTCCTGCAATGCAGGTGGATTCTTTACCACCTGAGACAGAGCTTGTTCTAATGCTGTCTTATTAGCAAAGTAGATCAAATATTTCTATTGTAAATGTTTCTCACATTTCAAACCAGAAGAAGCATTAACAGAAGGAGTAATTAAGCAGAATTTGGTTAAGAGGAAAGCCACTGTATCCAAGGTAGGGAATATTGAATGAATTTTCCAATCGTTTTCTCTTTTGCTACTCTCAGTAACTCTGAGAAGACAGGCAACAAGATTATGAATCACTAAAGTTCTCATTTATCTTCATATACGTATCTAGTTCCTAAAGAGTTCTTGATCCATGAAAATTGTTCAGTATATGACAGTTAAATGGATTATTATTCCCATTTTGTAATTGAAAAAAATCAGGTTTCCCTGAGTTCATTGAATAACAGGAAGCAGAATTTAAACATAGGAGTTCAGCACTGAAGTTTAGGATTTTACACGTCAGCTGGGAGACTTAAGTTTCTGAACCAGCCTGTGCTCCCCAAAGCCTTGAGGATGATGACCTATTCTCCTTCCTGTCTCAGGCGATTTTCATTTGCTCTTTTGTCAGATGGCATCAATTCAATAAATTAAAGAAAACAGATGGAGAGGCACATCAAGCCGGCATTACACAATCCACTAAAGTAATTAAGCAATTACTTGCAAGAACACATTCCTCCCTCAAATATAATAATGTATTGCATTATCAACATTTTTCTTACAGAGGATTAAGAGCATTAAGAAAATTAAGCATCATTAAAAGGCTTGCCATAAAATTACATAGTAAATTATTAAAGTTAAACCTTTTATGCTTCATCAGTGGGTTTTTGTTCTTTTATTTAGTAGAGATCAGTTTAGTGAAGGGGAAATAGAATGAGGGAAAATGGAAAATCAAAGAGACTGGCATGGGTTTATCATGCCAGAGATTAGTGGCAAGCTTCCAATGGGTGCTATAAAAACCTTACTTAGAGGCCTGTTCTCTATAAATTATCTAGCAACATAAATTGGAAATGAAAAAGAAAAGAGAGACTCATCTGTGAAACTGATGCTGACACACAAATTACTTCTTAGCATTCTCCAAAGCAAACCAGCTGCTACCTAGAAGCCAAAGGTAATCTTTACCACAGGGACACACACACACAAACACACACACACACACACTGTGTCATGTCTTTGCATTGCAAAGAAAGGAAAAAGAAAGATGAGTCACTGACAGTTGGGAGCACAGGCTGACACTTGAATTGTCACTTGTCTGTGTCAGACCTGAGGGACTTTAATCCCTAAGCATCAAATGTTAATCTCAGAGGTAAAACTGGTCCTTTCTTCTACTTTCCTTAACACCAGTAGTTCTGATTTCAAAGCACTGCAGAGGAATCAACTTATATGTCTTTGTAAAATGACTGATAAGTTTGCAGGTTAGCATGACTATGATCACTTCTAGTATATTAGCAATACTTTATTAGCATAATTTTATCACATGACCCTTATCATTGGTTCCAAAATAGGAAACATAAGGTCATTGATTAAAAGACAAAACAAATAAAAAAAATTGTCAAATGATCCTTGAACCTCACATGATATTACAAAAAGTGTGGTTATCTTGTCATGAGAGAGCATTTTTCTGAAGAAGAGATCCTTCATGTGACCGGATAATATTTACTGTGAGTATCAGTAATATAATGGGGAGTTTACATTTCATATGCAGCTATTAAATATGTGATTTAGACAGAAGCCAAATATATTAATGAAGACCTGAATGAAGTCACACTTATTCTCTGCATAGCTCTACCAGGTAGAATACTGAGAACACATATCTTTCAGAAATTTTAGAGAATAGAAAGATGACAAAAGAAATATTAATGTTCAGACATTGAATGTGTCCTATAATAATTTGTGAGGGAGAAACCAAAGAGGAAGAGAAGGTCACTATTTTTTGCCCTTTAAGCATTATTTCTTAAAATACCTGATTTAATAAAGTATCATTTCGATTAATTTCATGGAAGACTTTTTACAACTAGATTTTTCAAAAGTGTAATAGGCAAAATTTAAAGGTGCCTCAAGCAAAGACCATACATGTTGTGCCATGGATTGCTAGCACCAATATCATTACAGAGCTCTATAGAAAATTATATTAGTTTGGTCTCACATTCTTAATTAATAAGATTGGTGTGGAACCCAGAAAACAAGGAACTGGAATTGATGTGAAATGCTCTTATTTTGCTTAATTATTAATAAAGTATTTCCACCAATATGTGGTGAGAAAAATTATTGTACACATAGTTTATTCATTTGAAAACACCCTGACATATTCAATAAATGAGATAAAGTTTTAAGAATGCTTAGTGAAACAAAGCAGACTTCCTCAGAATCCTCTAGGCTAGACAAAAAGGGTCCAAGACAGCTAGCTTAGTCAGAAAGACAAACTGAGAACTACTCTTGAAAAGGAAGAAAAGTGCAGAGATGGCAGGATGTTCAAAGAAAGCACAAAAGGTGCCATTTACATTCTGAAAAACAACTATGTGTATTATTTTTGTAGCTTTGAAATTTAGACCTGAAAAATACAAAGACCATCAGTATCACTCTATTTGATTGAATTATCATGTTGAATAACCATGTGAAACATCTATCTCCTTATATTACTGATATTCATATTCATATTGTTTGATCACATATAGCTTCTCTTTTCAGCAAAATGCTTTCTTGTGTTAAAACCAGCATATATACTCTTCCTTGGGAGTGAATATGAACAGGCTTTGGGTGTGGTGAGCAAGAGGGTTAAGGTTTGAATTTTTCCACTGAATTCAACTCTGAATTTTACTTAGAAAAATCAGAAACAATCCTTACATTCTGAACATCTAAAATCAAGTTGCTTTTTTATAAGACTTAAATATCACATTTACTTAACTAAAGATCGTAAAGGTTGTGACTATCTGAATCAAGTTGATGAGTACAGAACTGTTGTGATAAATTGAATCACTGAAGAAATGAGTCAGAAGCCACCAAAGCTTTCTGTTCATTTTAGCATATTTTATTTAGGCTTGATCACCAAAAATAGTTTCAAATCCTTTGTTCAATTAGACATGTTACAATATAGAAATGTAAAGAACTTTAAGAAAAAAGTCAATGTGTAAACTTCAGCAGACCAAAACCTAAAGAAATTTCATTGAAAAGTAATTGCAAAAAATCAGGAACTGATGTGAAATGTTACTGCTATTGTTGTTTAGTCACTAAGTCATGTCTGACTATTTATGACCCCATGGACTATAGCCTGCTAGGCCCCTCTGTTGATGGAATTTTCCAGGCAAAAATCCTGGAGTGTGTTGCCATTTCCTTCTCCAGATATGTTGTTATTTTGGTCTAAATTATTAGTAAATAATTTACACAAATCTATGTTGTGAAAAAGTTATTTTATACATTGTCTGTTCATTTGAAAACACCCTGATTTATTCAATACATTAAATGAGGCGTTGAGATTGCTTAGTGAAGCAAAAAAGACTTCTTCAGCCTCCTCCAGGTCAAACTAAAACAGCCCAAGACAGCTAGCTTAGTCAGAAAGACAAAGCAGCTGTTGTGAATCTTGAGAGATATAAAAAACAAAAATTGAATCCAAATAAAGCAATGCTTTTTTTTATGATGCTGAAATTGTTAACTGGAAGATGCTGAATATTCATTGGAAGGACTGATGCTGAAGTTGAAGCTTCAGTACTTTGGCCACCTGATGAGAAGAACTGACTCATTGGAAAAGACCCTGATGCTGGGAAAGATTGAGGGAAGGAGGAGAAGGGGGAGAAAGAGAATGAGATGATTGGGTGGCATCACCAACTCAATGGGCATGAGTTTGAACAAACTTGGTGAGAGTTAAGGAAAGGGAAGCCTGGCATGCTGCAGTCCATGGGGTCCCAAAGGGTCAGATATGACTGAGAGACTGAACCACGACAGCAATATAGCAATGATCACTCTCTGAAATCTAAAAACATATGCTTGATTTCAAATGTTGAAGTTGATTAAGGACCACATTCTCACTTCAGTTCAATTCAGTTCAGTTGCTCAGTCATGTCCAACTCTTTGCGATCCCATAAATTGCAGAACGCCGGGACTTCCTGTCCATCACCAACTCCAAGAGTTCACCCAAACCCATACCCATCAAGTTAGTGATGCCATCCAGCCATTTCATCCTCTGCCGTCCCCTTCTCCTCCTGCCTCTAACCCTTCCCAGCATCAGAGTCTTTTCAAAAGAGTCAACTCTTCGCATGAGATGGCCAAAGTATTGGAGTTTCAGCTTCAACATCAGTCCTTCCAATGAATACCCAGGACTGATCTCCTTTAGGATGGACTGGTTGGATCTCTTTGCAGTCCAAGAGACTCTCAAGAGTCTTCTTCAACACCACAATTCAAAAGCATTAATTCTTCGGCACTCACCTTTTTCCACAGTCTAACTCTCACATACATACATGACTACTGGAAAAACCATAGCCTTGACTAGATGGATCTTTGTTGACAAAGTAATGTCTCTGCTTTTCAATATGCTGTCTAGGTTGGTCATAAATCCTTCCAAGGAGTAAGCATCTTTTAATTTCATGGCTGCAATCATCATCTGCAGTGATTTTGGGGCCCAGAAAAATAAAGTCTGACACTGTTTCCACTGTTTCCCCATCTTTTTACCATGAAGTGATGGGACCAGATGCCATGATCTTAGTTTTCTGAATGTTGAGCTTTAAGCCAACTTTTTCACTCTCCTCTTTCACTTTCATCAAGAGGCTCTTTAGTTCTTCTTCACTTTCTCTCATAATAGCGGTGTCACCTGCATATCTGAGGTTATTGATATTTCTCCTGGCAATTTTGATTCCACCTTGTGCTTCCTTCAGCCCAGCATTTCTCATGATGTAGTCTGTATATAAGTTAAATATGCAGGGTGATAATATACAGTCTTGATGTACTCCTTTTCCTATTTGGAACCAGTCTGTTGTTCCATGTCCAGTTCTAACTGTTGCTTCCTGACCTGCATACAGGTTTCTCAAGAGGCAGGTCAGGTAGTCTGATAATTTCATCTCTTTCAGAATTTTCCACAGTTTATTGTGATCTACACAGCCAAAGACTTTGGCATGGTCAATAAAGCAGAGATAGATGTTTTTCTGGAACTCTCTTGCTTTTTAGATGATTCTCACTTAAGAGAAAAATATATTTGCTGTTCTGTTCATACAGAGTCCTAGGATAGTACAGGTGAACAATGCTTCTTCTATGTTATACCTAACTGTGGGATGCACTTGGAGTTCTGAAGGCCACGATTAGGTGATAAAGTGAGAAATTAAGCTCAGATTCTGTCAGGCAAGAGAGAATAACCTTGTTCCAGTAAAACACCAGCCCATTATCTAAATAGCTTAAAGTAAAACAAAAAATTATTCTTCACTCACATCATATGTCTATTATAGTTGAGCAGGTATACCCTGCTAAACATCATCTTACAAAACTCAGACAGACAAATACTCTAATAGGAAATAAGTTTAGTAAGCAAAACAAAACAAAACAAAAATCAGACAGATAGTCAGTCAGTCAGTTCAGTCACTCAGTTGTGTCTGACTCTTTACAACCCCATAGACTACAGCACCCCAGGCTTCCTTGTCCATCACTGTCACCTGGAGCTTGCTCAAACTAATGTCCATTGAGTTGGTGATGCCATCCAACCATCTCATGTACTGACATACCGCTCTCCTCCTGCTATTAATCTTTCTCAGCATCAAGGTCTTTTCTAATGAGCTGTCTCTTCTCATCAGGTAGCAAAATTATTGCAGCTTCAGTTTCAGCATCAGTTCTTCCAATGAATATTCAGGACTGATTTCCTTAAGTATGGACTGATTGGATCTCCTTGCAGTCCAAGGGACTCTCGAGAGTCTTCTTCAACATCACAGTTCAAAGGAATCAACTCTTTGGCACTCAGCTTTCTTTATTGTCTAAATCTTACATCCATACATGACTACTGGAAAAATCATAGCTTTGACTAGATGGACTTTTTCTGCCGAGGTCCAGCCTTGGCGGGTCTTGAGGGATGAGTGGCATCGGCGAAGAAGTGAGCTGAGTCGATGTGGTGATGGAGCAGTCTCTCATTTATTGTTGTTGGTTTACAGTTTTATAGCCAAAAAACATCCCCATTACATCACCTATCATTCTATACAATTTTTTGTTTTCTACCTTCCATAGCAACCCTATCATTGAGCTCATTCCCCAATCTATCATGAACCATTCCCCTTACAGAAGTCAGATTTCTATGTAATTAGATTTAACAATAGTATGTTTACCATTTGAATGTCTTCAGTATACTTCATTCAATCATGATAAGTACATCAATCCAAGTAGAAAGGTTACATTTCTCTTATCAGGTACAACTATGTAGAAGCTAGAGGGAAGGGCTCAAGCTTGAAACTGTTTTATTCTAGTAACCTACTCCAGTTCTTACGAGGAAAGAGGACAAAGAGACAGTTTGGAAAGAGGAAAGAGGACTAAGAGACAGTCTAGCAGCACTGCTTTAGCAATAAAACCCTATTAACCTTTAACTACTATAATGAATTCCTATGGCTACATATCCTAAAGCAATCAATATCTCCAGCTATGCTGACCACAATTATGAGCATTCCTAAGTCCCAATCCAGCCTGATTTATTCAAGGAAGGGAGCCTCCTCCGTAGAGTGGTCGGGGGAGTGGGAGGTGGAAATGTGATCCAAGTACGAGCCTTTCTGGTGGTGGCCTTGCCATGACCCCCAGAGAACTCTTGGTAAACTCCCAGTAATGAGTAGGAGGAGTAGTAATCTATTTAAATGTCCCTTTCATTCCTCCTTAGCCCCCGGAGAAAACGATCCACCTTCCCAGACCCTCTGGTCGATAAGGTCTGGAGGGATTATCTCAGGACGAATTCTTTCCAACTGGGACTGACCTACTGAGATGAGCCAATGTTCCGAGCATGGACAGAACTCCCAAGAAAAATACCAGGAGGTGCCTAGCCCAGGATGCCCCGATAAAGAGAGTCAGCTTTGAATTTCTTTCTTAGTCTCGTGACCTTGTCGTCTGAGCAAGCGGGCATCCTGACGGCTCCCGGCATTTTTCAGTGAAACTGTGTCTCTGCTTTTTAATATGCTTTCTAGGTTTGTCATAGATTTTCTTCCAAGGAGCAAACATCCTGTAATTTCATGGCTGCAGACATGATCTGCAGTGGTATTGGAGCCCAATAAAATAAAGTTTGTCACTGTTTCAATCATTTCCCTGTCTATTTGCCATGAAAGGATGGACCAGATTACATGATCATTGATTTTTGGATGCTGAGTTTTAAGCCAGCTTTTTCACTGTCCTCTTCACTTGCATCAAGAGGCACTTTGGTTCCTCTTTGCTTTCTGTTGTAAGCATGGTGTCATCTGCATATCTGAAGTTATTGATATTTTTCCCTGAAATCTTGATTCCAGCTTGTGCTTCAACCAGCCTGGCCTTTTACATGATGTACCCTGCTTATAAGTTAAATAAGCAGGGTGAAAACATACAGCCTTAACATACTCCTTTCCCAATTTAAACCAGTCCTTTGTTCTATGTCTGGTTCTAACTGTTGCTTCTTGACCTGCATACAGGTTTTTCAAGAGATAGGTCAGATAGGTCAAAAAGTAAGTAAGGCGTTCTGGTATTTATATCTCTCTGAGAATTTTCCGTAGTTTGTTGTGATCCACCTAGTCAAAGGCTTCAGTGTAATCAATGAAACAGAAATAGATATTCTTCTGGAATTATCTTGCTTTTTCTATGATCCAACAGTTGTTGACAAATTGATCTCTGGTTCTTCTGTCTTTTCCGTATCCAGCTTGGACATCTGGATGCTCTTGGTACACATACTGTTGAAGCCTAGCTTGGAAAAGTTGAACTTTGTTAGTGTGTGAGATGAGTGCAATTGTGTAGTCATTTGAACATTTTTTGGCATAGCCTTTCTTTGGGATTGGAATGAAAACTCATGTTTTCCAGTCCTATGGCCATTGCTGCATTTTTTAAATTTGCTGGAATATTGAATATGGCATTTTAAGAGCATCATTTTTTTTAGTATTTGAGTTAGTTCAGCCAAATTCTATCACCTCCATTAGCTTTGTTTGTAGTGATGCTTACTGAGGCACATTTGACTTCACATCCCAGGATGTCTGGCTCTAGGCATGTGATCACACCATTGTGGTTATCTGGGTCATTAAGATCCCTTTGTATAGTTCTTCTGTGTATTCTTGCCACCTCTTCTTAATATATTTTGCTTCTGTTATGCCTATACTGTTTCTGGGCTTTATTGTGACTATCTTTGCATGTAATGTTCCCTAGTCATTCACTAATGTTTCCTATATCTAATTTTCTTGAAGAGATATCTAGTCTTTTCCTTTCTATTTTTTCCTCTATTTCTTTCTATTAATCACTGAGGAAGACTTTCTTATCTCTCCTTGCTATTCTTTGGAACTCTGCATTCAGTTGGAAGTATCTTTCTTTTTCTTCTTTGAGTATTTGCTTCTCTTCTTTTCTCACTTGTTTGTAAGGCCTCCTCAGACAACCATTTTGCCTTTTTGCATTTCTTATCAGGGGATGGTTTTAATCATTGCCTCCTTTACAATTCCATGAACCTCCATCCATAATTCTTCAGACACTTTGTCTATCAGATCTAATCCCTTGAACCTATTTGCCACTTCCACTATATAATTGTAAGGGGTTTGAATTAGGCTATACCTGGATGGTCTAGTGGTTTTCCCACTTTCTTCAATTTAAGTGTTAATTTTTCAACAAGGAGTGTATTATCTGAGCCACAGTCAGCTCCTGGTCTTGTTTTTGCTTACTGTATAGAGCTCCATCTTTGGTTGTAAAGAATATAATCAATCTGATTTCAGTATTGACCACCTGGTGATGTCCATATGTAGAGTCTTCTCTTGTGTTATTGGAAGCGGATGTTTGCTATGACCAGTGCATTCTCTTGGCAAAACTGTGTTAGCCTTTACCCTACTTCATTTTGTATACAAAGGCAAATTTTGCCTATTATTCCAGGGATTTCTTGACTTCCTACTTCTGCATCTCAGTCCCCTATAATGAAAAGGACATCTTTGTTTGGCGTTAGTTCTAGAAGGTCTTGTAGGTCTTCTTAGAACTGTTCAGCTTCTTTGACATTAGTGGTTGGGACATAGACCTGGATTACTGTAATATTGAATGGTTTGCTTTGAAAATGAACAGAGATCATTCTGTCATTTCTGGGATTTTATCCAGTTATTGCATTTTGAACTCACTGATTCCTAAAATGTTGATGTTTAGTCTTTCCATCTCCTGTTTGACACTTCCAGTTTTCCTTGATTCATGGTCCTAATATTCCAGGTTCCTATGCAATATTGTTCTTTACAGCATCGGACTTCACTTCCATCACCAATCACACCCATAACTGGACATTGTTTTCACTGCGGCTCATCCTCTTCATTTTTTCTGGAGATATTTCTCCATTCTTCTCCAGTAGCACATTGAGCATCTACCAAACTGGGGAGTTCCTTTCAGTGTCCTATATTTTTGCCTTTTCATACTGTTCATGGGGTTCTCAAGGCAAGAATACTGAAGTGGTTTGCCATTCCCTTCTCCGGTGGACCCTGTTTTGTCAGAACTCTCCACCATGACCTGTCCATCTTGGGTGGCCTTACATGGCATGGCTCATAGTTTCATTGATTGTACATTAGTGCAAACATGTCCAGTCTCCATGCCAGAGGAAAAGATAATTTTGAAGAATTTCATTAGTAATAATTTACCATAGCCAAGAAATATAATATACCATGTTTGCTCACAGCTCAGTGACCAAAATGAGGTACACAGTCCTCTTGACTACAAAGGCACAAAAGAAGTCAATCACCATATATCTGGGAGGTAGAAAGGGAAGGGAAACTATTTGCCAATTAGTAGTGACAGCTACTAATGTTTCTATATCAGTATGAGTTTGAGATTTAAGGTAAAGGACTTAGCAGTTAAAAAAAAAGTTTATATTGATTGATAGAATAATAAAACTTCTCAGGACTCTTAATGAAAAATTTAAAAGGGCTACATCAAATTTTTGTGAAGATATGACCACTGAACTCGTGACAGGGGATGTTTCTTATCCTAGGTAAGGTAGCCTTTCTGATATGAACAAACAAAATCTGGAAGGTGAGGCTGCTCTCTGTGAAGCAGACTATTTTTCTTAAACTGATTTTCATATGAGGAATTTTAAAGAGCCTGGAGAGCCCTCAGAGTTCTGTCAAGATTCTTCTTTCAAGTTTAACCTGTTTATTTTCTGGTTAGCTTCTGGATACTCAGGATATTTTAGAAAAGCCCCACAGGTATAACCTGGATTCTTTGCATCTCTTACTTTTTATTATATCTTTTCTAATATAATGGGGAAGGAGACTATCTCCAAATTGGTACCAGGAAGGTAATAAATGCGAGAGGCTCTATCTGGGCATTGACAAGGGAACACTAGTATGGTAAAGGGATGCATGCCTGCTTGTGCAGAGTGGTGAAACAGTTGAATAAATAATGTTCCTATGGTTCTGGGGACACACAGAGAGGAAAGTGGAACTAATCGACACAGAATCTGTGGAAAATACTCTTTGTCTTCCCATAATTAATAATAACTCTGAATATTTATCAAGTTTTTATCTATGGCAGGATCTGTGGAAAGTGATATACTATGCATTTTTTAAATTCATTTTTTAATTGGAGGAAAATTGTTTTACAATGTTGTGTTGGTTATGAGGTCGGTAATATTATATACACAAAAGGAGAATAGAGCAAGATCATGTTAAATAAGTTGCCAGAGAACACAAAGCTAGTGGCAGACCCAGAATATTAACCCAGATAGACAGAGTCCAGAATTGACTGGAGTGTGTATTTCAAGGTGAGTGGGAAATAAAAATAAATGGTGTCAAACTTATATTCATGACTTGGTGTGGAGTATCAGGTAAAGAGAGACACATGGAGTGTCTCTGTCATTGCAGGCAAATTATACTGCAGCCAGCATGGAAGCCCCTAGCCTTTGACAGGGGGTGTGTCAATCTCTTCTGTTCACAGGTTCAGCTCAGTTCACTCACTCAGTTGTGTCTGACTCTTTGCAGTCTCATGGACTGCAGCAAGCCAGGCTTCCCTGTTCAACATCAACTCCCAGAGTTTACTCAAACTCATGTCCATTGAGTCGATGATGCTATCCAATCATCTCAACCTCTGTCATCCCCTTTTCCTCTTGCCTTCAACCTTTCCCAGCATCAGAGTCTTTTCAAACGAGTCAGTTCTTTGAATTAGGTGGCCAAAGTATTGGAAGGACTGATGCTGAAGCTCCGGTATTTTGCTCATCTGATGCGAACAGACAATTCACTGGGAAAGTCCCAGAAGCTGAAAAAGATTGAGGGCAGAAGGAGAAGATGGCATCAAAAGATGAGATGGCTGGATTGAATCACCGATGCCATGAATATGAGTTTGGGTAAACTCTAGGAGATGGTGAGGGACAAGGACACCTGGTGTGCTGCAGTTCATGGGGTCTCAAAGAGTCAGACATAACTGAGTGACTGAACAACAACAGTAACATAATAGCAAGGGCAGCAAAAGCAAGTCAAAGAAACAGTTTCCAAGATGGAGTCAGAATTGGCTTTCTCCAAGCAACAATTCCCTGCTGTCAAAGTCCATTGCACAATCTTGTGGAAAAAGGAAGTGATGACCATTCTGCCAAGTCATGTGTGTCTTTCTGGGAGTGTCCATCATCTTTGTCAGTGTTTCAAATATTGAGATCTGTCTTCTTTTTATTCCTCTCTTGGAAAGCGTGTATTTTATACCTGTAGGCTTAGAAATATTGAACTTCAAATCCACGAGACAGTTTTCTTCATTCTCTTCTTCACCCTCATCAAGAGTCTCTTTAGTTTATCTTCACTTTTTGCCAATAGAGTGGTATTATCTGAATATCTGAGGCTGTCAATCTTTCTCCAAGAAATCCTGATTCCAGCTTGTGAGTCATCCAGCCCAACATTTTGCAGGATGTACTCTGTATATAGGTTAAATTTACAGCCTTGTCTTATTCTTTTCCCAATTTTGAATTGGTCAGTTCTTCAAAGTTGTATTGTGACACATACACAGGTTTCTCAGGAGATAGGTATGGTGGTCTGGTATTCCCTTCTCTTTAAGAATTTTCCACAGTTTGTTGTGATCCACACAGTCAAAGGCTTTCATGTAGCCAGTGAAGCAGAAGTAGATGTTTTTCTGAAATTCCCTGCTTTCTCTATGATCCAATGAATGTTGAAAATTTGATCTCCAGTTACACTATCTTTTTTATATTCAGCTTGTATATCTGGAAATTCTCAGTTCAGGTACTGCTGAAGCCTAATTTGAAGGATTTTGAACAAAATTGTTCTAGCATATGAAATAAGCACAATTGTTTGATAGTTTGACATTATTTGGCATCGTCCTTCTTTGGGGTTGGAATGAACACTGACATCTTCCAGTCCTGTGGCCATTGCTGAAATTTCCCAAGTTAACTGACATATTGAGTCCAGCACCTTAACAGCATCATCTTTTAGGATTTGAAATAGCTCAACTGGAATTCTGTCACCTCCACTAGGGTTGTTTGTAGTAATGCTTCCTAAGATGCACTTGACTGAACAGTCCAGGGTGTCTGTTTCCAGGCAAGTGAGCACACCATCATGATTATCTGTGTCATTAAGACCTTTTCTCTATAGTTCGTCTGTGTATTGTTACCACCTCTTCTTAATCTCTTCTGCTTCTGTTAGGTTCTTGCCATTTCTGTCCTTTATCATGCCCATCCTTTCATGAAATGCTCCCTTGAAAGTGAAAGTGAAGTCACTCAGTCATGTATGACTCTGTGACCCCATGGACTGTAGCCTACCAGGTTTCTCCGTCCATAGGATTTTCCAGGCAGGCAAGAGGACCAGAGTGGGTTGTCATTTCCTTCTCCTTGATATCTTCAATTTTCAATAAAATATCTCTAGTTTTTCTCAGTCTATTGTTTCCTTCTATTTCTTTGCATTTTTCATTGAATAAAGCCTTCTTATCTCTCCTTGGTATTCTCTGGAACTCTGCTTTCAGTTGTGTGTATCTTTCCCTGTCTTTCATGGTTTTCACTTCTCTTCTTTCCTCACCTATTTGTAAAGCCTCCTCAGACAAGCACTTTGCCTTCTTGTGTTTGTTTCTCTTTAGGGTGATTTTGATCACCACCTCTTGTCCTATTCTATGAACTTCTGTCCATAATTCTTCACTCTGTCTACTAGATCTAATTTCTTAAATCTATTCACCACCTCCACTGTATAATAATAGGGGATTTGATAAAGGTCATACCTGAATGGTCTAGTGGTTTTCTCTTCTTTCTTCAATTTAAGCTTGAATTTTGCAGTAGGGAGCTCAGAATCTGAGCCACAGTCAGCTCCAGATCTTGTTTTTGCTGACTCTATAAAGCATCCCCATCTTTGGATGCAAATAATGTAATCAGTCCGATTTCAATATTGACCATTTAGTGGTGTGCATTTGTAGAGTCATTGCTTGTGTTATTGGAAAATGGTGTTTTCTATGACTAATGTGTTCTCTGGAGAAAATTGTGAGCTTTTGACCTGCTTCATTTTGTGCTCCAAGGCCAAATTTGCCTGTTATTTCTGGTATCTTTTGAATTCCTACTTTTTCATTCAAATCCCCTATGATGAGAAACACATTTTTTTGGTGTTAGGTCTCGAAGATCTTGTAGGTCTTCATAAAAATGAGTCAAATTCAGCTTCCTTAACATCAATGATTGGGGCATAGACTTTTATTACTGTGATATTGAATGATTTGCCTTGGAAATGAATCTAGATCATCCTGTCATTTTTGAGAATGTACCCAAGTACTGCATTTCAGTCTCCATTGTTTACTATGATTTACTATGGCTACTTCATTTTTTTCTAAAGGATTCTTACCCACAGTAGCAGATACAATGTAGTAGTCTACTACTATAATGTAGTAGTACTAGTCATCTGAAGTAAATTCACACATTCTAGTCCATTTTAGTTCACTGATTCTTTAGAGGTCCATGTTCACTCTTGTCATCTACTGCTTGACCACAGCCAATTTATCTTGATTCATGGACTTAACATTTCAAGTTCCTATGCAATATTGTTCTTTACAGCTTCAGACTTTACTTTCATTACCAGACACATCCACAACTGAGCATTGTTTCTGCTTTGGCCCAGCTGCTTCAATTTTTTCTGGAACTATTAGTATTTGCCCACTGCTCTTCCTCAGTAGCATATTGGACACATTCCAACCTAAACCAAAAAGATGGCTCATCTTCTGATGTCATATCTTTATGCCTTTTCATACTCTTCATGGGGTTATTATGGAAAGAATGCTGTAATGGTTTGCCATTCCTTCCTTGGGTGTACTATATTTTGTCAGAACTCTCCACTATGACCTGTCCATCTTGGGGGGCCCCACAGCATGGCTCATAGCTTCATTAAGTTACACAAGCCTCTTCACCATGACAAGGCAGTGATCCATGAAGGGGCGATGGGCATTGTACGTGGTATTATTTTGACAAGGATATCAAGGCTCAAAGGGCATCCCAAGTGGTACTAGTGGTGAAGAAACCTACTTGCCAATGCAGAAAACATAAGATACGTGGGTTCAATCCCTGGGTTGAGAAGATCACATGGAGGAGGGCATCACAACCCACTACAGTCTTCTTGCCTGGAGAAGCCCATGGACAGAGGAACTTGGCAGGCTATAGTCCATAAGGTCACAAACAGTCGGACATGGCTGAAGTGACTTAGTATGCATGTACACACGCATCAAGGCTCAGAAGGGCCATGTAACTTTTCTAAATTAAGTATTAGAACAAAAACTGTAACACAGGCTATCTGATTCCTTTTAATCTTATGCTTACCTGAGTGTTTCTACTTGTGTGTTTTTTCTCAGTATGTGCATACTTGTGTATAAATATAAATGTTGATTGATTTCTTTCTGTGCCTTCTTCTTCTGTTTTTAGTGGCAAATTATTTGTTCCACATAAACACATACATATGTAAGTATACAGATATATCTATTGTGTTATATATACATACATATATATGTATATATGTGTGTGCATATGTGTATGTATATATATACACACACACACATACACACAGGTGCGTGTGTATACACATATGATTGTACTATTTTCCTGTGCCCATGATCACATAAATGTATGAGCAAACATCCTTCCAACACTGAATCCATGTAATCTGATAGAAAATATTTTAGTTACGGAATGTGTTATATAACATCAGTGTGTGTGCTCAGTCTGTCTACTCTTGGTGACCCTTTAGACTATAGTATGCCTGGCTCTTCTGTGCATGGGATTTTTCAGGAAAGAATACTGGAGTGGAGTGGATTGCCATTCCTCTTCCAGGGAATCTTCCCACCCCAGGGATCAAACTCATATCTCTTGAGTCTCCTGCATTACCATCAGATTCTTTACCCATTGAGTTATTGGAAAAGTCATAGTAGCAGCAGTTGATATTAAATCACAAAGATTGGTTTTAAATTACCAGACTGAAATAGTTGAGATAATGTTATATGTGCAAACTATATTATAAATATCTGAGAAGTCACTTTAGAAGTAAGTTTAGAATGAGTAACTGAATAAAATTGATGGACTAATGATGAATCAATATAGTAATTAGAGACAGAATAACTGGGTTTAGGAATTTGCAAAGCATATTTGCAAATATGCTTGTGTCATACTTTGTAAACAAGCACCCTAGAAGTTGTGATATAACCAGTTCTCAGGAGTAAGAACCCCTGAGAGAAATGAGTTGGTACCCTCTGTTGAGATTATGTTTTATATCACCAATAATATTATGGTCTTCCTAATCAACCTGTATCATGGCTTAGAATAAGTAGGAATGAGGAACTTGAAGAGGAGTATTGAATTCATTGTCTAACATTTTTTGTGATATCCCAAACTTGAAAAAATATAACTGTCAATAAATAGTCCATTTAGGTAACAGTTATTTTTAAAGTGTATGCAGAGGAGGAAGTGTTGGGAATATGTATTTGATAGGCTTTCTCAGGGGCTTCTCTGGTAGCTCAGCTGGTAAAGAATCCATCTGCAATGCAGGAGACCCTGGCTCAAATTCCTGGGTAGGAAGATCCCCTGGAGAAGGGATAGACTACTCATTCCAGTATTCTTGGGCTTCCCTGGTGGCTCAGGTGGTAAAGAATCCACCTACAACATGGTAGACCTGGGTTCAATCCCTAGGTTTGGAAAATCCCCTGGAAGAGGGCATGGCAACTCACTCCAGTACTCTTGCCTGGAGAATTACCAAGGACAGACGAGCTTGGCAGACTGCAGCCCATGGGGGTTGTAAAGGTCAGACATGACTGAGAGACTAAGAATAACACAGGATCTTCCAGAGAAGCAATATCGATAGATATCTAGATAGTCAGAGTGGAATAGCTGTCTGGAAACCCAGGAAAAGCTCAGTACTTCTGTTCAGGTCCAAAAACCAGCAAGCTGTAGGCTTAATAAAGAGTTGCTGCAATTCAAGTCTGAAGGAAGTTTATAGGGGACATCAGTCTTTTCTAATTCAGGCCTTTAACTGATTAGGCCACATTAGACAGGACAATCTACTTTGCTTGAGTCCATCAATTTAAATGCTCATCTCTTCATTGGATTGTTTGTTTTGATGATACTAAGCTGCACAGGCTGTTTGCAATCCACATCATTTGTAAATATTTTCTCCCATTCTATGGGTTGCCTTTTTGTTTTGTTTATGGTTTCCTTTGCTGTGCAAAATATTTTGAGTTTAATTTGGTCCCATTTATTTTTGCTTATATTTCTATTACTCTGGGAGATGGATCAAAAATAATATTCTGCAACTTATGTCAGAGAGTATTCTATGTTTTTTTTCTAAGAATTTTATAGTTTCTGGTCTTACATTTAGGTCTTTATTCCATTTAGAGTTTATTTTTGTATATAATATTAAAAAGTGTACTAAGTTTTACATGCAGTTGTCCAGTTTTTCCAGCACTGTTTATTAAAGGGATTATCTTTTATATATTGTATTATCAAAAAAATGCACAAACAAATGCTGAAGAGGCTGTGGAGAAAAGGGAACCCTCCTATACTGTTGGTAGAAATATAAACTGGTATGACTGTAAAGAACAATAAGGAGCTTCCTTACAAAACTAAAAATAAAGCTACCGTATGATCCAGCAAACCCATAGGTAGGCATATATCTGAAGAAAAACACAGTCTTGAACATTTAGGTTGCCTCCACATCTTCACTGTTGTAAGCAGTACTGCAATGAACATCAGAGTACATGTATCCTTTCAGACCATTGACAAAAAACTTGATAAAGATGTGGTACATATAAAATGGAATATTACTCAGCCATTAAAAAGAATGAAATAATACCATTTGCCAAAACATGGATGAACATAGAGATGAACCTTCATGCTGAGTGAAATGAATAAGAAAAAGAAAGAGAAATACTGTATGATATCACCTATATATGCAGAATCTAATATACAGAGTACATCACATAAAATGTCAAGCTGGATGAACCATAAGCTGGAGTCAAGATTGCCAGGAGAAATATCAATAACCTCAGATATTCAGATGATACCACTCTAGTGGCACGAAGTGGAGAGGAACTAAATAGCCTCTTGATGAGGGTGAAAGAAGAGAATGAAAAAGCTGGCTAGAAACTCATTATTGAAAAACATTATTATTATGGCATCTGGTTCCATCGCTTCATGGCAAATAGAAGGTGGAAAGTGAAAGCAGTGACAGATTTTATTTTCTTGGACTGCAAAGTCACTTCAGATGGTGACTGCAGCCATGAAATTAAAAGTCATTTGCTCCTTGGAAAGAAAATTATGACAAACCTAGACAGCTGCTGACATAGTTTTGTATAGTCAAAATTATAGTTTTTCCAGTAGTCTAGTACATATGTGAGGGTTGGACCACAAAGGAGGCTGAGTACAGAATAATTGATGCTTTTGAATTGTGGTGCTGGAGAAAACTCTTAAGAGTCCCTTGGACTGTAAGGATATCAAATCAGTGAATCCTAAAGGAAACCAACCCTGAATATTCATTAAAAGTTCTGATATTGAAGTGAAGCTCCAGTTCATTGGCCACCTGATGCAAAGAACTGACTCACTGGAAAAGACCTTGATGCTGGAAAACACTGAAGAAGAAGAATGGGGAGGCAGAAGATGAGATTGTTAAATATCATTACTGACTCAATGGACATGAATTTGAGCTAACTCCAAGAGACCATGGAAGACAAGAGGAACCTGGTATGCTGAAGTCCTTGCAAAGTCAGACTTGACTTAGCACTTAACAACAACAAAAATAAAAGTATACAAACGGATTTATTTAAAGAACAGAAACAGACATACAGACTTAGAAAATGAATTTTTGGTTACCAGAAGAGAAGGGTGGGTGGGACAGATAGTTAAGAGTTTGGGATTGAAAAATACACTGCTATATTTAAAACATATAACCAACAAGGACCTACTGTGTAGCACAGGGAACTCTGCTTAATATTATCCAGTATCCTAAAATGGGAAAATAATTTGAAAAAGAATAGTTACATGTAATGTATAACTGAATCACTTTGCTGTACCCCTGAAACTGACACAATCAGCTGTACTCCAGTATAAAGGAAAACATTAAAATTACTCATTTCATCCCAAAACATCCTTAAAGGAACATTCAGAATAATATTTGTCTGCATATGTGGGCATCATGGCCCACAAAGTCGACACTTAAAAATTAACCAGCACAGAAGTTAAAAGGCCTCACTTATCATTCTTGAGTGTAAATTATTTGACAATTTACTTATACTGTGGAGAGTATTTTGCCTCTAAAATGAGGAAAGCAATATTTTTTTGACAGTACTTTTCTAAAGAAAAATGATGATAATAAATGTAAATGTCTTACCACAATATCTAGTCCATGTTAGCATTCTATAAATACTAGACTTATCATTTGTTAATAACTTTGCATGTCTGCCCTCTACCTCATTGCACTTCTCTTAGACTTTTTCTTGGATTGAAGCCTAGATCTCAGCCTCTCATGAGTCTTTGAGCTGTAGTGCTTCTCCTTTGCCTTTCCTGCAGAATGAAATGAATCTCCTGAGTACAAACTATCAGATCCCTGATTCTAGCTTTCCATCCTTATATTAGCATATTCCTGTCCCTTAATTTGATATAAAGAGTCCTGAAACTAGTTAGATATTTCCATGTTTGACTATAGCCTGGTTGATTCTATATCTAAAATTTCTGATTAAAACAAATAAAACTCAAGTGATTTAGAATACAATAAATGATGATATTTCAGTAGATAAATATTATGTGCTATTGCATGCCAAAAAACAATGAGATACTTCACTGTACTCTAGGTATCAATCTCTATAGAGACAACAATGACAAAAAAGAGTTGTCATTTGTCTATACCAAAGAGTTCAGAGTCACAATTATAAGACTGCACACTTATTTGGAAGCAGCTAATATTAATAATATGTGTACCCAAACTCAGGGAGATTGCAACATTTGCAAATCACTTCTAAATACAATAAACTTTAATAAATAAAGTGACAGGTTTACAGGTTTTTAAATCTGAAAGCTCTAAAAGCTAAGCTCTTCTCCAACCCCCCCAATCCCTTCTTTTTGAGAGTCTTTCTTGTAATATTGCCAGTTAAGATGTTCAGTTGACCTTGAAAGTAAGTGAAGCACACATCTATACTTAAAATGCCAACCTCTGCTTTGACAAACATCATATTAGTCTGCAGTGCACAATGAAAATGACCTTACTGCTGTGAAAGTATATTAAGGACAAAGTAAGACCAAATAAAAAGCTTCCTGATGAAAGTGAAAGAGGAGAATGAAAAAATTGGCTTAAAACTCAATATTCAGAAAGCTAAGATCATGGCATCTGGTCCCATCACTTCATGGCAAATAGACGGGGAAACAGTGGCTGACTTTATTTTGGGGGGCTCCAAAATCACTGCAGATGGTGACTGCAGCCATGAAATTAAAAGACACTTACTCCTTGGAAGAAAAGTTATGGCCAACCTAGATAGCATATTAAAAAGCAGAGACATTACTTTGTCAACAAAGGTCCATCTAGTCAAGGCTATGGTTTTTCCAGTAGTCATGTATGGATATGAGAGTTGGACTAAAGAAAGCTGATTGCTGAAGAATTGATGCTTTTGAACTGTTGTGTTGGAGAAGACTCTTGAGATTCCCTTGGACTGCAAGGAGATCCAACCAGCCCATCCTAAAGGAGATCAGTCCTGAGTGTTCATTGGAAGGATTGAGGTTGAAGCTGAAACTCCAATAATTTGGCCACCTGATGTGAAGAGCCAATTCATTTGAAAAGACCCTGATGCTGGGAAAGATTGAAGATGGGAGGAAAAGACAGAGGATGAGATTGTTTAATGGCATCATCAACTCAATGGACAGGAGTTTAGGGAAACTCTGGAAGTTAGTCATGTACAGGGAGGCTTGGCGTGCTATGGTCCATCGAGTTGCATAGAGTCGGACACTACTGAATGACTGAACTGAACTGAAGACCAACTCACTTAATATCTTAACACAAATCAAAATCTCCTCCTGAAATATTGTGTTCTCATTAACCTTGCTTAAACTCTGGATCATTTTTAACTCATCCTTATTTTTAGTTTCCCATTGCTCCATCCCTATATATACTTAATTGGCTAAAATCTCTGTGTCTGTTCTCACTCTTTTCCCTAAATCTATTATCAGTTGTCACTGTCTTTGTCGAGCACTTTTTATTAAACTTTTTATTTTGTATTGGAGTATGGTTGATAAACAATGTTGTGATAGTTTCCAGTGAATCTATACTCTCATTCTCCTCCTAACTTCCCTCCCATCTATGTTGTCATATAACACAGAGCAATTTCCCATGCTATACAGTAGGTTCTTGTTGGTTATCCATTTTAAATATAACATTGTGAACCTTACCATCCCAAACTCCCTAACGATCCCATCCCCTCAACCTTTCCCTTTTCTTCCAACTATAAATTCATTCTTTAAGTCTGTGAGTTTGTTTCTGTTCTGTAAATAAGTTTGTTTGCATGCAATAAGCATAATTTTTGACACTCATAATCTCAACTCCTAAAGCGGTGTTACCTTTATTACTCTGTTAATAACAAGGGGCTTTTCAAACAGATTAAACCCTTAACTTTACTCTGTATTCTCTGTTAATTCACCTGTGAACTCAAAAGTTGGATTTGGCGTTGATTTTAGCAGAGGACCTAATCTGCTTTCTTTTAGTTTCATGTGGCTTTTTTAAAACAGAGATCTTTAAATTATAGATTCATTTAGAGTGTTGTGAGCACACAATATGCCCTCAAATCGCAAGTCTTTGTGCGGGTCACCAAGTGCATTTATTAGCATTCATGTATCAATTATTTTTAATTAGTTCTTAGAACTTCTCCTTTACCAATAGCAAAGTTATTATCTGCAATTTGCAAGTGAAAGTGATTACAGTTTCCCGTGCCCCACACAATAGTGCCTGTCATTATCTAACCCAGAAAACCGCTTACTATTTCCCCTTATTTTGGTCCCTCTTTTCTTTTTATCTGTTAGCCTAACAACCTGTGGAAATCTTAACAATGCAGCAAAAGTCTCCTAATTGCTACTTTCCATCCCATACTGATATCACAGTGAATTCTGACCTCCTCTATTCTTTGTTCTAGTTTATTTTTGTGGAAGTCAAACAACAAAACACATTTTTGAGGAAACACTAAAAGACAAAACCAAAAAACCCTGACTTTGGAACTCAAAGCAGCTTTGTATTTCAGCCAGAGAGGAGGAATACAGACCTTCAACCTCCACCTTCCAGATCCATGCTTAGTTTAAAAGTGATCAAATTTTGAATGCCATTTTAATATTTTAAATGCATTAACAAATCATAAATACGTTTCTTTAACAGAGCAGTTGATTCATGGCTAAGGCAGAAGATAGTATCACAAATTTATACTAGGAATAAACTAAACACAAAAACAAATGATTAAGTTGCTCTGCATAAAAGGGACTCCAGTTAACTTGTGAACCAATAACCACATTAACAACTGGCTTGCTGAGCATGTAATTCAAAATTAAAAATCAACATTTAAATAATTGATTTATGAATCAGGTTAATTTATAAAAACATTTTAAGCTCTGTTAAGAGTAGTTTAAGTGAAACAGCACAATATATAGTTAAATAAGCTAGAATATGCAAATGTCTCTGAAATAAAATTCACTTTTATTTATTTTTTTATTATGGTACATATTTGTACATGATATCAAATGTTACTTTGGTAACTTTCAATCCACATTCCTTTGGAGAAAACTTTGGCAGTAATTACAGAAAGTCTAAGAACACACAGCTAATAGTCATAAGCAGGGCTATCCTGGTTAAATGAAAATTAAAATGAAATTAATATGCAAAACATCAAATACTTTACATTTTATATCCTTTATTATTTACATTTTAAAACACATTAGCATACACAATTCATTCAATTTACAATAATGTCAGGAGGCTTACATGGTACCATTATTTTGTGCTGGATACATAATTCCTAAAACATTTATGTGAATTAATCATGGTAAATAGATAATTAGTAGACAAGATACTATTACAACCAAATTCCACAGATTCCTGTGCCATCACAATCATGGTTATTACAATAATGTATCATTTCCAACATCTAGGATCCCATTGTTAATTCAGTCAATACATATATTAAGTGACTTTTTTGTATGTTGAATTTTAAATGAAGACAAGGATACTGAGAAATATTTGTCAGTGATCACAGAGAAATTGGAGCAGATGCTCACTAACAGAAATGGCAACCATGATCAAAATGCATTGGTTTCAATTAGAATAAAATGGGGATTAAAAAAACAAGAAAGGAGGATAAGTATAGGGAGTAAGAATTTACATAACACTTCACTCTGATACCTAAATATAGCCTTGATTTATCTCATTTTCCACTAGACTGATATGGTAAACATACTTACCACTAAATTTATAAGTGAGAAATGGGCTGAGATTATTTAAAGAAGTTACTCAGTATCACACAGAATGGGAAAAGCAATGTTAGATTTGTAATCAGCTCTGCTTTGCATCAAAGCCATGCTCCCTTGATATTTAAGAATGTGATAACAAAGAAATGTGCTAACTGGAACAATCATATATTTACTATTTATTTATTTATTTTTCTTTACATCATCATGTTGATTTTGTCATACATTGACATGAATCCACCATGGATAACCACAAAACTTTCAGAAACAAAGATGACAGGAAGAACAGAAATGTTTTGTTCTTAAATATATATATATATATATATTTAGAAAGAATTTAATACACCTTGCTGTTGATTCACAAACTGGTCTTCATACACTAAGGGTATAAAGAGAGACCTAAGAAAGAGATGGACTATTCTACATTGGTAGGTGGCAGGTTTAATGAGCAAGGGAACTTAACATAGGAAGTTTGTCATGGGTAGTTATAAGAGAAGTACATCTCTGAACCTGCCAGAATCTTAAAGTCTATATAGAGGTTTTCACTGGGTATATATAAAGCCACTTATACATCCAGATGATCTCAACAAAGCACCTTTCAGTGCTGCATCCTTAAAAACAGGTCCAGATGTGGCAACAGTGGGCAGAATGTGTATTCTAAGGGAGAGGATGAGGATTGCCTCCATTTTCCTAGAATCAACTCTTGGGTTAACTGGTAGCCAACTCCTTCCTTTATATGATCTTCTCCACAGTTACTAGAAATAGATTCATAAATTCTAGAAATATTTTTTGAGGTTCACAGTCATTTGCTTAATTTTTCCTTGTTCTTTCTTTATTTGTTCAAAAATTATGTAATTTTCCTTGTTAAACATCAGACAAAAAATAACCAAGTTTCACCATTGAGTCCCTTCATATATAAGACAACGTAGTAGGTGATTTACACAATACATTAGATTATTAACTTTCACTGGAGCACTGCAAGTTACAGCTTACTATTACTGAGCCTCAAAAAGTTATCAGGATAAAGGAAATATAAATCTAGTCAGAAAAATTCTTCCTCTTCCATCATGGAAGAAAAATATCAGGTGATCATATTCTCCCATTGAATTCTTTGGATCTCAGAACGAATGGTACTAAAATATGAGACTCAATGTTAGTCACAGATACCACAATGTTAAACACACCAAAGCCACTTTGTCTTCATCTAATTCAACTACCCTGAGGAAGCTGGGAAAAGAGTATAAAAAATATCCACCAAGTTACTGATATACTTTTCCACAGAGAGACTTTGATAAGAATTACATGTGGATCATGTACAGACTCTGGCTTCCCTGGTGGCTTAGCAGTAAAGAATCCTCCTGCCACCTGGCCACCTGGGAAGCCCACAACATTGCCCCAGGTCAGAGTTAATTCACAGTGTCTCTTATACTGGGTAGAATGAGCATTGCGCACATTCTATTTCTCTACTGGCTATGAGTAACTTTCATTTCTGAGTGAGACTCTGATGACATTGTTCAACCTGATGCTGATGCCAATACATTATGCAATGCAATCTCTGAATCAGGCTCATTTTGTTTTTCTATCTCAGTCAATTGATAATGGAAAATTCCCTATGAGACTATCAGCATTCCAAGTTTGAAGAATTTAAAAAAAAAAAATTTCCTTGGGAATCACAATGCTTACATTTCCAGTTTATATAACAAAACCTCACCTAGTTGAGTGAGCATGGACTCTGGTAGACATACAGTTTCAATTAAAACTGAACTAAAATGTACACTCTTTCCTGCTTCAAAAAACTCTCTAAAATTCATGGTACACCATACCAGATTTTAGGGAATTGTTCTCATTCTTTTCAGAAATACTTTTCTCTGTGGAATATGTTCTACATTTGACAGTTTGGGACAAATTAGGATGCAAGTCCAATTATTTGACATAGTGGCAAAAATCATAGGGAAATGAGGGGTGCATTTAAGCACCAACTACTACAGCAAGTAGATGAGGGGACTGCAACATCTTCAACAGAAAATGAGCAGAGAAGACAGTCAACTTTTTTTTATAAGAGAAGAGAGTGGCAAGAGAAGATTTTCAGGCATCAAGGGCCCTCCAGACCCTCCTAGATAAATCTATTTCAACATTTCAGAGAGCATGTTTTCCTCTTTATTTGTTCAATATCACTTTATAAAAAGACCAGGAAAAGCTGAGAAGACAGCTGACTATGCAGTTTAGCAACCTGAGGAACAACTTTAAGCTTGGTTTTGGGCCACTTATTGCCAGTTGTAAGAAATTAGATATTATTTCAATATAGTCATACATAAAACTTCTTGAATTTCAATGGCTTGAGGAGAATTCAAGGATTGGAGCTGAGCTATTTATTTGCTTTGAATTACCCCACCCATCTATTCATGGCTACCCTATCTTGTGGCCTCCAAAGTCCTGCTCATCACAATAAACTGTGGTAGACTTGTGTAGTGGTCAAGAGCAACTTTTGCCACAGAATAACTTACTGCTTGTTTCCCTTTATGTGTGCCATGAGCTGTGAAGCTCCATGCCAGATTAGAAAATGATTTTCTATTCTCCTACGAAAAAAACTGAGCACCAGAAAAATTGATGTTTTTGAACTGTGGTGTTGGAGAAGACTCTTGAGAGTCCCTTGGATTGCAAGGAGATCAAACCTGTCAATCTTAAAGAAAATCGGTCCTGAATATTCATTTGAAGGACTGAAGCTCCAATATTTTGGCCACCTGATACAAACAAGTGATTCACTGGATAAGACCCTGATGCTGGGCAAGATTGAAGGCCGAAGGAGAAAGGGATGACAGAGGATGAGATGGTTGGATGGCATCACTGACTTAATGGATATGAGTTTGAGCAAGCTCTGGGAGGTGATGATGGGCAAGGAAGCCTGGTGTGCTGCAGTCCATGGGGTCACAAAGAGTTGGACATGACTGAGCAACTGAAGTGACTGATCCTCCTAATAATCTATTTCTTTGATGCTCCATTGACTAGATCTGGTCCTCTAGTTTGGTGTTCTTAATCAGTTAGAATGGGCTTTACTGGTGGCTCAGAAAGTAAAGAATCTGCCTTCAGTACGGCAGATCCGGGTTTGATCCCTGGGTCAGAAATATCCCCTGGAGATGGAAATGGCTACTCATTTCAGTATTCTTGCCTAGAGAATTCAATGGACAGGGAAGCCTGAAAGGCTAGAGTGCAACAAAGAGTTGGACATAACTGAGTGACTAAAATCTTCTGATTCTAGTTACATACACAGAGGACAATTATTTGAAGGAAAAACTAGAAATCAGACTTGGGAATTGGTAGTTATTAGTGCAATTCAGATGTGCTTGTATCTGGTGTAGTTGTGATGCCAGAACAGTATCATGAAGATTTAGCTGCAAGAACTGAGTGAACTTTAAATATTTAGATGCCTTTATTTATTTCCTTATGATTCCTTTCTCAGGAAAAGAAGATCCAACTGTCTCACATTTGCTCTTTGTCTAGGACAGAATATAGCTTCACCACATAGAACTCTGTTTGGGAAACGGGAAAGTATTAAAAGAATATCGGGGTGATGTTAGAAAGTGGAAATATATACTGAATATGTGGGTTACATTAAGTTTAAATATTAGTGTTTTGGAATTCCATTTTCCTGCTCACTATTTTATGGGTCTAAATACAGCCACAAAACCTAAATAAGGTTCAAATGGCTTCACTCATATGATGCAGGTAGAGCTTCCATACTCACCTCTCTCTGTTGTAAGATGCTCATGAGGTACAGGTTTCATGATCTTCACCATAAAGTTATACAGCCTCAGAGGACAGAATCCATATTGCATTCAAGTCTTTTATCTCCACAGTGCTTTACCTGTGGTAGTAGCCTTATAAATATTTGTTACATCTAAGCACATAAATAATAGTTTAAGCTAGTGACTGTGTATGGATTCTTATTTGGCATCTTTTTTCCACAAAATAGGAAATGTAGTTGTTGGATTACCTGAAGTATGATATTCAGGTAACAGTATAATAATTGACTTCAAATTCAGGACTTTAAAAAAAAATAAATTAGAAAAATAGTATATTATTTTGAAAAGCAAGGATCAAAGTTCTTTTCTATGATGATCACTTGAACTTTCTCACTTATGTCATTATTTATGTTTTCCCTTTGTTTTTTATTAATTCCCTTATTCAATGAAACCTCTGTTACATGCAAACATGTGCATGCTAACTCTGTCAGAGATTCCAATTGCTTTCTGAAAAGTTGGTCATAACCATAGCGTATATACCTCTTATGAGTTTGCAATAGCTTGGATTTCTGAAGTACAGTACCCCCTTTTCTAAGAATAGAGGAGAAACAAAGTGTTTTTTTTTTTTCCTAAGAAGAAACAAGCACCAGAAAGTTGTGCTAATATTTTGACTATCTGCGTTAGTTATAACAATGTTTGTATTTGTCAAGAGTTACAATTGGAATGTTTTGAAGTTTGCACTCTCACTGAAATTGAAAATAAATTTCTATTTTTTTTTGTTTGTTTGCCAAGAGATGAGCCTCATATTTTCAAAAGTACAAAATATCTAGGTTTAAGGGTTCAGTGTGGGAGTGTGTATAAGAATTGAAGCCTCTCATCGCCTGTGGACCCTACAAAGCCAAGCCCTATGCACAGATGCTGACGGTATCTACTTTGCTAAGAATTTCCTTATAGAGCTTCCAAGAAGCAAATATTCCCTCCACAATAAGATATACTCAGCTCTGGGCTGATCTGCAGTCTAATTGGGATCCATTTTCTTGTTTATTCTCCCACATTGCAAAGCATCTCCTGAATTACAAGAAGAAGATTCCGATGGTTTTATTATCCCAGTTGATTATGGCTCTTTCTGAAAGATTATTGACAAAATCACAACAAAGACGCCGGGAATCTTGGCGTCTGAAAGAGAAGAATTCAAATCCGGGCCAGAGAAGAGGCTTGATTGCTCAGAGCTTTTGTGTAATAAAGTTTTATTAAAGTATAAAGGAGATAGAGAAAGCTTCTGACATAGACATCAGAAGCGGGTAGAAAGAGTAGCCCCCTGCTAGTTTTTTGCTGGATGTTACGTAGTCACTAGCAGTTTGTTAATGAAAGAAAGGAATGTCTCAAAACTCAGAATGGCACCAAGTCCCTCTTACATAAACTGTATTTTGGGATAATCTCGGCACCAGACTAGTCATCCTGGGCTATAAAATGATTGACTTGAATTCTGTAGAAGGGCAGTTTACCTACAGATAGTTTCATTTACATAGATTAAGGGAACAACGTCTGAATACAACATACTGGTTTGTCAAGCCGAATCAAAGACAGAGTTTAGGGCAAATGCATAGTACATTAACATAGCTAAAGACAAACATTCCCATAAGGTTTAAGCATTGGTTAACTCAAAGTTTGAAAATAGTTAATTTCAGGTGAGGCCAGATGTCGTTTTGGCAACACAGTGTTTTTAGAGAAACCTCGTTTAAATTTGTATAGAGAAGGAAAAAATATCTCTAGTTTGCTTCCTCCTGCTGCTTAAGAGAGAGATAAAAATGTCTGACATTTGCAGCCTATTTCCTCTGTTTGGAGACCCCTGGCCTTCCTGCCTGTTACTCTCTCATTTCCATTACCTCAAAGAGGTCTGCTTCTCTATTATCATCACCCAACACTCCTTCTACACTATCCTGATTTCCATTAGCTGACAAGCAAGTTCATTTCAACCACAGGGCTCATTCCTTTTCTGCTTCCTCTTTATCCCTCTGTTTGGAGATTTACATAGGTCTGGTTTCATCTTAAAATGTGGTGCATCCTCCATGCTATTAATATCTTCCAGAAAGACCTTTCCTAGCCACATTTTGGGGCCTGGACTCCATCTTAGTCCTGTTCATGCTGATCATGCTCTGCCATCTCTCCAATGGACTTTAACCTCTGCCTAGTGCCTATGGAAATGACAATAAAAGGATAAGACCCCCTAGGGACAGGGGAACCTTGAAGATCTTATGCAGGTTACTCATCACCTAAGAGAAAACATACACTAATCACCCCTGTCTCTGGACAGGCCATAAATTTTTCTGTACCTATTGGAGTGTAACTTTGGGCTTATTGATTATTGGCCAGTTGTTTAACTGTTTGAACACATAACAAATGAATGATGAGATTATTGTGATTGTATTTACCCTTCATTTGTTTATGTAAGTCTAAAGAAATTTGGGGTGGTGAGTTCAGATATGTATACACGGGGTATAAAAGATTTTCACAAATGCTGGTCAGGGTTCTTGGCTAAGAGGAGACTCTGCCTTGGGCCCGCCGGTGTAATAAACTGCACTCCGCTATCTGCATTGTCCTTCTGAGTGAGTTTGTTTCCTGAAATGCGTGGCTACAACAAAACAATACCCCATTTTCTTAGGATATTTGTTTATTTAATATCCAGGCAATAATGGATGCTTTTTTAACTATGGCCTTACCTGTCCTCATAAGGCATAGTATTACTTTTCATGTGGAAATATTAATAAAAGCTAACTTATAGAATTCCTCATCATTTTCTAGACTCTGTTCTTATTACTTAACTCATTTGATACTCAAAACAATCCTGTAAGTTATTTAACTCAATTTCCTTTTCCTAGAGATGAGGAAACAGGCACAGGGTAGTTATATCAGGTTTCTCCACACACATCTATCAAATCCATACTAAGGCAGTTAAGATCCAGAGGCTGTGGTCTCAGTCACTTTTCTTTAGTTGTCACTCAAAAATATTTATTGGTGCATGAATGAACAGAGAATGTATGACAGGTTGAGAATAAACAAAATTTGCAACTATTTTCTATATATACATGAAATTAGGAATCCACCTTCCAACGCAAGGGACACAGATTTGATCCCTTGTCTGGGAACTAAGATTCCACATACCCCAGGGCAACTGAAACTGTGCTTAGTTGCTCAGTTGTGTCCCAGCTCTTTGTGACCCACTGGACTGTAGCCTGCCAGGCTCCTCTGACTATGGGATTTTTCAGGCAAAAATATACTTTCCCAAAATACACTTCAGAAAATACTGATGTGGTTGCCATTTCCTTTTCCAGGGGATCTCGCTGAACCAGGGATCAACCACACATCTTCTGTGTCTCCTGTGAAGCAGGGGGATTCTATACCTGCTGTGCCATTGGGGAAGCCTATATATATGATAAAGCATAAATTTACACCATAGAGATAATTAATATATAATTCTAAGTCAACTCAGAACTATATTATTATAGAAGTTTTTGTAACTGTCATGGTTCAATTTAGAGTTGTTCAGTTGATAGTTTTTAGTTAAAATTCAGAATCATTAAATATTGATGCAAATTTATCTTAAATACTAACTTCAACCCCAAGGCATGTAGTCTGTGCTGAGAAGCCCAAGAGGGAGGTGGTGGCTGCTTGATGCAGGTAGCAACAGTTTCATGCATTCCCTAAAGCCTGTAAAAACTGTTGGCAGGTACTAGCTAAGACACAAGACTTAGATACTTCAATATCAAAGTTTGTTAATGTAGAATATTTAATTATTTACCTTAAAATGCTTTTTTTTTTTTTTTTACATTCAGTGTCTGTGGAAAATTAGTGAAGGAAGTACAAATGGAAAAGCATACGGTTATTTGCAGAAATTGTGAGTGCCTTTCTTACACTGACAGTGGTAAAGACTCCTGCATGGGGAAGGGAATATCTGGTAGAAGAGTGGACTAGGCATCCCTTAGGAAATCAGAGGTAGCTGTGGTAGTGGAGCTCCCCCCAATCTTGGAAAGAAACACTTCCTCTAAGATTTCGAGGTGAAAAAGCAAGGATGTCAAAAACCCCGTGAAATTCTCAAGTGAGGAACTGTGATATGAAAGCAAAACTTATGTAAGTAAAACCCACAATAGCAATACTCAGCAATAGGCATGAATTAAAAGATATAATCAATAAAATATGGCTCATACACACTACTCTACATAAAATGGGCTTCCCAGGTGGCACTAGTGGTAAAGAATCTGCCTGCCAATGCAGGAGAAGCAGGAAACGAAGGTTTGATCCCTGGGTTAGGAAAATCTCCTGGAGGAGATTGTAACAATTCACTCCAGTATTCTTGCCTGGAGAATCCCATGCACAGAGGACCCTGGCAGGCTACAGTCCATTGAGTTGCAGGGTAGGACATGACTGACTGATTGAGCATAGCACAACGCATATATAAAATAGATAATTATTAACAATAAGGATCTACTGTATAGCACAAATAATTCTACTCAATACTCTGTAAAGGACTATATGGGAAAATAATCTAAAAAAGAGTGAATATATGTATATGCAAAACAGATTCACTTTGCTGTACACCTGAAACACACAACATCGTAAATCAACTCTACTCCAATAGATATATTTAAAAGATGCTAAACTAAAAAAAATTAAAACAAATAAAAAAGAAACAAACGACCTAATATCAGCCACAAAGTGAGAGAATTTTAGGACAAATTAGTGGCATGACAATGTCCCAATGGAAAAAGCAAAATGTCAGCAATGGAGAAAAATAGCTTACTAGTTTATAGGATAAGGAAGGCAATGGCACCCCGCTCCAGTACTCTTGCCTGGAGAATCCCATGGACGGAGGAGCCTGATAGGCTGCAGTCCATGGGGTCGCTAAGAGTCGGACACAACTGAGCGACTTCATTTTCACTTTTCACTTTCATGCATTGGAGAAGGAAATAGCAACCCACTCCAATATTCTTGTCTGGAGAATCACAGGGACCGGGGATCCTGGTGGGCTGCTGTCTACTGGGTTGCACAGAGTCAGACATGACTGAAGAGACTTAGCAGCAGCAGCAGTTTATAGGGAATCTATTCTGGAATAAGTGTGGAATATACTTTTCTGAAACTCCCAGGAATAGATTTCTTTGCACCTTCATATACGTGAATGCACTTGCAGAGAAGATTTCCTTACTAGGCAGTCAAGGAACTACTCAGTCAGGGGCAAGATAAATAGTCAGTCAAGGAAGTGGAAAACATGCATGGAGAAATCTCTGTAAAGTCTGGATCTTCCAATGCAAATGAAACCATGAAAGACCAAGTAGAGATGTAGAATTTCTTTAAAAAAAATTAAAATATAATGAATAAGAAGGGAAGGAATGAGAATGGCTGAAGAATAGATGAGAAAGAACAAAATTAGAAACTCACAAAGAATATTGAAATAACCTAAAAAATAAAGGTGCAGGAGATAGGGTTTAAGGTTGCAGGTGATGAAAACCCAAGTCCAAAGGCTTGAAAGGGAAGAAAATCTAGAGAAGGAGTCAGAACAGGTGTGTCTTTGTTGGAGATGGGTGTCTGAAGGAATGAACCCTTGCAAAGAGAAAAAAATTAGTGAGGAAAAAGAAATGAGATTTGGAAGTTGATATATAAGATGATTGAATGGCATCACTGACTAAATGGATATGATTTTGAGCAGGATCTTGGAGTAGGTGACGACAGGGAAGTCTGGCATGCTGCAGTCTATGGGGTTGCAAAGAGTCAGACACAACTGAGTAACTAAACTGAAAAGAACTTGGAAGTTGAAGTATATTTCAGGAAGAAAAAGATGCAATTCTCATTGTGAAGTTGGAGAAATGAAAGATCAAAACTATGCTGTGAAGATATATTCAACTGAAAGGAAACTGCAGAAGCAGTTCTGAGACAGGCCCAGATAATGAAATAGCAATTGAAAAACTAAGGACAGTTTGACAAAGGAATATCATAGACTTCATATAATCTTCAACAAGAAAACCAGAAAAAACTTTGCTTCAAATTATGAAAGGACAAAGCAGGTTTTTGAAAAGAGTATTTTTTGTATTTTAAAAATAAATCCATTCTATTATTGATGTCTTTCACTCTTGTTTACAAAATGTATATTGAAGTAGAACAATATTTGCTTTTCAGTGCTGTATCTTTAAAATAAGATAAATATTTTTGTTAGCAATCTTATGAAAAAAAGATAAATATACTATTTTCCAAAGACACATGCATGTGCAAAGAAAAAAAAAAAATTAACTGGCCTGTTTTCTGGATGTAGGATCAAGGCTTTGGATTTGAGTACCTGCCCACTAGTTTCAAATCTCCATTATCTTTCTTGTGTAAATCACATCCAAAAATGAATTCTAGAGACTTTCAGAGTCAAGTTCTTTAAAATGCAGAGACATATAAATCTACTTGCAGAGTTGTCTCAGTTCAAAATGCTTCTATTATGTCTTTGTACAACTCCATTCTTTTTCAGCTTTTGTGTACTCACTTAAACAACTTTTAGCGACTTACCTGGTTTGTATTTGAAAGCATTCAACTAATTTTTATGGAATTTCTGACAATGATAATTGGATTGATGCAATATTTAATTAAATTATGCAAATATAATATCTGACATACTTGGAATGAATAAGCTTGGAAATGACAAAATCTATCTTAATGAACATAATATTTGTGGGAATAAATAGGTATTTAGAGAGTAATCTACCAACTGCATGTGTTTATCAAACTTTGGGCTAAGCTGATAAATTTCATAGTTGAATAGTAGAATGTTGATTAATCCTGGAAAATTTTAAATGGGCTTTATTTAAAGTAAATTCCTCAGTAATAATGGTCAGTCACAAGTATCTGATGACTGTTAATTATGTTGTTCATAACTGTATGTAGCTGTTGTTGTTCAGCCGCTCAGTTATGTCTGACTCTTTGTGACTCCATGGAGTGCAGCATGCTAGACTTCCCTATCATTCACTGTTTCCCAAGGTTTGCTCAAATTCATTTCCACTGACTCAGTGATGCCATCCAGCCATCTGATCATTTGTTGTCCCCTTCTCTTGTGCCCTCAATCTTTCCCAGCATCAGGGTCTTTTCCAGTGAATTGGCTCTTCACATCAGGTAGCCAAAATATTGGAGCTTCAGCTTCAGGATCACTCCTTGCAATGAATATTCAGGATTGATTTCCTTTGGCCTTGACTGGCTTGATGTCCATGCTGTCCAAGGGAATCTCAGGAGTCTTCTCTAGTACCACATTTCAAAAGCATTAATTCTTCAGTGCTCAGCCTTCTTTATGGTCCAACTCTCACATCCAAACATGAATACTGGAAAGATCATAGCTTGGACTATACAGATCTTTGTCAGCAAAGTGATTTCTCTGCATTTTAATATGCAATCTAACTTTGTCATAGCTTTTCCTCCTGAAGATAGAAAATAAAAATTTCCCCTATCAAAGACAGACTCCTTATATTAGAAAAAAGAAACATTCTTCAGTAGGAGTCATAGACAACAGAATTTTGTACAGTTATTAGTCAAATCATTCTTGTCTCCCTTTATCTTCCTCACATAGTTTAGTTATTTTTTCACATTAACTTCCCTTTGTTAAAAATATATAGCAATGTTTAGATTTTGTTACTCATTTTGGTCTTCGTTTCCTTATGAGAATCCCTATATCACATACTTGTCTGCTTTTCCCCTGTTAATCTTTCTTTTTTCAGGTTAATTCTCAGATCCAGTCAAAAAAACTCTACTAGGCTAGAAGTAAAATCTCCCTCCTCTACCCCTCATTGTTTTATCAGTCAGAATATAAGAGCAAGATATCTTAGAATAATATATATATATATATGTATGTATGTATGTATGTATATATATATAATTCAAGTCCCAAATTTGCGACTTATTAGTTGTGTGATTTTTAGTAAATTCACCCACCTCTCCACCTCTCAGATTCCTCAATAATAATGGAAATAATAACATATATCTGTCAGGTTGTTGCTAAATGAAATAAAATCAAAGTGGGTTTAATTTAATATCAAGTATAAAACAAAGATTAAAAATATGGTAGCTTTAATTATACTTTAAATCTTTTATAATACCTATAATCTATAATATCTTCTTTTATCAGAGTTACCTTTATTTCTGTATTTTTTACATACCCATCAAGCTTGGAAAGGCTTCCCTGGTGACTCAGATGGTAAAGGATGTGGGAGACTCAGGTTCAATTCTGGGTAAGGAAGATTCCCTAGTGAAGGAAATGGCTATCCACTCCAGTATGCTTGTATGGAGAATTCCACGAATAGAGGAGCCTGGTGTGCTAGAGTCCATGGGTTCACAAAGAGTCGGATATGACTGAAAGACCAACATACACAAGCTTGTAAAATCTAAGACATATGCTTTTACTTCTTATATTCTTTCTATTTAAAGTTTCTTTCTATTAATTCTTGCCTAATTTCAATATCTTCTCTCACTCTATCCATCAACAACATTTTAATACACTTTGATTAATCCAATTTCTTTCCATTTATTTGGCCAAAGGATATTATTTTCTTTTTTTTTTTTTATTGTTTTTGCCATACATTGTCATGATATCACCATGGGTTTACATATGCTTCCCCTCCGGAACCCCCCTCCCTCCTCCCTCCCCCCCGCCCCGGGAAATCTTGCTGTACCAGCCCCGAGCATCAATCCTGGGCTGGCGATTGATTAGACACATGACAATTAACATGCTTCAATGCCCTTCTCCCATATCATCCCACCCTTACCCTCATCCACAAAGTCCACGAGTCTATTCTATACATCTGCGTTCCTCTTGCTGTCTCCCATGTTGAGTTCTCGTTACCGTCTTTCTAAATTCCATATATATGCGTTAATATACTGTATTGTTATTTTCGCTTCTGGCTTACTTCACTCTGGATAATGGGCTCCAGTTTCGTCCATCTGAGTAGAGTTGCTTCAAATGAATTTTTTTTTTAATGCTGAGTAATATTCCATTGTGTATGGATATTATTTTCTATCAATATATTGAGAAACTCATTTTAAGTCATTTTCTGTTATAGATGTCATTGAAGTGGGTGATACAAAATCCACCAAACATATTCACTGGATGAGCAATTAAACATTTAGTTTTTTTTAATTAGTTTTGCCATACAATGACATGATATCACCATGGGTTTACATATGCTCCCCCTCCAGAACTCCCCTCCCTCCTCCCTTCCCCCGGGAAATCTTGATGCACCAGCCCCGAGCATCAATCCTGGGCTGGCGATTGATTAGACATATGATAATTCGCATGTTTCAATGCCATTCTCCCATATCATCCCACCCTTACCCTCATCCACAGAGTCCACAAGTCTATTCTATACATCTGCGTTCCTTTTGCTGTCTCGCATGCTGGTTTCTCATTACCGTCTTTCTAAATTCCATATATATGTGTTAATATACTGTATTGTTGTTTTTGCTTCTGGCTAACTTCACTCTGGATAATGGGCTCCAGTTTCGTCCATCTGAGTAGAACTGATTCAAATGAATTTTTTTTTTAATGCTGAGTAATATTCCATTGTGTATATGTACCACAGCTTTCTTATCCATTCGTCAGTTGATGGGCATCTAGGTTGCTTCCATGTCCTGGCTATTGTAAACAATGCAGCGATGAACATTGGGGTACACGTGTCTCTTTCAATTCTGGTTTCCTCGGTGTATATGCCCAGCAGTGGGATTGCTGGGTCATATGGCAGGTCTATTTGCAGTTTTTTAAGGAACCTCCACACTGTTTTCCATAAAGTGGGATACTCCATAACCCACCTCCCAGAATATTGGAAATAAAAACACGAATAAACAAATGGTAGGACCTAATTAAAATTAAAAGCTTCTGCACAACAAAGGAAACTATAAGCAAGGTGAAAAGACAGCCTTCAGAATGGGAGAAAATAATAGCCAATGAAGCAACGGACAAACAATTAATCTCAAAAATATACAAGCAACTCCTGCAGCTCCATTCTAGAAAAATAAACGACCCAATCAAAAAGTGGGCCAAAGAACTTAACAGACATTTCTCCAAAGAAGACATAAAAATGGCTAACAAACACATGAAAAGATTCTCAACATCACTCATTATCAGAGAAATGCAAATCAAAACCACAATGAGGTATCACTTAACACCAGTCAGAATGGCTGTAATCCAAAAATCTACAAGCAATAAATGCTGGAGAGGATGTGAAGAAGAGGGAACCCTCTTACACTGTTGGTGGGAATGCAAGCTAGTACAGCCACTATGGTAAACATTTATTTTAAGAAAAAAATCAGAAATTTAATAGAAGGCAAGCATGAGAGACTTTCTTTGAGATATTTAGAGCAATAGTGTAAGAGCAAAGGTGAAAGATACATGAGTAAAATTCTCAGATTGGGATGTGTAGTTTTCAAGCCACTGCCAAAGGGTTATCCAAAAGGTATCCTTTTGCAAAAAGTATTACATGTGCATTGCTGTTCAAGTTCTGACTACAAGCACAATCCTCTGCTTTAAGGTGTGCATTAGAGACCCTGATCACATCCCAAACCTGTAAAAACTGGCCTTATTGCTGCAGTAAAACCATATCCAGAAACCAAAATAATGGTAAGTTCAGTAAATATAGTAGATATATAACAATGATTTTCTTCACTATAGAAATAGGAAAACTAAAAATGCTGTAATTCAAGTCATAAAAATCATAAAAAGAACTAGAGTCGTGGGAGCTGGAAGTGTTTCCTCACATGCCAGAGCATTCAGGCTAGAACCATTTCCCCCTTAAAAACTTGAAAGAGATCATTTCAAGGTAAATGAAACAAGTTCCACTGTACAGGAAAGTAAATTTATGAAAATTATTATCCTGAAAAATAATGAGTGCTACAGACCAAAAAAATAAATCACATTCTCAAATCTGTTACTAAGACTACATGCATAAATAACTTAAAAATTTGCTCTTCTTCCTTCTCTCTCTTTTTCTTGCTCTCCTTTTCCTCTCTCTCTCTCATTATATTTCCCTCACAGATAGCTTGCAATCAATATAAACCATTATTGTTCTTATTGAGTCATACATAAACAGGAATTTGACTGTTAAAAAAATCTCTCAATAGGACAAAAAATGGTTTAATGGAAAAGTGGGAAGACTGAGCTACTTCTCAAGTTTTAAATAGGTTCTCTGAAAATGTACGAACATTGCACTATAATTAATAGAGCTAATGAGTCATTCCCAATATATATTAGTTTTGTGGTCTTATAAATCTTAGCTTTCTTATCTTCAAAAAGGCAGAAAAACAAAACTTTTTCTCAAGTTATATTGGTTAAATAAATGAGATGATAAACTACCCAACATAACTGTTACACATTTATTACAGGCAAAGATTTTGATAAATGATAATTGATTTTTTTTAAATTTTCTTTACTTTATTGTGTTGGTTTTGCCATACAATGACATGAAACCGCCATGGGTCTACACATGCTCCCCCTCCAGAACTCCCCTCCATCCTCCCTCCCGATTACCTCCCCCTGGGACATCTCGGTGCACCAGCCCCGAGCATCAATCCTGGGATGGCGATTGATTTCATATAGGATAATTAACATGTTTCAATGCCATTCTCCCATATCATCCCACCCTTGCCCTCTTCCACAGAGTCCACGAGTCTGTTCTATACATCTGCATTCCTTTTGCTGTCTTGCATGCAGGGTTCTCGTTACCATCTTTCTAAATTCCATATATATGCGTTAGTATACTGTATTGTTGTTTTTCCTTCTGGCTTACTTCACTCTGGATAATAGGCTC
The DNA here is from genome assembly GCA_007570785.1 of Antilocapra americana. Classification (NCBI taxonomy): domain Eukaryota; kingdom Metazoa; phylum Chordata; class Mammalia; order Artiodactyla; family Antilocapridae; genus Antilocapra; species Antilocapra americana. The sequence continues at coordinate 206,908 of ML664078.1, read as the reverse complement.
CAGTTCGGTCCACCTGAGTAGAACTGATTCAAATGAATTTGTTTTGAACAATATAACTACTGTATTATAAATGTATGATAAAATGAAGTAAAATTAAGGTGAGTTTATGTTTGAAAATCCAGTTGATTTTGGCTTTCAACGTATGGCAAGTACTACAAACTTTACTGTAGTTAATAATGTCACATTTTGTACCGTTTATTCGGGTGGAATCAACTAGATCATCACAGAAAACTCAGGCAAATGCTACAAAAATATGTGTATGTAGCCAAGCATCAAATATATGTACACAATTTTTTCCTAAAGCAAATATCATTGTGCATTATATACTAGCTTACATAACAGTAGAAAATCCTCAGGAACTAAATAATAGTTATGGTACAAAAAATTTTTCTAAGCCTATTGCATTTCAGGATCTCCTAAAGCAGGGGCTAGATCTCATTGTAACCTATATGGATAGAAATAAAAATACAGAGCTATGTGGGAAGTTTTTTAGGCGATATAATAAAGGCAGGCCATTAACTAAGCTTCCCAGATGGCTCAGCAGTAAATAATCTGCCTGCAGTGCAGGAGATGCAGGAAATGCGAGTTGGATCCCAGGGTCAGGAAGATCCCCTGCAGGAGGAAGTAGCAACCCACTTCAATATTCTTGCCTGGAAAAGTCCATGGACTGAGGAACCTGAAAGAGCTGGACACATCGGAACAACTAAGTGCTGCCATTAACTAATTCTTTGGGAAATTTATAATCTTACAAAAAAAAAAAAGAATTTTAGGACAATAAACAAATATTATAAAAATCCATGTGTGTGTGTATGTGTATATATATATATATGACTAGCTAGAATATATTACTTAATGTATGATAAGTCATTGAAACAATATACAATCTGCATTTTAAAAATTGGCTAATTCACCTGATGAGTATGTGGGACATAAAGTTCTACTTCAGTACTTGAAGGGAATAAGGTAAGAGCTCATGCACAGGCTGAGTTGAAGGTTTGACCAAGGTTACTATTTAAAATCTTAAAATATAATGTTGTTAAAGTTCTGTACTTAATATGTCAGCAAATTTGGAAAACTCCACTGTGGCTACAGGACTTGAAAAGATCAGTTTTCATTCCAATCCCAAAGACAGGCAAGCCATGAAATTAAAAAACATGCTTGCTTCCAGTTGGTACTAGTGGTAAAGAACCTGCCTGCTATTGCAGGAGGCATGAGACTCAGATTTGATCCCTAGGTTGGGAAGATCCCCTGGAGGAGAAAATGACAACCCACTCCAGTATTATTTCCTGGACTGAGGAGACTGGTGGGCTATAGTTCACAGGTCACAAGAGTGACATGACTGAAACAACCTAGCAGGCATGCATGCTCTATGGAAGAAAAGCTATGACAAATCTAGACAGCATATTAAAAAACAGAGACATCACTTTGTTGACAAAGGTCTGTACAATTAAAGGTATAGTTTTTCCAGTAGTCATGTACAGTTGTGAGTTGGATCATAAATAAGGTTGAGTGCTGAAGAATTGATGCTTTCAAGCTGTGCTGGAGAAGATTCTTGAGAGTCCCTTGGACAGCAAAGAGATCAAAACCAGTCAATCCTAAAGGAAATTAACACTGAATATTCATTGGAAGGACTGATGGTAAAGCTGAAACTTCAATATTTTGGCCACCTGAAGTTAAGAGCCAACTCACTGGAAAAGACCCTGATAATGGGAAAGATTGAGAGCAGGAGGGGAAAGAGGCAACAGAGATGAGATAATTGTAATGACATCATCGACTCAATGGGCATGAGTTTGAGCAAAGTCCAGGAGATAATGAAGGACAGGGAAGCCTGGTTTGTTATAGTCCATGGGGTCACAAAGAGTCAGACACGACTTAGCAACTGAACAAGAATGTTTGTGAGTTGTTCTAATTACATCTACCTAATTCAGAAGATACATTTTCCATCATTCTCAACCATGACTCACAAGGCACCAAGTGGGTATATGGGAAGAAGAAATTTACTTATTTGTAACAACTTTCATGTACTAGTAGAAAGAACTCCTGTTGGTTCATTAGAAGTACAGAGCAAAATTACCAGTTTAACTTTCTCAAGGGCTAAATTTCCAAGGAGCATGACTCATCAATTTCACTTGAGAAACACTGTTATAAAGAATAATCAGTACCTGATTTCTCAGATCAAGGGCTCCACAACAATGTGTCTTGTAATAGAGGAAGTATATAGGAGTTGTATAAAACTAAAATATTTTGTAAGAGCTTGAAATTATACAAAATATCTGGGGTGGAGTCAGAGAAAAGAGAGTAGAGGCTTGATCTATATTTTACCAATGGGAAAAAAAATGATATTGGTGAATCAAGAAAGCAGATTTCAGTACAGTGTGAAAATTTTTAGGATATGTTGAAGAGTCTTTCTTTTAGTGAAGTGTTACTTGATCATGGCAAAGCACTAGAGGAAGCTGAAACAGCAGTGGCATATATATGGCACAAGCACTACTGTTCTTCTGCTCTGCCAATTATAGGTACAATTAATTGATTATTATACTTCTATTTTCCAGCTGAATTTAGATGAAGCAAAATTGTTTCCTAGTGCAGCATTATAGCAGAAAATAAAGTGGATTAAATTTGGCATGCAAAGTAAAATCTATTTGCTGCACTGGAACTAAGTGATCTATCTCTTTAAATTTGAAGATTTATGAGTTAATATGCAGGATGTTTTAAAAAACATACAGTGTATAATTTTTGTAATTCTAGTTCCCACCCTTCTGCTAATGAACTGTGAAATCCAGAGGGCTTCATTGTCAATCTATTTCTCCCAAAGTGTCAAAATACTCAGAAATATTTTCACATTCTTCTCAGCAGATTTTAATCATATGCCAAGAGGCTACTAGGACTGAACTTTAGAAAATAAAATAAAATTTGATAAGACATTACTCTGTGAGGAAAATATTTAGTGATATGTAATATAATATTGATAAAATTTTACTGGACTTGCAAATGTAATACATGGGGACATGGAAAATTATGTTTTAACAAATGTTATAAAAAAGCTGTGTACTTTTGAAAATCAGCTTACTGAAAGGATGAGAAATAGAAGACAACAAATATTTTATCTATTCCAAATCTGTATTTTAAGACATTGAAATCATGCAGTGGAACTTCCCTAATGGTCCAGTGGCTAAGACTCCAAGTTCCCAACGCAGGGAGCCCAGGTTCAATCCCTGGTCAAGAAACTAGATCCTACATGCCATAATTGAAGGGTTTGCATGCTGCAAGGAAGATCCAAGATCCTGCATGCCACAACTAAGATCTGGTGTAGCCAAAGAACTATTTAAAAAATAATAAATAAATAATAAGATTATATTGTGCACAAAATATAAAAATTTAAATAATTGTCCCAGTGACATAGGATGATATTGATGCATTAAAATAATCATTTTTTAAAATTTTAGAATGCATCATGATGCTATCTTTACTAGTTAATGATAGTCATTAATCTTACAATTTTCATGATCAGTTAAGCCTACTCTGATGTACATAGTTAAGTATTTCAGTTTGTGTTAATTACCTATTTCTGTATAGTAAATTATACCTGAATAAGTATTTTATTATCTCATAACTTCTGGGAGCCACAAATTTCAGGTATCACTTAGTTGAGTCATCTGACTCAGGTCTCTGACAAGACTTCAATCAAAGTGTCAACTGGGACTGCGATTTCATCTGAAGGGCCAACTGGAGCAGTCTATTTCTGAGCTCATCTGTGTGATTTTTGGCAAGATTCAATTCCTTGTGAACTGTTGAATTGGTCCCTTGCTCCACACTGGGGCTTCTCGTGTGTAGACCTCTCCACAGGTCACCTCACACCATATCAACTGGCTTGTCTCAGAGTCAGTGAGAGAGAGAATAACAAATGAATTATAGAAGTATTTTATCAATAATGCTGGTTACCTAAGCAAAGTCTAGCAAGGATCTTATACTTTTCATAGAATTATGGGAAAAAATTGGTATTAATTTTAAATTCTTAAACTCTGCATTTGAAAAGAACCTGATGCTGGGAAAGATTGAAGGCGGGAGGAGAAGAGGATGACAGAGGATGAGATGGTTGGATGGCATCACCAACTCAATGGACATGAGTTTGGATAAACTCGGGAGTTGGTGATGGACAGGGAGACCTGGCGTGATGCAATCTGTGGGTTGCAAATAGTCGGACACAACTGAGTGACTGAACTGAGCTGAACTGAACCTCTATTTGGTTTAAAAATCTAGATTATTTATAAGAGCAATATCCAGGGTAAGAGTTCCAGTATAAGAAAAGTAGAATTTGTCCTCTTGTGCATCTTGTTCCACTAATTGTATGCTACATTAAGCATTTGCTCATCTGATTTTCTAATTTATAAATGTATTACATTAGGGCTTCAAGAAGGTTACAAGTTGTAAATGACCTTGAGTGTAATCAAGTTAGACTTCAAGTACATTGAAATGCTTAAAAGATTACTCCTGCTGTGGAATTGATATAGTTGAGTACTTCAAGTAATAAACAACAACAACAAAAACCCAAAACAAACACATTTTAGAAATTTTCTGCTTGAAAGTTGTAATCACAGCACTGTTTACTATGATTTCTAATATTGTGGCTTCAAATACTAATCTAATTATTCTTCTGTTTTAAAATAACTTTTTATATTTTCTGAATTTTTTTTTCTCTGTCAAGTGCTGTTGATTATATGCAGACTATTGGAAAGAATATTGGCTTTGGAGACCAAAGGGATTTGGTTAACATCCAAAATTAACTGGTGTTATTTCCATGGATTTTAGCAAGTTGCTTAACCTTTTTAATCTTACCTTTCTTTATAAATCAGTTCAGTTCAGTTTCTCAGTCGTGTCTGACTCTTTGTGACCCCATGAACCACAGTATGTCAGTCCTCCCTGTCCACCACCAGCTCCTGGAGTCTACTCAAACCCATGTCCATTGAGTCAGTGATGCCATTCAGCCATCTCATCCTCTGTTATCCCCTTCTTCTTCTGCCCTCAATCTTTCCCATTATCAGGGTCTTTTCAAATGAGTCAGCTCTTCATATCAGGTGGCCGAAGTATTGGAGTTTCAGCTTCAGCGTCAGTCCATCCAATGAATATTCAGGACTGATTTCCTTTAGGATGGACTGGGTGGATCGATAGGGTTAATAACATCTCACAAGAGAGATATGATCTTTAATGAGAAAATATATTTTAATATTATAGAATTACTCTTCTTATCTAGTGGTATCACTATGAATAAGAATCCTTTCCTTCATTTGATTGTTTATGTATTAGAATACATCATCTGAGTATCTAAGTGTATCTGAATAAGTAAGCTGATGAGGACAAATATCCTATGATATTAATGACCAAATGGTCATTACCGAAATCAGACATCCTGGAGTGTTAAATCAATTGGCTTTAGGAAGCATTAGTACAAACAAAGCTAGTAGAGGTGATGGAATTCCACCTGACCTATTTCAAATCCTAAAAGATGATGCCATTAAAGTGCTACACTCAATATGCCAGCAATTTGGAAGACTCAACAATGACCACAGGACTGGAAAAGCTTCATCCCAATCCCAAAGAACTGTAATGCCAAAGAAGGTTCAAAGTGTTGGTTGCTCAGTTATGTCCAAATCTTTGCAACCCTATGGACAATTCCATAGTCAACCAAGAATTACTCTGTCCATGGAATTCTTTAGGCAAGAATACTGGAGTGGGTTGCCATTTCCTTCTCCAAAGAAGATTCAAACTACCAGACGCTTGTAATCATTTCACATGCTAGCAAGATAATGCTCAAAATCTTTCAAACTCATCTTTCAAGCTACTCTTATCCACACATGAACTGAAAATTCCAAATGTACAAGTTGGATTTAGAAAAGGCAGAGGAACCAGAGATCAAATTGCCGAAATCCATTGGATCATAGATAAAGCAAAATAATTGCAGAAAATATCTACTTCTGTTTCATTGACTATGTTTTTTTTTCATTTTACTTTATTATTATTATTTTTTAAATTTTCTTTACTTTATTGTGTTGGTTTTGCCATACAATGACATGAAACTGCCATGGGTTTACATATGCTACCCCTCCAGAACTCCCCTCCCTCCTCCCTCCCGATTCCCTCCCCCTGGGACATCTCCGTGCACCAGCCCCGAGCATCAACCCTGGGATGGCGATTGATTTCACATATGATAATTAACATGTTTCAATGCCATTCTCCCATTTCATCCCACCCTTGCCCTCTTCCACAGAGTCCACGAGTCTGTTCTATATATCTGTGTTCCTTTTGCTGTCTCTCATGCAGGGTTCTCATTTGTATGGCTTGTCTGAAAATTTCTGTAAATCTTATGTTTTAGTAAAAGTTTTTTTGTTATTCTAAAATATCAAACAGTAGATGGAATGTTGTGTGTTTTTAAAAATAAAAACAAAAGCAATTTGATGAACATTTGAGAAGAAGAGATAAAGATTTGAAGATATGCAATAAAAATCCTACAGAGGTCCATAAAAAGAAAACCAAAGCAAGGAAACAGATAAAAATGCTAAAAACTATGCTTAGCAAAACTTTTTTTTTAATTTATCTATTTTTAATTGAAAGTTAATTGCTTTACAATATTGCATTGGTTTCTAACAAATACCAAACATTGTTTCTACCAAACATCAATATCAGACTGCCACTGACTATGTTAAATAAAGCCTTTGATTGTGTGGATCACAACAAATTGTGGAAAAATCTTAAAGACATGGGAATATCAGACCACTTTACCTGCCTTCTGAGAAATCTATATGGAGGTCAAGAAGCAACTGTTATTTCCTGACATGGAATAATAGAATGGTTCAAAATTAGGAAAAGAGTATGTCAAGGTTGTATATTGTCACCCTGTCTATTTAACTTACATGCAGAGTACAGCATGAGAAATGCTGGGCTGGATGTGCTACAAGTTGCAATCAAGACTGCCAGGAGAAATATCAATAACTTCAGATATGCAGATAGCACTAACCTAATGGCAGAAAGTAAAGTGCCTCTTGATGAAGGTGAAAGAGTAGAGTGAAAAAACTGGTTTAATTCAACATTAAAAAACTAATATCTGTTCCCATCACTTCATGGCAAATAGATGCGGAAAAGTGAAAACAGTGGCAGACTTTATTTTTTTGGCCTCCAAAATCACTGTGGACAATGAACACAGCCATGAAGTTAAAAGACACTTGCTCCTTGGTAGAAAAGCTATGACCAACCTAGACAGCATATTAAAAAGCAGAGACATCATTTCCCTGAAAAAGGTCCACATAATTAAAGGCATGTTTTTTCCAGTTGTCATGTATGGATAGGAGAGTTGGACCATAAAGGAAGCTGATCACCAAATAATTGATGCCTTCAAACTGTGGTGCTCAAAAAGACTCTTGAGAGTCCCTTGGACAGCAAGGAGATCAAACCAGTAAATCCCAAAGGAAATCAACCCTGTATATACATTGGAAGGACTGATGCTGAAGTTGAAGCTCCAATATTTTGGCTAAATAATGCAAAGAACTGATTGGAAAAGACTCTAATGCTGAGAAAGATTGAGGGCAGGAGGAAAGGGGTGATAGAGTATTAGAGAACTGGATGGCATCACCAACTCAGTGGACATGAATTTGAGCAAACTTCAGGAGATAGTGTAGGACAGGGAAGCATGGCAAGCTGCAATCCATGAAGTCACAAAGAGTCAGACATGACTTAATAACTAAACAACAGCAAGAGCACGTAGATTCTAACCCAAGGTCTATAACTAACTAGTTGAAGAACTTGCACATTCAGATTTAGCTATTCTGTCTAGGTTCTATTCATTTACATTTGTTAAAAATTGTAAGCAAACACAAGAATAGGATTGGAGAGTCTTAAAACTGCACTGCTAGAGTTTTTACTAATTTGTAAACGAAACTATTGCACTCTAATCTTTATATACTATGAAAGGTGAAAGAAACATAGGTGTTTCTGTCCTAGTGAGGAACTGTGGGATGAATGTTTTCACAGGTGACTAAATGTTAGAATGGCACTGTAAGAAACGATATACTGAAGGTATCATATTCAATATGACTTTAGATTGAATATTAAATTCAATCTAGTAATATTTTATTACTAGAAAGCATTTATTATGAAATAATGCAACAGCTATTACTGCTGAGCTCACTACATGTATGATTACCTGAGAAAGTATTCAAATGATTAAAGCATTTGAAATAATTTTCAAAAGTGGTATCACAAACATAAAATTTATTATCTGTGGTGTCTGTACTTGTAATATGGAATATGTTTTTCTTACAAGTTAATATGTCAGCAAACTTCATCACATGCAGTGTTGCTATTTCACCCAGTGTAAAGCTGGATATTCCTGTTTAAAACTATGCACTATGTATCTATGTATGTATCCATTTTTCTATCCATTTATTTTCTTATAGTAGATGAGAGATTTTGGTAAGAAATATAGTTGGTGGTACAGGCCTCCACTGAAACATGAAGACCTCCCACATCATCCTGGAGAATAAAGAAAACAAAACCTTAATTTTTCATATGGTAGGCAGTTTTCTAAAATAATCCCAATGATGCACATTCTTGTACAGCCCTCTCTTTTTGAGTGTTGGATGAACCTAGTAATTTGCTTCTAATAAATAGAAAGTTGTAAGAGTAATAGGCCTCCTTTTTCAAGTTTAGGCAGAAAGTACCTTGACTTCTTTCTTGTACTCCAGCTCTTATCTTCTTTCATTCTCTACATTTCTCTCTCTCATCACCATCGTTATCATCATCTTGCTTTCTCACTCTGATGAAGAAAACTTCCATGTTGTGAATTCCCCAGTGGAGAGATTTATGTGACAGGAAACTTAGGGGAGTCTCTGGCCGATATCATTGATAATTCATGGCTCTAATTTGATAGCTCAAGAGGAATGGGGGCAAGCAAAACGCCATGCATGTAAACTTGGAATTGACTTCTTACCCCAATCTAGCTTTCAGATGAAATGGCAGCTCCAACAGAATTGTGAGAGCATGAAGTCTTGTAAGAATTTTATCTATCCAATCCAGTTAAACCATACCAAGATTCCTAACACACAAATACTGTGAGATAACTAATGTTTTGAGCAGCTACTTTGTCATAGTTTACTCGACAATAGTACATAGTGAGTACAATCCCCTGATGAATTGACTTCTGATGGAAGAAGCTATATTATACTTTTGTGAATTATTCTATGACCATCTTTCCTTTTCTCACACTTCTCTTAGAGCTAGAGTGTACTGACAATAGAGAAAATACAGGCTTGAATATTCAGTTTTCATATATATACACATATACATGCATACATAAACACACACACACATATATGTATTTATATATGCAGTCACTGCACACAAATCCTGAAATATTAATGAATGGAAACTTCAAAGTAAATGTTCAGTTTGAACATGTAAATGTCTATGAAATGTCTTTTCTGTTGATATAGCAAAGCCACTGAGATTTTGAGTTCTAAGAGAAAATGAGATGAGTCACCTACTAGGTTAACATTTGGCTACTATTCTTCAAATTTTCATCTTAAATGATGTGAAAAATTTTCAAATCTAGCCCTAAGCTTTTCATAGTTTTGCCTCAGCTCTTCATAGTTCTTTTTATAGTTTTTTTTTTTACTTTTTTACTTTTATTGACTCTAAAATGTGACAAGTTTCTGAAAGTCTTATGATTGAATTATCCATTTTTATTTGCTTAAAATAATTACCATTGATTAGAAAAGAAGGCTGATAGATTTTTAATCTTTCCAATCAAGTGATGAATATAATATGATCTAAGTATCAGAGTAAGTGAAAATGACTGCATGTTTTAACCTAATGCAGGTGAATGTTTAGGTAAATAATTTAAAGATGTTAAATAGGAGTTTCCTGAGAAGGAAGAAAACCCTTCCAATTAGTTCATTCTGAAAAGGTCAGCTTCGGAACTGGCAGTAGGCATCTTTGTCTTTGGGACTGAATGAAAATTAGCCAAGTGTCTCAATATAATTTTATCCTTAGCTAGTGCACAAAACTGACAATTACCTGAGTATGGTAATTTCCATATGTGCTAAAACATTCCATATGCAACTAGGTAACACTTTATATCATGTGGTCAGAATTATATAAGAAATGAATGCAAAGGAATAGTAAGGAGAGACAAGAAAGCCTTCCTCAGTGATCAGTGTAAAGAAATAGAAAAAAATAATAGAATGGAAAAATTAGAGATACCAAGGGAAAATTTCACCCAAAGATGGGCTCAAGAAAGGACAGAAATGGCATGGACCAAAAAGAAGCAGAATGCACTAAGATGAGGTGGCAAGAATATACAGAAGAATTGTACAAAAAAGATCTTCACAACCCAAATAATCATGATGGTGTGATCACTCACCTAGAGTCAGGCATCCTAGAATATGAAGTCAAGTGGGCCTTAGGAAACATCACTACAAACAAAGCTAGTGGAGGGGATGGAACTCCAGTTGAGCTATTTCTAATTATAAAAGATGACGCTATGAAAGTTCTGCACTCAATATGTCAAGAAATTTGGAAAACTCAGCAGTGGCCACAGGACTGGAAAAGATTGGTTTTCATTCCAAACCCAATGAAAGACAATGCCAAAGAATGCTCAAACAGCCACACAATTGCACTCATCTCACAAGCTAGTAAAGTAATGCTCAAAATTCTCCAAGCCGGGCTTCAGCAATACATGAACTGTGCACTTCCAGATATTCAATCTGGTTTTAGAAAAGACAGCGGGACCAGAGATCAAATTGCCAATAACTGCTGGATCATCAAAAAAGTAAGAGGATTCCAGAAAAAGATATATTTCTGCTTTATTGACTATGCCAAACCCTTTGACTGTGTGGATCACAATAAACTATGGAAAATTCTGAAAGAGATAGGAATACCAGACCACCTGACCTGCCTCTTGAGGAACCTGTTTGCAGGTCAGGAAGCAGGAGTTAGAACTGGACATGGAACAACAGACTGGTTCCAAATAGGAAAAGAAGTACATTAAAAGGCTGTATATTGTTACCCTGCTTATTTAACTTATATGCAGAGTTCATCATGAGAAATGCTGGGCTGGAGGAAGCACAAGCTGGAATCAAGATTTCCGGGAGAAATATCAATAACCTCAGATAAGCAGATGACATCACCCTTATGGTAGTAAGTGAAGAAGAACTAAAGATCTTCTTGATGAAAATGAAAGAGGAGAGTGAAAAAGTTGGCTTAGGCCTCAACATTCAGAAAACTAAGATCATGGCATCAGGTCCCATCACTTCATGATAAATAGATGGGGAAACATCTATTTATTTTATTTTTGGGGGCTCCAAAATCACTGCAGACAGTGATCGCAGCCATGAAATTAAAAGATACTTGCTTCTTGGAAGGAAAGTTATGACCAAACTAGACAGCATATTAAAAACCAGAGATATAGTTTGCCATGGACAAAGGTCCATCTAGTCAAGGCTATGATTTTTCCAGTAGTCATGTATAGATATGAAATTTGAACTAAAAAGAAAGCTGAGCGCCAAAGAATTGATGTTTTTGAACTGTTGTGTTGGAGAAGACTCTAGAGACCCGTGGATTGCAAGGATATCCAACCAGTCTGGCCTGAATATTCATTGGATGGACTGATGCTGATGCTGAAACTCCAATACTTTGGCCACCTGATACGAAGAGCTGACTCATTTGAAAAGACCCTTATACTGAGAAAGATTGAGGGCAGGATGAGAAGGGGACGATAGAGGATGAGATGGTTGGATGGCATCACTGACTCAATGGACGTGGTTTTGGGTGGACTCCTGGAGTTGGTGATGGACATGGAGGCCTGGCATGCTGCAGTTCATGGGGTTGCAAAGATTCGGACATGACTGAGTGACTGAACTTAACTTAAAAAGAAAATTAGCATTAATCAAACAGGTTGTGTAAAGGAAGATTGAAAACACCAAGCTTTTAATTTATTCATCATCAGTTCCTGACTGTCTCAAAAGAAGCCAAATCTTATGCCAAGGCATTAGGATAAAAGAAAAAGAGTGATGCAATTAAAATATATTTAGAATGCCATCTAAATATCAGCAATCACTGGGAAAATTATTTCATACAAGTGAACTTTCAATGGCATGTGTGTAGTAAATTTCTGTCTTTGGAGAACTGACAAACATACTTTATTTGATCCTGATTATACTTTCATGGGTAAAATAAGGTTGGACTTTTGATATTTATTTCTATTTAAAAATGAAGGGAAAAGAAATTCCAGAGAAGTTGTAAGAATTGTTGAAGTTAATGCAGCTAGAAATATTGTAGCCCTGGTTTTTACTAACAGTCTGATTGTAGCCTCTTTGTTTCTAATTTAAATTTTTTAATTGATTTTTATTACAAGCAGACATTGTATGTGTGTTTGTGTATATGAACACATCCAATAAATGTGGTCACATGATTTTATTATTTTGTTGGCACAATATAATAAGATTCTTGCATATGATTTTTATCGTCAGTTTTTGTTGTTGTTGTTTGTTTTGTCTCTTTTGGAGGATTATAAAAGTAATTGGCTGTATAAATTACACTGACTTACTTGAGTAGTTATGAATAAACACCTATCTGGGCAATGATTCAAATAAGTATAATGCTTTCACCTTAAGCCCAGATAATTTTAGCTTGAAACCCATGCCAAAAATATAGTCTCATTAAGGAAGATATAAAACTCATTATCTCACTCACTGATAAAAAAGCTTCTTTTGTTTTAACTCCAAGAAAGTTATAAGGACTAACAATCCTAAAGCAATCATTTTAAATAGATTTATAGAAACATGGAATTAGAAAATGCAATCTGAGATTATTTTATTTTATTGATTTTTATTGGAAGTAGTTTCATCAAATTCTTATTATCTTTAAGCAATGCACACAGTACAACTGAAAACTTAGCTGACATGTCTGGTTTGAAAGAACTAAAGGAAAACTACTTACTAAGTATAAAAATAACAACTCATCATCAATGATCTGTGATGAAAGTGTCCAATGAGACTAATGAGTTAGAAATAAAATATATGTGGTTTCAGATAAATAAAGCTCATGAAAATTTGAGTCTTATCTTGTCTATAAATGCCAGAAGCCCTGTTGAGACTCTTCCTGTGTTCATGGGCAGTGTTTATCTAGAGAGAGAGTAGCAGTGAAACACACATTCAGTTCAGATCAGTTCAGTCACTCAGTCATGTCCGACTCTTTGTGACCCCATAAATAGCAGCACTCCAGACCTCCCTGTCCATTGCCAACTTCCGGAGTTTACCCAAACTCATGTCCATTGAGTTGGTGATGCCATCCAACCATTTTATCCTCTGTTGTCCCCTTCTCCTCCTGCCCTCAATCTTTCCCAGCATTAGGGTCTTTTCAAATGAGTCAGCTCTTTGCACTAGATGGCCAAATATTAGAGTTTCAGCTTCAACATCAGTCATCCCAATGAACACCCAGGACAAATCTCCTTTAGGATGAACTGGTTGGATCTCCCTGCAGTTCAAGGGACTCTCAAGAGTCTTCTCCAACACCATAGTTCAAAAACATCAATTTTTTGGCACTCAGCTTTCTTTATAGTCCAACTCTCATATCCATACATGACTACTGGAAAAACCATAGTCTTGACTAGATGGACCTTTGTTGACAAAGTAATGTCTTTTTTCTTTAATATGCTATCTGTCTTATCATATATAAAATAGACAACTAGTGGGAATTTGTTTTGTGACTCAGGGAGCTTAAACCAGGGTTCTGTGACGACTTAGAGGGGTGAGATGGGGTGGGAGGTGGGAGGTAGGTAGGATCAAGAAGCAGGGGACATGTATATACCTATGACTGATTCATGTTGATGTATGGCAGAAACCAAGACAATACTGTAAAACAATTACCCTTCAATTTAAAATCAATAAACTTCAAAAAAAACATTTTGAAGATATATATATATATATATATATATATAAAAGAATTGTGGTGTTATTGACTAAATACTTGTATGTTCCCAAATCCATATGTTAAGTTCTAACATTCAATGTGATGATATTTCAGAGCAGAGGCCTTTGGGAAGTGATTAGGTCATGAAGATGGAGTCATTACAAATTAGATTTATGCCTTATAAAAGGGCACTAGAGAACTTCCTCATCAGCTTCATTCATCTGAACACAGAGACAGATGGATATCTGTGAACCAGAAAGGGAGCTCTCACTAGATACCGATTCTGCCAGCACTGTGATCTTGAACTTCCTAGTTTCCACACTTATGAGAAATAAATTTCTGCTGTTCTTAAGCCACCCAGTCACTTGACAAAGATAAAATGTGCTGATACTGGTGTTGATGGTACATTTATATATAAATGTTTGAGTTGAAAAGTTGAAGAGAGGTTTTTTTTTTTTTTTTATTCAAGACTATACTATTAGGGCCAAACTTGTGAATTACATAGCATTAGAAAAAGTGAAGCGAAGTTTCAAGAATAAATTTGCTTAAAATTGCTTTCTTAGATAGAATCTAAGTTGTCTTTTTCACTGAAACATAGGGAAACACTTTTATTTATGTTATCTTTTCTGAATTACTTGCATTTTTTTTTTCATCACTCCTCAAATGGGGGCAAGAAAAAGCAGAGAACAAATGGCTTTTGTAGGGGGAGAAAAGAGCCATATCTAAGACCAGAAATACCCTTCAAACTACTCTGAGGAAATGCTAATATTTGTTCCCCTAGGAAATAGGGCACTTTGTGTCTACATATGAGTGAAATCAGCATTATGCCAGTTCATTTGAAGGAAAGAGAAAAGATTTGGCAGCTATAAAGATTGATGCCTGGTTAAACAAGTCATTAGATGGTTGGGTCATGTTTTAAAAAATAGATTTTGCTCCCCTCTCCCCCTTATTAATGCACAAGTCAAGGTAGAAATTTTATTTGTAAGTCATTCTGAAAGACAGAGTGTTCACATAACTAAAAATTTTATTGAGGGGAAAGACATTTGTGCAACCATATAATGATATCCTTTTTATTGGTCTATCATTAAAGAATTATATCTTATTCAGTATTGCAAATCATTCCCATAAACATTGTAATGGGAGTGAAATGTTGTTTGGCCATAGAGGAGCTCTCCAGTAATATTAATATTAAATTTATTTAATGTGTTCTGTACCATCATCTGCATTGCAAAAAAGATCTTTTGCTAAGTTAAAAGTATTGTTAAAGGAACACAAACATAATAATGAAGCAGAGTTATAATGCAGTGCTAATAAAGGCCACACAGGACTACATTTTAAAAGTAAATTAAATTAGGCTTAGACAAATGATAAACCTTTTTGCAAAAGAAGCACAGTTACTCTCTTCAGTCTAAAAATGAAAGATTTGTCCTCTGAAAGACATGATTTGGAGAGGAAAAGACAGATAAAAGAGTTAAGGAAAAAAGTAATCTAGCTAATGGCTCTCTTGAAAAGTTAGAAGTAGGAAGAAGAACCTTGAAGTTGATATTGTCTTTAATTCATGGTCACTGAAGCAACAGGAATCATAGAACTAATGTAGCCTCACAGGTACTTAGAATTCTGCCAGGCCACATTCAGTACTAATGAAAGTTCTTGCATTGGCAGGGTCACAGTGCTAAAACAGACTTTAGTTTCAAGGAAGACAAGGATCAGGCATTTCTAGATGAGAATTTGAAGACTGGGCTTCTGAAAATCTGCAAATGTTACTTTTGATAAACATACAAAAAACAGAGGTAAATTTCTCCCTCTGCTCTCAGTGGCTTCCCATTGCTTTCCTTGTTCATCTTAACACCAGAAATTTGGAGGAGTGGTGAAATATGAATCAGGAAATAGTCTAACTCAAAAGGTCAGATTATCTTTTGTAAACATAATTTCATGAGATAAATAGATGAGGAGAGAATTCTGAGCTGCTGACTGAGAAGAGGTTGTTCTTTTCAAGACTGATGAATTTGATAGACTCTGGACTCTAGTTCCTGCTTTATGTCTGAGGTTTCCAAAATAGCTCTAAAACTTACAGAAAAGGGAAATGTAATATTGAATGGAAACATAGTCTTCTCTCTCTTTGCTTAGTAAAAGGTAATATCAACTGGTGTATCCATTCAATTCATGTTTGTCAAAAGGTTAGAAGAGATAAATTCAAGATATGATTTTAGGAACAAAAAGATTTTGTCTAAAGGTTAATCAAAACCAGACACTAGTTCTAATTCCATTGTAATTGTTCTTTTAGTGTAAAAATGAGATGATTAATGGTTATCCTTTGATGATACAAATATGCATATTAATATATACTAATTGCTTATGATTCATTAACATGTTGGCATTCTTCATTTGAGCTGATTGGCTAATGAGTTATTTAGATTATATAAAATGTAAGGGAAATCTAAAGTGAATAGGTATTAGAGAGCTAAGATCTGGCTTTAGTACTTTGCAAGAATGATTCAGAAAATGTTCAGGATACCTGAAGATAAGGAACAATCAAAATCAAGAAGAGAATATTGGACAAAAGGCTAATGAGGCACAAAACAATCTTAATCAGTACAACTTAATATTTAACTAATTTTATCTGCTTTGAATATCTTATATTAGGATTCCTTAAGAAGATGGAATGGATACTAAAATACTCAACTACATGGTTTTGAATTTATGAGCCTGAAAAACGGATAGTGGAGGATTTATAAATTAAATAACTTTGTTCATATATATACATTTTTTTTCTAGAATGTTCTGTATCATAAAAGTATGATTCACTGATAATTTCTGAAAATAAAAGACTGTGCAAAGCTGGATTTGTAAGACTTCTCAGTACAAAACTCCCTGCACAATCTCCCAAAGAGAAAATATATATTCTTCAAGTAAAAGCTTCCAGGAAAGAAAAATCCTGATATCCAAGAGTGATCTAGTTATTTGGAAAACTTGGTTATTAGAATCATCTTTGCTATAGCAAACTGATATCTTCTTTTTTTCTTTCTTTCTTTTTTAAATATATATATATATGTAACCTTTGGGCACCAGAACTCTGGGGCCATGTAGATAAAAATGCAAGTTTTCTTCCAAGTAATAGAATTTAGCTAATATAAAAATAAATTTCTCCATGAATCTTTTTTAACCAGTGAAAACTGTTTTGTTTTGATTTTTGTATATTAGCACTGATCTATTTTTTATGCTGACTACTCTATCTGTACACATTTCTGTTTATCAGTGTCACAATTTAAAATGTGATGCCTAGATTCAGTCTATAGGAATCATTTCAAGATGGTGGTGCCTGGAAAAGCCTGAACTTACTTTCTCTCGTTAACATAACAAATATACAGTGACCAGTGACATATGAATCAGTTCTGACAGGGACCTGAAAACTAGAGGAGTACCTGCTCTACAACAAAGGAACAACATGGAGATGAGTTTTAACACACACTTACAAAAGGAGCATATATCAAGAATGAATCAAGTAATGAGACAGCTACAGATTCCAGAGACAACCAAGATCTAGGGTAGGTTTGAAGGAAAAGGATCATCCTTTAAATGTGGCCACTCCTTCAAGACCAAGAGAATGAACAGCTTCCCCTAAAACACAGAAACAAACACAGAGAGACTCACAAAATGAGGAAACAAACAAACAAACAAAAATACTTCAAAACGGAAGAACAAAACAAAATTCATAGATTTTAATGACATGGCAATTAGTAATCTACCTGATAAGGAGTCCAAAATAATGGTCATAAATATGTTCACAAAACTCAAGTGAAGAATGGAAGTGCTTTAACAACAAGATAGAAATCATATGAGAGAACCATTCAGAGCTGAAGAATTCAATAACTGAAAAGAAAAATATGCTAGAGCAAATCAATAGCAATTTCGATATAGAACAAATCAGGGATCCTGAAGAGAGGATACTGGAAATCACTGAATCAGAGTAGCCAGAGGGAAAATAAAAATTTTAATGAGAATTATTTGAGGGACCTCTCTAACAACAAGCATTCTAATATTCACATTATAAAGTCACAGAAGAAAAAAGGGAGAAAGGCAGAATATTTATATGAGGAAATAATGACAAAAAGTTCCCTAACCTGGGGAAGCAAAAAAGACATCCAGATCATGGAATTAAACAGATTTTCAAGCAATGTGAACCCAAAGAAACACACATCAAAACACATTATATTTAAAATATCAAAAGTTAAACTATTTTAAAAGCAGCAAGAGAAAAATACTTTATGTACCTAAGTGAACCCCCTATAAGACTACCAGTAAATTTCTTAGCAGAAATTTGGCAGGCCGAAAGGGAGTGGAATGATGTTTTCAAAGTGCTGAAGGAAAATGAGAAAAGAGAATGCTTAAATCAAGAACACACTCTCTGAGAGAGTTATCATTCAGAGCTGAAGGTGAGATAAACCAATTCTCAGACAAGCAAAGACCAAAGGTCTTCATCATCACTAAACCAGCCTGTCAAGAAATGTTAAAGTAATTTGTTTAGGAGAAAAAAGGCCATTGCTATAAATTAGAAAATATATCAAAGAAAAAATTTCACTGCTAAAAGCAAATATACATTAAAGGAAGTAGAATAATGGTTTATAAAGTTAGGATGATGGTGCAAAAATTAAATATTGCAAATAGTAAAAGTATAGTATTTAAAAAAATGTGTTTGAACTTAAGTAAGGGTTAACTTAAAATACACTGTTCTATACATAGATACCGAAGAAGGGAATGGCACCCTACTCCAGTACTGTTGCCTGGAAAACCCCATGGACAGAGGAGCCTGATGGGCTGCAGTCCATGGGGTTGCTAAACGTCCAACACGACTGAGCGACTTCACTTTCACTTTTCACTTGCATGCATTGGAGAAGGAAATGGCAACCCACGCCAGTGTTCTTGCCTGGAGAATCCCAGGGATAGGGGAGCCTGGTGGCCTTCCCTCTATGGGGTCGCACAGAGTCGGACATGACTAAAGAGACTTAGCAGCTGCAGCATACACAGTTATATATGAATGTCACAGTAACCACAAAGCAAAAGCCTATAATAGATATACAAAAAGTAAAGAAAAGCCTAAAGTGAAGAGTCTAAAAGGGAAACAAAATAAAAAAAGAATCACAAAAATAACCAGAATAAAATTAACAAAGCATAGTAAGTCAAAATCATTTTAAATGAAATGGATTAAAGTTTGAATCAAAAGACATAGGATGACTTAATGGATAAAAAGTCAAACAAAATCCATTGATATGCTTTTCATAGGAGACTCACTTTAGATCTAAAGACACATGCGGGCTGAAAGCAAAAGGGATGCAAAAAAGCTATTTCATGCAAATAGAACCAAAAGAAAGCTGGGACTGTAATACTTATATTACATAAAATAGACTTTAAAACAAAGATTGTAACACAAAGGAAGGCATCACATAATGATAAAAAGGGTTAATCCAACAAGAAGATACAGCATAAATACTTATATAATCAAATAGAACACCTAAATATATAAATAAATATTAACAGAAATCAAGAGATAATATTATAATAACAGTATTAAGTGAAGCCATATTATGATTGCATTGTCAAGTCATATCATGCAATACCTCATATTATGAATAGAGAAATCATTATTTTTTCCATTAAATGCAAACTTAGATGGTCCACTCATCATTCAAAGTTTCCTAGATCCTTCTGCATGGTACATACCATCCAAGCTATTAGCAAGGTCTCTTACCTTTCCCTTACCCAAAGATTAGATAAATTGAATTAGCAGGTTGAGGCTTTGAGCTCTGACATCTGAAATTAAATTAAATATTAATATGTTGCAAATTATGTAACCTGAGCTTTTGTGATTCAACTTCTTTGTGAAATGGGGAAACATTGGCCTGAGTATTTAAATTTTTTTCCTTAGCACTCTCATTTGCATCACACTAGTCCAGGTTCTAATTTTCTCTAACTGCAAGCTAACCCAATTTAGATCAGTGAAATTCAAGTGTGAAACTTTCTCTTAGACAATTTGAAGTGAACCTCTAGAGTACCTAAATGAGTAGGACATCAGCCAAGAGATAATGACCCTACTTCTGCCAAAACAAATAGTAGCCCTTAGAATTAAGCCCGCACAGTAGAAATAGAACATGAATAGGGACTCTCTAGAAACATGTGTTAAGCCCCTAGGTATAGTTGTATAAAGTAATTTTAATGCTTTATTTATTTATTTTTCTAGATAATACTGGCCAATAAATTCTGTTTGCGATCTTAACCAATTAAATTTCCTCCATTGGCAACCAAGATTCTACTCTGTGGTTAATTTCACCTACTAGACTACCAGAAACTAAAATATGTTATCTCTTTCTCAGAACTCTGCTTTCTTTTTATAAATAGTACTGGTTTAAGAAATATATTTTAGATCTTGCAAGTGCATATATTCATACGTGTACACTTGAAAACTAATAATAAGCATGCTCTGATGGAAACGACATGCAGGTTAAGAACTGGAATCTTATCAATTCCTTTGCGGAATCTACTCTACTATATCTTATTCCTTTTGTCAAATAAACATGTTTTTTGTTAAATTAAGTAATATATTTTTATCTCTAAAAACATATTACTTCCTTTTATTGACTAATTTATAGGTAAATGTTCTAGAGTTTAAAGCTAAAATCGACATATAATAAAATTCACTCATGTCAAAGTATGGTTCCAAGTTTAAACAAATCAACTGAGTTATATCACAATGATCACAATCAAAATTTAGAATAATCTATCACCCCTAACATATTTCTTCAAAACTTCTGGATTAAAAATAACCAACACTCAGTCCTTTGCAAACACAAACTGTTCACTACCACTATAGTTTAACATTTTATACATTTTCACATAAAGAGAATTATATCATACGAAATGTTGAGTCTGGTTTATTTCATAAAGCATAAAGATATGACATTCATGCATGTTCAACATTGTGGTTTTATTAGTCATGGAATTAGCTAATGTGAGTATTTCAATGACTTTCTAATTGTTTTTTGCCAAAGTTGTATTATGATTATATTAATTTGAAAATTTCATATAAATTTTAGAATCATGTGATCTATTTCCACTAATTAAAGTATTTTAGCACTTTGAGATTGTTTTAATTAAATAAATAAATATAATTGAATTCTTAACAATATTGATTTATCCAAGTGTTGAGCCTCTCTCATTTTATCTCTCCATTTATCTATCACTTCTTTAATTACGTTCAACAGCATTTTGTAGTTATTAGGATACTGAACTTGCATATATTTCCCCAAACTTATGCTTACAGATTTTTGCATATTTAGTTCTAATGATAATGGTTCTATTCATGATAATGGTGCAGTATTCTTGCCTGGAAAATCCCATAGACAGAGGAGCCTGGTAGGCTACAGTCCACAGGGTCGCAAAGAGTCAGACACAACTGAGTGACTTCAATTTCACTTTATGTTTATTAATCTATTAATTTCTATTTATTGCAAATATACAGAAATACAATTAAATCTCATATTTAACTGTATATTTAAATCTGTATTCTTGCAGTACTCCTTGGTAGTTATAATCTATGTTTGGTAGATATCAATATTTGGGGACATTTCTTTTAACACAATTATGCCATATTCAAATAGATAGTTTTTTCTGATATTTTATATGTCAGTTATATCTCAGTTAAAAACTCAGGTACTTCCCTGGTGGTCTAGTTGTTAAGAATCCACCTGTCAATGTAGAGCACATGCATTCAATTCTTGGTCCAGGACAATTGTACATGTGGTGAGGCAAGTCCATGCCCCATAACTATTAAGCCAGTGCTCTAGAGCCTGTGATCTGCAATTACTGAGCTCAAGTGCTAAAACTGCTAAAGCCTGTGTGCCTAGAGCCCATAAGAGAAGCCATTAGAATGAGAAGCACATGAGCCACGATAAAGAGTTCCTCTTACTCATCACATGAGAAAGACTTGCAAGGTCAAAAAGAATAAATAAAATTTTAAAAATTTGAAAAGGAAAGTGGTAACTGTGTGAAGTGGATGCAAGTTACTTCATTGCGGTGATTATTTCTTAAGGTATACACATATCAAAATATCAAGCTATACAACTTACATATAATTTTTGCCAATTAAATCTCACTGAAACTAGAAAACAGAAAACTGCTTCAGCATTTATATGCTAATATAATGGAACAAAAAAACCAACAGAAGTATGAATACACAAATACAATATCTGGGTTTTTTAGTTTAAGAATAGAGAAATGTAACAATACAGAGAGAGACAAAATAGGAAAAACAGACTGACACACATGCATTCACCTAATTAAAATAAATATGAAAATATTTTGCTGCAAGGTTAGGATACACTTTTCAGAAATGTATATGTGTCAGTATAGAAGTATATGTTGATCCTGAACATAAATATCTCACTTCATACAACCTAAAAATTCTAGACATGTATGCAGGTCAGGAAGCAACAGTTAGAACTGAACTGGTTCCAAATAGGAAAAGTTGTACGTCAAGGCTGTATATTGTCACTCTGCCTATTTAACTTATATGCAGAGTACATCATGAGAAACTCTGGGCTGGATGAAACACAAGCTGGAATCAAGATTGTTGGGAGAAATATCAATAACCTGAGACATGCAGATGACACCATCCTTATGAGAGAAAGTGAAAAAGAACTAAAGAGCCTCTTGATGAAAGTGAAAGAGGAGAGTGAAAAAGTTGGCTTAAAGCTCAACATTCAGAAAACTAAGATCATGGCATCCAGTCCCATCACTTCATGGCAAATAGATGGGAAAACAGTGGAAACAGTGGCTGACTTTATTTTGGGGGCTCCAAAATCACTGCAGATGGTGAATGCAGCCATGAAATTAAAAGATGCTTACTCCTTAGAAGGAAAGTTATGACCAACCTAGATAGCATATTAAAAAGCAGAGACATTACTTTGTCAGCAAAGGTCTGTCTAGTCAAAGCTATGGTTTTTCTAGTGGTCATGTATGGATGTGAGAGTTTGACTATAAAGAAAGTTGAATGCCAAAGAATTAATGCTTTTGAACTGTGATGTTGGAGAAGACTCGTGAGAGTCTCTTGAATGCAAGGAGATCCAACCAGTCCATCGTAAAGGAGATCAGTCCCGGGTGTTCATTGGAAGGATTGATGTTGAAGCTGAAACTCCAATACTTTGGCCATTTAATGTGAAGAGCTGACTCATTTGAAGACGCTGATGCTGGGAAAGATTGAGGGCAGGAGGAGAAGCGGACGACAAAGGATGAGATGGTTGGATGGCATCACCAACTCAATGGACATGGGTTTGGGTGTACTCTGGGAGTTGGTGATGGACAAGGAGGCCTGGTGTGCTGCAGTTCATGGGGTCGTGAAGAGTCGGACATGACTGAGCAACTGAACTGAACTGAGGAGGTTGAAATAAAATATGTAAAAATGACTCAATACAAAATAAAATTTTAAAGCTTTTATATAATTATCTTAATAAACTTAGACTAAGAAATGGTTCTTTAAGTAGGACAATCAGGAAGGAAACTATAGAATTATACATGGAGAAAGTCAAATTGCCTTATCAGACATCATCAAAATTAATAATATCTCTTTCATTAAGGAAATCATTGAGACTATGAAAAGCCAACAGAGTGGAAAAGATACTTGCAAAATATATCTGATATAGGTAACCACTGTTTTAGCAAAATGAATACATTTATAAAAGGAGAGTCACAATTCAGAAAACATATAGACCAAAGATTTAAGTTATTCACACACACACACACAATTTGGCATAAGATTAATTCTCATTTTCATATTTATATATTTTTCCAACAAATATTTGTACTATTACAATTTTATTTGACCTAAAATGTAATTACTTTTTCTGTGTATAATGTATCTATTCTAAAATATAATTTTCTTTTGCCTTCTTTTCCTACTTCAGTTTTAGGTCTATACTGTCTTCTTAAAGTGATCTGTGGAGATTTCCTCATTCTCTGCTTTGGAATACATTGCACAGGAAGGAATATTTGTTCCTTTAACATTGTTGTGTGTGTGCATGTGTGCTAAGTCACTTCAGTTGTGTTCTATTCTTCGCAACCATATGGACCAACGTCAGCTGGACACCTCTGTCCAGGGGATTTCCCAGGCAAGAATACTGGAGTGGGTTGCCATGCTCTCTACAGGGTATCTTCCTGACCCAAGGAACAAACATACATCTCTTATGTCTCCTACATTTTCAGGTGTGTTCTTTACTGCTAGTACAACCTGAGAAGCCTACAAGTAAAGCCATTTAGGTTAGATTTTTTTTTTAAGAAAATTTTTCCTCTTTGCTTAGTCTTTATTAATTATGAAACAACTTATATTTTCTATTTTTTTCTTCCACCACATTTCAATTCTTTTTTTACCTGAGTTGTTCCTAAATTTTTCTTACTCTTCTTTATCTTCTTAATTTATGTAATTAATAATTCTCTCTCATTTTTATGTGTTAATGAGTGTGAATACATACCTTTTCTTCCCACCCCTCTTCTTTTCTCAGACTCTCCAAAGATTTGTCAGTTAATTAGTCTTTCAAATGTAACTTTAATTGTATTCATCTATTCCTCTTCAGTTTATGTTCATTTTTTATTTAATTGAATTGTAATTCATCATTTTCTCTTTGAATTTTAAGAAAATATTTTAGGCCATATTGCCTCATTAATTTTTGTCATTTTTTTAAAGATATATGCATTTAAGCCTTTGAATATCCTTCTTAGTATACACAAAAATTTTGCTTTACATTATTTAGTTCTATTCCAAATGTTTTGATGTGCAGTAGTTTAATCACCATCTAGTTATGAATATGTTCTAATTTCTGATATAATATTATATGCAGGTATGTGTATATATATACACACACATGTGGATACTATAATATGTATCTATATATATAGACACATGGGCTTAGCAGGTGGTGCTAATAGAAAAGAACCCACCTGCCTGTGCAGGAGACATGAAAGATTCAATTTTGATCCCTGGTCCAGGGCAATACCCTAGAGGAGGGCACAGAAACCCACTCCAGTATTTTTTTTTTTTCAGTAATTCATAGTGTATTTATAAAATGAAAATCTGTCTATCAAAATACACTTTTCACTGGGAAAAATAAATAAAACAGACAAATGGATCTACACAAAGTAAAAATTAACTTTGGTAGACTTCACTGTGGAGGACAGTCCATAACAAGCTTACCTGTCTTTACTCCCCCAGAGCTGATCATCTTCTGAGTTAAGAATTTAAAAATATGTTTTAATTGAGATCACTGTGCTGATATTTGTTTCTCATTCCACATCATCTTCAGCCAAACTCTGAGCACTTACAATTCTCTGACTAATTGTTGGGAGCTTAGTCAGAAGCATCTGGAACACTGGTGGTGGAAGAGTTTGTTGCAACACTTGCAGTAACTGCTGTGGCTGTCCACACACAGCGATCACATTTGTCAGATGGTCCACTCCCTTCTCATCTTCACCTTGAGCTTCACTCCAGTATTCTTGCCTGGAGAATCCCATGAGCAGAGGAACCTGGTGGGCTACAGTACACAGAGTTGCAAAGAGTCAAACTCAACTGAAGATACTTGACATACACACAAGTCTCTCTGTGTGTGTGTGTGTGTGTGTGTGTACATGGAGATGGTCCTTCAGTAGCTAAGGCAAGTCCAATTATGGAGATCCCATGGGTTTTAGACCACCAGGCTCCTCTGTCCATGGGATTTCCTAGGCAAGAATACTGGAATGGGTTGCATTTCCTTCATATATATATATTTTTTTTTATTTTGTCCAAACACATTTTAATGGAAGGCATTAATTTTCAAGCACATGGGGATTTTTATGCTAAACATTTTCATTTCTAGTGTAGTGCCTTGCAATCAGAATGCAGACCAGGGTCACTCATGCTTCTATCTATGTACACACTCAATTTTATAAGTGTTTTTCTCTTTGGAAGATTAAATTCTGCAGTTTCTGAGTTCATTGTTCTCTATATAAATATCTGGTTAAGTTTTCAAATTTGCTAAAATCTTCCATAACTCTTATTTAACATTAGCCAACTTTTTCTATCAATTACCAAGAAAAGTATCTTAAAGTTAAATACCTAGTACATTGTGTTTTATTTTCTATGTTTTGAGGGTAAATTATTATAATAATGCTATTTTAGAACAATTATGTAGTCATGCCTATTGCATTTTATCAATGGAATGATTATTGTTTTGTCTACTAGTTTTTTGTGCCTTAAGTTCTATGTTATTAATGTTGCTATATCAGCTCATGTGGTTTGAATTTGGTAAGTAATTTATTTTCATTTTTGCAGTGGACCATTTAACAAACTTATGGCCCACCTGTGTCTCTTATACATAGAAGAAATTGCATTGTATATCTAATACATGAAGACACTTTTCCCCCTGAGGAATCTAACAAAATTTACTAATAAAAAATAATTCTATATGTGTACATGTTTTTCATTTTGTATTCCATCTATTTTATGTTTTTTTTCTTAGATTTTTGTTTCCATTTGAATTAGTTATTCATTCTTTCTGTTTTTAATCCTCTACTAGTCTGGAACTTATACTCTTTCTTTCTATTCTTTATCATGTGTTCTTAACATTATAAAATGACACACGCTGTGTTCAGTCTAAATTTAATCACTTAGGGACACTTTATCTTTGACAAAGGAGGCAAGAATATACAATGGAGAAAAGACAAGCTCTTTAACAAGTGGTGCTGGGAAAACTGGAGAGCCACTTGTAAAAGAATGAAACTAGAACACTTTCTAACACCATACACAAAAATAAACTCAAAATGGATCAAAGATCTAAACATAAGACCAGAAACTATAAAACTCCTAGAGGATAACATAGGCAAAACACTCTCCGACATAAACCAAAGCAGGATCCTCTATGACCCACCTCCCAGAATATTGGAAATAAAAGCACAAATAAACAAATGGGACCTAATTAAAATTAAAAGCTTTTGCACAACGAAGGAAACAATGAGCAAGGTGAAAAGGCAGCCTTCAGAATGGGAGAAAATAATAGCAAACGAAGCAATGGAAAAACAATTAATCTCAAAAATATACAAGCAACTCTTGCAGCTTCATTCTAGAAAAATAAACAACCCAATCAAAAAGTGGGCCAAAGAACTTAACAGACATTTCTCCAAAGAAGACATAAAAATGGCTAACAAACACATGAAAAGATGCTCAACATCACTCATTATCAGAGAAATGCAAATCAAAACCATAATGAGATATCACTTTACACCAGTCAGAATGGCTGCCATCCAAAAGTCTACAAGCAATACATGCTGGAGAGGATGTGGAGAAAAGGGAACCCTCTTGTACTGTTGGTGGGAATGCAAACTAGTACAGCCACTATGGAAAACAGTGTGGAGATGCCTTAAAAAACTGAAAATGGAACTGCCATATGACCTAGCAATCCCACTGCTGGGCATACACACCTAGGAAACCAGAATTGAAAGAGACACATGTACCCCAATGTTCATCGCCGCATTGTTTACAATAGCCAGGACATGGAAGCAACCTAGATGTCCATCAGCAGACGAATGGATAAGAAAGCGGTGGTACATATACACAATGGAATATTACTCAGCCATTAAAAAAAATACATTTGAATCAGTTGTACTGAGGTATACGGAACTGGAGCCTATTATCCAGAGTGAAGTAAGCCAGAAGGAAAAACAAAAATACAGTATACTAATGCATATATATGGAATTTAGAAAGATGGTAACGACAACCCTGTATACGAGACAGCAAAAGAAATGCAGATGTATAGAACAGTCTTTTGGATTCTATGGGAGAGGGCAAGGGTGGGATGATATGGGAGAACGGCACTGAAACATGTTGATTATCATATGTGAGATCAATCGCCAGCCCAGGTTTGATGCTCAGGGCTGGTGCACCGGGATGACCCAGAGAGAGGGAATCAGGAGGGATGTGGGAGTGGGGCTCTGGAAGGGGAACACATGTATACCCATGGCAGATTCATGTCAATGTATGGCAAAATCAACACGATAATGTAAAGAAAATTTTAAAAATTAAATAAATAAATAAATAAATTTAATCAGTTGATTTTTAGTTGCCCCCCTAACAATGGTAATATTTCAGAACTCTTCAACTTCACTATTTAACATTAATAATTACATGTAAATATGTATGCATTTTAATTTTTCTATTTAAACTTCACCAAAGACTATATTATATGCAGTTAACATACATTTATTTTACCTATATATATTTACATATTCAATACATTTTATGCTATCCTTTTTTTTTTCTTGGTACTTACATCATCCATTAACACAACATTTAACATTTTCCTGAGAGAATACCTGCAGGTTGCATGCATGTCAATTAGAGAATATCTTTATATCACTTTTATTATGAAAGATGCTTCCACTGATTATAATGATCTAGGCTGACAGTTATTCTCTTTCAACATACTGACATTAATATATTTCTGTCTTCTGCCATCCATTGTGACAGAAAAGAAGTTATCTGTCAAGCTGTTACCCCTTTTAATGTAAGTTTTTAGACCTGGCAGCTTATAAAATCTGTCTCACCTTTAATTTCCCTAATTATCATTACAGTGCAAATTTTATTTCCTTTATCATGTGTGTAAATCTTTGGATTTCTTAACTTTTTCATAAGTTCTTTCTCGTATGTCTCCTCAGTTCTAGATAGTCTCATAGTTCTATTTTCCTTTGTTTACTTTGGTATACTCTTCTTCTAGAATCAGGAAAAGAATGGATTCAGGAATGCAGAGTACATCATGCAAAATGCTGGGCTGGATGAAGCACAAGCTAGAATCAACACTGCTAGGAGAAATATCAACAATGTCATAAATGCAGATGACACCACCCTAATGGCAGAAAGTGAAGAGACTCTTGATGAAAGTGAAAGAGGAGAGTGAAAAAATTGGTTTAAATCTCAACATTCAGAAAACTAAAATCATGGCATCCAGTCCCATCACTTCATGGCAAATAGATGGGGAAACAGTGGAAACAGTGGCAGACTTTATTTTCTTGGGCTCCAAAATCACTGCAGATGATGACTGCAACCATGAAATTAAAAGACACTTTCTCCTTGGAAGAAAAGCTATGGCCAATCTAGACATCATATTAAAAAGGAAAGGCATTACTTTCCCAAAAAAAGATCCATCTAGTCAAGGCTATGGTTTTTCCAGTGGTCATGTATGGATATGAGAGTTGGACTATAAAGAAAGCTGAATACTGAAGAATTGATGTTTTTGAACTGTGATTTTGGAAAAGACTCTTGAGAGTCCCTTGGGCTAAAAGGAAATCCAACCAGTCAATTCTAAAGGAAATCAGTCCTGAGTATTCATTGGAAGAACTGATGTTGAAGCTGAAACTCCAATACACTGGCCACTTGATGCAAAGAACTGACTCACTGGAAAAGACCCTGATGCTGGGAAAGATACTGAGAAGAAGGGGACAACAAAGGATGAGATGGTTGGATGGCATCACCGATGCGATGGACATAAATTTGAGTAGGCTCCAGGAGTTGTTGATAGACAGAGAGACCTGGCATGCTACAGTCCATGGGGTCACAAAGAGTCGGACATGACTGAGCAACTGAACTGAACTGAATGTAGTCTGCAATCCTAGTGAAAACCTAAGTCTTTCTCACTAATTTCTCTGTAACACTATTGTTATCTGATTCAGTTTCTAAAGAAAATTATTAGAATCTAAGTAATTTGAGTAGAGAGAACACTTGTTATATATCTCTGTGTTACTTATAGTCTTGCCCATGATAAAATGATATTTGGTGACTATTTTTAACACAATTCATCATTTCCCCTACATACAACTGACAATAGAAGCCAATATCAAAACAGATCAATAGCTATGTCAGTGATTTACATGAGGTTGAAACAGTGCTTTGAAGAAATTTCATGTTTTTTTTAATCTCTGACTTATTATTATTGAGAAATGCTATTGTCTAGAGACATTATAGTTCAAGAACATTAAATACTTAAAGGATATGCCCCTGAATGTGGATAAAGAAAGTGAGACAGCCACTTGAGGTAAATATATATTTCTCTTTTTTAACCTACACTATGTCTTAACTATTATGGACATTTCAAGTAAATGAAATAGGAAAATCAGAAATGAAAGCATTCCTTAAAGTGGAAAAGATAATGGGTTAAACTATGGTTAATTTAGAAATTCTAAGAACATATTATAATAGATACAGTACTCTACTTGTTCTTAATTAGATTCTTTTAAAGGTTAAAAATTAGAGGCAATTAAGAAACTTTGATTCCATTTCCCAATTCTTTCTTGATTATTTGAATACCAAAGAATATTTAACTGTTCACAGCAAGGTATGCTAATATTGAAATATTATTTGTGTAAAATTATCTTTGTAGCAGAATCCACAGGAAAATATATCGTGTCCCATGAGGAAACCAGTAGTCATAGGTGCTTAACAAAATATTTATTAAGCTGACTGAGAATATACTTATAATAACTTGCATACATAGGTGACCAAAGGGGATATCTACATTTTCACTCAATTTTAACCAGCATGCACACAGTAACAGTACATGGTAACAATGTTACCTAAATAGAATTTAGTTCCATTGGCCAGAAATGCTTCTAAGCCAATCTATTGACATTCCATTACTGCATTGATGAAAGTGCAATAATTACAAGGCACTAGGGAAGGAAAAAATATACAGCCTTGACATACCCCTTTCCCTATTTGGAACAAGTATGTTGTTCCGTGCCCAGTTTTAACTGTTGCTTCCTGACCTTCATACAGGTTTCTCAAGAGGCAGGTCAGGTGGTCTGGTAGTCCCATCTCTTTCAGAATTTTCCACAGTTCATTGTGATCCACACACTCAAAGGCTTTGGAATAGTCAATAAAGCAGAAATAGATGTTATTATGGAACTCTTTTTGATGATCCAATGAATGTTGACAATTTGATCTCTGGTTCCTCTGCCTTTTCTAAAACCAGCTTGAATATCTGGAAGTTCACAGTTCACATATTGCTGAAGCCTGACTAAACAATGTATCTAAAATCACAAATGCACCAGTGGTAAATGGGCCAAATACAATCTTGACTGTAGATTAGGTAAGATATGACCTGTAGTAGTTCAATATAGAGTTTTAGAATATAGGCTTCTTCTTTTCTCTCTAGATGTTCTGGTTCTAAAACAAATAAAAAATGTTAACTAATCTAAAATGAGTAGAGCTGCAGACATATGATACAATGAAGAGATTGAGTAGATCTGGTGCCTAAGCGAAGTTGCCAACATTTAGTGAGTTGAAGCACATATTCCAGGATATATGAAAATCCTGGCAGTGATGCCTGGTCCTCTGGCATGTCATCAAAATGTTTACTTCAGAGCTGTAATTATCTGGAAGAGAGAAAAACAAGCCTATTCAATATAATTTATTAACAACAAAGCTTATTTATGCTTTCACTTGGATAAACAGTTGAAATGGCAACTTGCAGCACATGAGCCTTTTGAAACCCTTTCTATGTTTAAAAAATAAGGGAATATGCATGTGGTAAAACACATTTGGAAATTTAGCAAACTTCAGATGCTTATTGTGAGATGTTTGATGAACTCAAACACAGCTGTGTACACTTTTATCCATTCCATATGGCATTCTTGTATCAAAAACAGAAAATACCTCTTCATGCTATTAGCCTACTTATGACACCACCTTCACTAAAAAAAATAGATCTGTTATTTCATGGCACATTTGTGAGAAAAACTTGCTTTTGGTCCATGAACAGGCTAAAATACAGTGAGGAAAATACTATTTTTAGAATAATTTAATATCCTGAGGATACTCTAATAGTTATTCAAAACAACCCATTTCAGTTTGAATGATATGCTAATGGCCTGTGAGCAAATGAATGGAAAATCTACTGGGATGATTGATGTATCTGTCAAGTTTAAATAAAAATAATAGAATATGTTAAATAATTCTGTCTTTTAATTTGATATCATGTACATTAGCATTAATTGAAACTAATTTTCTTTCAAGATTTTTTTGCTTGGTGTGAGTAAAAATAACCTGAAAATAGAGAAAAACTAAAATACTGAGCTTGAAATAGTCTTGGTCTAAAAATAAATCATTGCTTCTGTGTGCTTTCCTTAAAAAGTAGCCAAAATATTATCATGATAATGCAAAAAATAAAGTAGACACTTTAAAAACAAAGGTAAAAGAAAACATCATTGTGGATATATAGATTCATATGTGAAATTCATGCACTTTATTCCTATATGTACAGCTCTAGAGCTCTTATATTTATCATGTTTTATTTCTCTCAGCTTCCTCTTGGCTAAATAACAGAATAGCAATCTTTATTAGAATTATAATCAATTATCAAAAAAATATATGTATCTATATACACATATAAAATACAAATACAAAAATTATTGTATATATATATATATATATATATACACATGTCTGTGCAAAAATATCAAATGCATAACAAATGTGGAATTGTAGTCCTAACAGGAAAGGAAGGTGAGAATATGGCAGAATGGGATATTTGAAAAAAATAATTATATGATCTAGGAATGACATTCCTGGGCATATATCTAGACAAAAGCATGATTAAAAGGGGTATATGCAACCCAAAGTTCCTTTCAGGAACATTTACAATAGCTAGGAAATGGAAGCAATCTAAATGCCCATCAATAGGTGAATGGATAAAAACAGCATGGTACAGATACAATGGAATACTACTCAGCCATTAAAAGGAATGAAATATTGCCATATGTAGCAAAATGGATGAACCTGGAGATGACCATACTAAGTGAACTAAGTCAGAGAAAGACAAATATTATATGATATCACTTATTTGCTGAATCTTAAAAAAAAATGAACTTATTTACAAAACAGAGATAGATGCACAGATGTAGAGAACAAATTTATGGGTATTAGGGAGGAAGACTAGGGGGGAAATGATGTATTGGGAGTTTGTGATGGTCATGTACACACTCTTATATTTAAAATAGATAACTGACAAATAGAGTCCAGGGAACTCTGATCAATATTCTATAATAACTTAAATGGGAAAGAATTTGGAAAAAGAATAGATTCATGTTTATGTACAACTTAATTATTTTGCTGCACACTTGAAAGTAACACAAGATTATTAATGGACTATACTTGAATATAAAATTTAAAAGAAAAAGAAAAAGAAAAGTGGATGGCTAAAAACTTCCCAATTTAGGGAAATAAGATAGAAAGAATAGATAAAATAAAAGAAAATTACATCTACACATATTATATTACAACTGTTGAGGATCAAAGATGAAACAGTTAAAATAATACAACCTGTGGGGAAACACTGTTTTAGATAATCCGCTGACTTTTTATCTGAAACTGGAGCCAAGAAGACAATTGATTCATTAGGAGCAGTGAGGAGATATAGACGGTTTAATCAAAGTCTGAAATTCAGTTTAAATGTCTTTGAGAATTAAGGCAAAATACATTTTTATATAAAAGGAAGCTTAAAAAAGAAAAAAAACCATATAATCAAGAGAACTACAAGAGTACTACAAGAAATTCTAAACAAAATTCTCTCAAGAGAAGAAATACAGTATTCATAGTTCAGGAAGGGATGAAGAACAGCAAAATTAATATTTATCTTGATAAATATAAAATATTTTCTTTCTAAATATTCACTTTTATTGTGTATAATCTTATGTGTTGGCACTGGCAAATAATTAAGTCACATTTTTTTTTGGTTTCTCGGTGCATATGAAAATTATTTTTGCATTATACAATAGTCTATTAAGTATTCAATAGAATTATGTCTGAACAAAGTACATACCTTAAATAAAAAATGCTTTATTGATAAAAACACTAACCACAACCTGAGCTTTCAGTACAATGAAATGTTTTTGCTGGTGGAGGGTATTGCCTCAATGTTGATGGCTGCTAAGTGATCAAGGTAGGAGCTACTAAAGATTGTGATAGATAAAGCAATGTCTTAAATGAGATATAATCAAGATTACCACATCCACAAAGCCTTTCTTTCATAAACAATTTCTCTGTGGCACATGTTGCTTTTTAATAGCATTTTACCCACAGTAGAACTTCCTTCAAAATTGAAATCAATTCTCTCAAACCCCACCACTATTTATCAACTCAGTTTTTATAATATCATTAATTTTTTGTTGTCATTTCAGCTACTGTTGGAGCAACTTCAACAGGAATAGTTTTCATCTCAAGAAACTACTTTCTTTTTTTAATTTTTATTTATTTATTTTTTTATTGGTTTTGCCATACAATGACATGAAATCACCATGGGTTTACATATGCTCCCCCTCCAGAACCCCCCTCCCTCCTCCCTCCCGATTCCCTCCCCCTGGGAAATCTCAGTGCACCAGCCTCGGGCATCAATCCTGGGCTGGCGATTGATTTCACATATGATAATTAATATGTTTCAATGCCATTCTCCCATATCATCCCACCCTTGCCCTCACTATTATCCAGAGTGAAGTAAGCCAGAAGGAAAAACAACAAAACAGTATACTAACACATATATATGGAATTTAGAAAGATGGCAGGGAGAAGCCTGCATGAAAGACAGCAAAAGGAACACAGAAGTATAGAACAGACTCGTGGACTCTGTGGATGAGGGCAAGAAACTACTTTCTTTGCTTATCTAAGGAACTCTTTATCACTTAATATTTTTCATGAGATTGCAGCAATTCAATCAGATCTTCAAACTCCACTTCTTACTCTAGTTCTCTCATCATTTCCACAACATATTAATTACTTCCTCCACTGAAGTCTTGAATTCCTCAAAGTCATCCATGAGGGTTGGTATCAACTTCTTCTAAACTCCTGAAGTACTGATATTTTGACTACTTCTCATGAAACAAATATTCTTCAAGGGATCTGGAATGGGAATCCTTTCCAGAGGTTTTCATTTGACTGCCCAGATCCATCTGAGGGATTATTATCAATGGCAGACTTTTACAATGCATTTTTTAAATAATAATAAAACCTAAAAGTTGAAATTACTCCTTGACCCACAGGCTGCAGAATGGATCCTGTGTTTTCAGGCAGGAAAACAGCACTTATGTCATTGTACATCTCCACCAGAGTTCTTAAGTGACCAGATGCATTGTCAATGAGCAGGCATATTTTGAAAGAAACGTTTTTTTTTCCCCCTCTGAACAGTATGTTACAACAGTGGTCTTAAAATATTCAGTAAAACATTTTGTAAACAGATGTACTGTCATCAAGGCTTTGTTGCTTCCACTTATATAGCATACGTCAGGTAGATTAAGAAATTAGTAAATTTAGAAATTTACTTCTTAAGAATTGTATGATTTCCAGAACAGTAAATGAGCACTGACATCAACTTAAAGATACCAGCTAAGTTAGCATAATCAGAGTGTCGGCATGTCCTTTGAAGTTTTAAACCAAGCATTGACTTTGCCTTTCTAGCTATGAAATTCTTAGGTGATATCTTCTTCCAGTAGAAGATTATTTCATTTACATTGACAATCTGTTGTTTAGTGTCGCTACCTTCATTAATTGTCTTAGCTAGATCTCCTGGAGAGCTTGCTGCAGCTTCTACATCAACACCTTCTGTTTCACCTCACACTTTTATGTTATAGAGATGGCGTCTTCCCTTAAACCTCATAAGACAGCCTCTGCTAGCTTCAGATTTATATTCTTCATCTTCCTCACCACTCTTAGCCTTCATGGAACTGAATAAAGTTAAGGCATTACTCTGGTTTAGGTTTTGGCTTAAGGGAATGTTGTGGCTGCTTTGATCTTCTATCCAGACTATTAAAACATTGTTCATACCAACAATAAGGCTATTCCACTTTCTTATTATTTTTGTGTTCAGTGGAGTGGTACTTTCAATTTCCTCAAGAAGTTTTCTTTTGCATTGACAACTTGGCCAACTGGTGCCAGAGACCTACATTTCATTTTTATCTCAGCTTTCAACCTGTTGTCCTTACTGTTTATTTTAGCTTTTGTTTTAAAATGAGAAATGTGTAACTATTTCTTTCATTTGAACACTAAGAGGTCATTTTAAGGTTATTAAATAATAACCCAATTTCAATATTTTTGTGTCTCAGGGAATAAGGAAGTCTGAGGAGAGGAACAGATATGAGGGAACCGCTGGTCTGACAACACGTCAGTTAAGTTCACCTTCTTGTATTAATACGGTTTTTGGCACCTCAAACTGATTACAGTAGTAATACTAAAGATTATATATTACAAATCACGATAAAAATATAATAACAAAGAAGGTCTAAATAATACAAAAATTAGTGGAATATGAAAAGTGAGCAGATGCTGTTTTAAAAATGTCACCCATAGACTTGTTAGACACAGGAATGCCACAAACCTTCAATGTGCAATAACACAGTAACTGCAAAGCACAATAAACTAAAGTGTAATAAAATGAGGCAGGCCTACAAATGAAGTAGGCTTTTCTTTAATGGATGTTTACAAATACAGTCTAAAATTTTAAATGGAAATGCAAAGGACAAAGAATACACAAAATAATCTTGAGAAATATAAAAGAAGTTGTAGAAATTAGTGTATCTGATTTCAAGTTGGCATGTTACTGTCATAAGGATTAAAAAAAAGATCAATGGAAATAACAGTGATGTAAGAAACAGATCCATACTTTCATGACTACTTATTTTGACAAAGAGCTGAATGTTAGCCTGAATTCTTATATCACATTACATTCCACATTAATTCATATAAAAGGTATCTAAATTTAAAGTAAAAAAATATATATTGGAAATATTTTAGTGGAAAATTAGAGGATAATCCTTGTGATTTAATGGGAGGCAATATTTTCTTAGGCCATTTACAAAATTACTTAAAAATTAAAAAATAGATTATCAAAATTAAATCTTATTCTCATCAAAAAACATAATTAATTAATGAATAATTAGGCCACAAACAAGGGGAACATATTTTTTTTTATTGTTTTTGCCTTACAATGTCATGATATCACCATGGGTTTACATATGCTCCCCCTCCAGAATCCCCCTACCTCCTCCCTCCCTCCTCCCCGGGAAATCAAGATGCACCAGACCCGAGCATCAATCCTGGGCTGGCGATTGATTAGACATATGATAATTAACTTGTTTCAATGCCATTCTCCCATATCATCCCACCCTTACCCTCATCCACAAAGTCCACGAGTCTATTCTATACATCTGCGTTCCTTTTGCTGTCTCGCATGTTGGGTTCTCGTTACCATCTTTCTAAATTCCATATATATGTGTTAATATACTGTATTGTTGTTTTTGCTTCTGGCTTACTTCACTCTGGATAATGGGCTCCAGTTTCATCCATCTGAGGAGAATTGCTTCAAATGAATTTTTTTTAATGTTGAGTAATATTCCATTGTGTATATGTACCACAGCTTTCTTATCCATTCGTCAGTTGATGGGGCATCTAGGTTGCTTCCATGTCCTGGCTATTGTAAACAATGCAGCGATGAACATTGGGGTACACGTGGCTCTTTCAATTCTGGTTTCCTCGGTGTATATGCCCAGCAGTGGGATTGCTGGGTCATATGGCAGGACTATTTGCAGCTTTTTAAGGAACCTCCACACTGTTTTCCATAGTGGCTGTACTAGTTTGCATTCCCACCAACAGTGTAAGAGGGTTCCCTTTTCTCCACATCCTCTCCAGCATGTATTGCTTGTAGACTTTTGGATGGCAGCCATTCTGACTGGTGTAAAGTGATATCTCATTATGGTTTTAATTTGCATTTCTCTGATAATGAGTGATGTTGAACATCTTTTCATGTGTTTGTTAGCCATTTTTATATCTTCTTTGGAGAAATGTCTGTTAAGTTCTTTGGCCCACTTTTTAATTGGGTTGTTTATTTTTCTAGAATGGAGCTGCAGGAGTTGCTTGTATATTTTTGAGATTAATTGTTTGTCCGTTGCTTCATTGGCTATTATTTTCTCCCATTCTGAAGGCTGTCTCTTCACCTTGCTTATGGTTTCCTTTGTTGTGCAAAGGCTTTTAATTTCAATTAGGTCCCATTTGTTTATTCGTGTTTTTATTTCCAATATTCTGGGAGGTGGGTCATGGAGTATCCCGCTTTGGGTTATGACAGAGAGGGTTTTGCCTATGTTATCCTCTAGGAGTTTTATAGTTTCTGGTCTTATGCTTAGATCTTTGATCCATTTTGAGTTTATCTTTGTGTATGGTGTTAGAAAGTGTTCTAGTTTCATTCTTTTACAAGCGGCTGTCCAGTTTTCCCAGCACCACTTGTTAAAGAGGTTGTATTTTCTCCATTGTATATTCTTGCCTCCTTTGTCAAAGATAAGGTGTCCATAGGTGCGTGGATTTATCTCTGGGCTTTCTATTCTGTTCCATTGATCTATATTTCTGTCTTTGTGCCAGTACCATACTGTCTTAATGACTGTATGGATTTGTAGTATAGCCTAAAGTCAGGTAGGTTGATTCCTCCAGTTCCATTCTTCTTTCTCAAGATTGCTTTGTCTATACGAGGTTTTTTGTATTTCCATACAAATTGAGAAATTATTTGTTCTAATTCTTTGAAAAAGACCTCTGGTAGCTTGATAGGAATTGCATTGAATCTATAGATTGCTTTGGGTAGTATACTCATTTTCACTATATTGATTCTTCCAATCCACGAACACGGCAGATTTCTCCATCTGTTTGTGTCCTCTTTGATTTCTTTCATCAGTGTTATAAGTCACAGACTTGAAAAGAGATAATAACTATTATATATAATTTCTATAAATTAATAAAGATAGTCACGAATTGCTAGTGAGGTCTCATGCTCAACATTATTAATAATTAGAGAAATGCAAATTAGAGCCACATGAGTTATCACATGTCCACCAAAATGGCTCACATAAATGTTAGAGAGGGATAAAAAGAGAGAGACTTCATCAGACACTGCTAAGCTTGTGGAAATGGGAAACCCTTATTTATGGGAAGGCAAAATGATACAACTACTTTGAAAAATTTCTAGTGGTTTATTACAAAACTAAATATACACCCATCCTATGACCCAGACATTTTACCCTTGTGTATCAACTCAAGAGAAATAACAATTTTTTAAATTATGTAAAATATGATTTAATTTTAAATACTATTGATAATATCTTAAACATCATAAATGAATCTCAAAAATACTACCCTGTATTATGAAAAAGACTTTTCCAAAAATCCTGTTGTTGTTCAGTTGCCAAGTTGTGTCCAACTCATTGCCAATGTTATGGACTGAGCACACCAGGCTTCCCTGTCTGTCACCACTTCCCAGAGTTTGCCTAAGCTCGTGTCCATTGAATTGGTGATGCAAAATATATGCATGGTTTTATTAACATGAAATTATGGAAGAGGGAAAACTATTATATGGGTAAAAAAAGAGTGCAAAATGGTTGCCTTGCAGGGGTAGAAACAAAAAAAATAACTGAAGAGTTGCATAGAAAGATTTCAGAGAAAAATAATCTGCAACTGGATAGAATTTTGGGTGACATGGGTCAATACTTTTTGTAGACTTTTTGTATGTATATTGTGAATTATATTTTGGTGGCTCAATAGTAAAGAATCTGCCTGCCAGTGCAGGAGACACAGGAGACCCAGGCTTGATCACTGGGTCAGGAAGATCCCATGGAGAAGGAAATTTTAACCCACTCCAATATTCTTGCATGGAAAATTCCAAGAACAAAGGAACTTTGCAGGTTATAGTCCATGGAATTGCAAAGATTTTGACATGACTTAGTGACTGAGCATGAAATTGTATATTAAAATTAAGATTCTAAAGGTATTGCACTCAAGATAATTATTTGCATGCTTAGGTAATCAGGAAAATTTTCCTTCAAAATTTATTAAAAATGACATGGATTAAATGTTTATGTAGAGAAGCATGTAGATATGTGATAGTTCAATTCAGTTCAGTTGCTCAGTCATGTCTGACTCTTTGTGACCCCATGAACTTCAGCATGGCAGGCCTCCCTGTCCATCACCAACTCCCGGAGTTTAGACAAACTCATGTTCATTGAATTGGTGATGCCATCTAACCATCTTATCCTCTGTCATCCTCTTCGCCTCCTGCCTTCAATCTTTCCCAGCATCAGGGTCTTTTCAGATGAGTCAGCTCTTCGCATCAGGTGGCTTAAGTATTGGAGTTTCAGCTTCAACATCAGTCCTTCCAATGAACACCCAGGACTGATTTCCCTTAGGATGGACTAGTTGGATCTCCTTGCAGCCCAAAGGACTCTCAAGAGTCTTCTTTAACACCACAAGTATATATAATAAAATATTAACCTACATAATATGATTACAGGAATCTCTGTTAAATTATTTAAAAATTTAGTATGATTGATAATCTTAACAAGAGGTTGAGAAAAACAGCAAAAAAAAATTCTAGAATTTTAAATTTTGTTCTTCTTTTGAAGCTCTTTTCAGCCACCACCAGTTTTATTGCAGTAGTGTTCATCATTCAGGAAACATGGAAACCTAAATGTGAAGATAATGTTATTAAATCACCATCTAGAGAATCTTTAGCAATTACTGAAGCATCCATGTTATTAACACAAATTTAATTAGATGATATTGATTGGTTTCTTCCTATGTTCCACACCTCAGGTCCATGTGTAAGAATAATCTCTCAGTCCACTTATTTTAGAATTAAGAATCTGAGTCTATATTCTCATAACCAATGGCAGCATTTAGAAAACTCAGTGGATATGAGATCTAGTTGAAACAGTACATGCTTTGGAATTATGTGGACTACAATTTAAACTCCAGCTTCCACATTTTTGTAGAAGAGAAATAGCTTAGATTTCTTAAGATTATATTAGCTAAAAGATGTGCTACTTTATGATGCACTTTATACTCATTAAAGTTAATTATCTTTTTTTCTTAAATGTACCTATAAATAGCTAAGTAACTGGTACTATCAAATCAATGGAATTCACATTGCATTCATTGGAAACTGGGATTTAAATTCTAGTAGACATTGTTTCAATTATTTAAATTATTTATAATTTGCATAATTCTGAAATTCCCAAACTGGAAATATTTTAAAACATTATGAATTGTATACAATAGCATAGTTCATAAATTAATGATAGCAGAAATGGCTGAAGGTTGATGATATCAAATTCTGTATTGCTTGGCCAGTGAAGAAAATTCAGCACATACATACTTGAATTGAATTTCTGCTTTATCATCTCTAAAATATTTTCCAAAATTTTATAGCTCATTTCCTTCAGTGCATCTTCATCAGCAAAAATGTAGATTCTTGGTATTGAAAATGTATTTAAAACAAAATTTAGGTATAGAATTTTAAGAATAAACATGAAACATTAAAATATACTTAAATATTTTATATCTTATGAGTAAAGCTGTTTAGGTTAAAAAAATACTAGTATACTCTGTTGCTAAAAGAGAAAAATATATTCCCTATTTCATTAAGTGTGGGTACTATGAATATACAGTCAAGAGTGAAGTCGCTCAGTAGTCTGACTCTTTGCGATTCCATAGACTGTAGCCTACCAGGTTCCTCCGTCCATGGGATTTTCCAGGCAAGAATACGGGAGTGAGTTGCCATTTCCATCTTCAGGAGACCTTCCCGACCGAGGGACTGAACCCGGGTCCTCTGCATTGTAGACCTATACTTTACCATCTGAGCCAGCAGGGAAGCTCTTGAACATAAAATCTATCCTAAATTATATAGTCATTTTAAGTTGCATTACATAATATTTAGCTTATATACAAAAGGAATATAATCTCTTTAGGAGGTATGAATCAACAAGAAACAGACTCTATAAGTACAACTGAATCATTCACAACATGTTTGCCTGTACTTTGTTGTTCTTCCCCATCCTTTAGTCTATTTTCCTCACCAAGCAACTGATACATGCATTGTGTATAATTTAATTCCTTTGTATATTTGTATTTAATATTTTACTTTTCACAGCTGTTTTAGATTTATAGCAAAACTGAGAAAAAGGTGCAGAAATTTTCTATATATTCCCATCTCCACACATGATTAGCCTCCCCCATTATGGATATCCTTTTGACTTAATCCATTAGAGCCCTTAACATATTTATTATGGTTGTTTTCAATTACTGTTTTGATAAGTCTAACATCCCTGTATGCCTCATTCTTATGTTTTCTCTGTGTCTTGGTATGTCTTATAATGCTTGATAGGGAAGCTGAATCTGCCCTCTGTACTCTGACGCCAAATTAAATCTCAGAGACAGAGTCTGGGTGAACTTGGAAAGAATAGCTTTATCAGTTTGCCAGGCAAAGGGGATCACAGCAGGCTGAGGCCCTACAAAATGTGTCCCCCAACATGGAGTGGAGTTTCATTATAATGGTTCAGTGAGAGCATGATCAGCTAGACACTGATTGGTGGTGAGGTAAGTGGGAGTCAGTGGCAGCAACCTTTTGGTTTCAACCAGTCTGGGATCTAGGTGCTTGTGTGTGAGTGCTTCAGACACTCAGTCATGTCTGAACTCTTTGCAACCCCATGGACTATAGTCCACCAGCCTCCTCTCCTCATGGAAAATTTCAGGCAAGAATTCTGGAGTAGGTTGCCATGAACTTTTCCATGTGATTTTCCCATCCCAAGAATCAAACTGGCATCTCTTGTGTCTCCTGCATTGGCTGGGGGACTCCTTATCACTGAGCCACCTAGGAAGCCCCAGGTGACTATGAACAGTTTACTGCTGACTTCTCCCTCATAATGAGGATTTCAGTATATGCAATACAGCTCAATTATATTGTTATGTGTATCCCTTGAAGAGGGACCAAAATTCTGCCCCAAGGCTGAACTATTATTACTTTTGACTATTACTCCATTGTCTCC
Organism: Antilocapra americana; assembly: GCA_007570785.1. Lineage (NCBI taxonomy): Eukaryota > Metazoa > Chordata > Mammalia > Artiodactyla > Antilocapridae > Antilocapra > Antilocapra americana. The sequence goes on along the minus strand of ML664078.1, from coordinate 164,040 downwards.
GCATCCATGACTTCTCTAATTAGCATGCTGTTGGAACTCTGGAAAGATCACCAAGGCAGAAAGAAGTCTATTTCCTATAATAAAAGAGATGCGGGACACAGGAAGGCCTTTGTGTCCAGAAGTACTTTGGAGTCCTGCTCCTAACAATAGTTACAGTACCTATTAAAGAGAATTGCTGTGGATAGGTCTTTAATGATGCAGTGATGATGGGCAGGTGGGAATCTGTGTGGGGATAGGTACAATCATTGTACTACTATGATTGGGTCTCAGTCTTTTAATGAGCCCGTACCTCCAGATTATTAACTTCAAAAGAGTTTCTCAGGCTTTTTCTCTCCCCTTAGGTGGAATAGGATGGCTAGAACCAACTGGGATTTAGATTCTCCCGGGCCAGTAAGGCTCTGATAATACTCCTGCAGGTTAAACTCTGATTATTATTATTATTTTTTTTTTTTCTGAGACAAGCCTTTGCTAATACAAATGGAATGCTTTGGCATATTGAAAAAAAATTTGCCTTTTTATCTTCTGTCTGCTAGAAGCACATGGGGATTTTTTTTTTTTTTTTTATGTTTACTGTGGAAATATGGTTGAATTCCTTGAGGTCAGTTCAGTTCAGAAGAGTTGCTCAGTCACGGTTGACTCCTTGTGACCCCATGGACTGCAGCATGTCAGGCCTCTCTGTCCAACACCAACTACTGGAGTTTACTCAAATCAATGCCCATTGAGTCAGTGATGCCATCCAACCATCTCATCCTCTGTTATCCCCTACTCCTCACACCTTCAAACTTTCACAGCATCAGAGTCTTTTCAAATGTGTCAGTTCTTCACATCAGGTGGCCAAAGTATTGGAATTTCAGCTTCGAAATCAGTCCTTCCAAAGAATATTGAGGACTGATTTCCTTTAGGATGGACTGGTTGGATCTCCTTGCAGTCCAAGGGACTCTCAAGAGTCTTTTCTGACACCACAGTTCAGAAGCATCGATTCTTCAGTGCTCAGCTTTCATTATAGTCCGACTCTCACATCCATACATGACTACTGGAAAAACCATAGCTTTGACTAGACGAACCTTTGTTGGCAAAGTGATGTCTCTGCTTTTTAATATGCTGTTTAGGTTGATCATAACTTCTTATCCAAGGAGCAAGAGTCTTTTAATTTCATGGCTGCACTCACACTCTATAGTGATTTTCAAGGTCCCAAAAATAAAGTCTGTCACTTTTTCCACTGGTTCCTCATCTATTTGCCATGAAGTGATGGGACCAGATGCCATGATCTTAGTTTTTTGAATGTTGAGCGTTAAGCCAACTTTTCCACTCTCCTCTTTCGCTTTCATCAAGAGGCTCTTTAGTTCTTCACTTTCTGCCATAAAGGTGGTGCTGTCTGCATATCTGAAGTTATTGATATTTCTCCTGGCAATCGTGATTCCAGCTTTTGCTTCATCCAGCCCAGCATTTCTCATGATGTTCTCTGCATATAAGTTAGATAAGCAGGGTGACAATATACAGCCTTGATGTACTCCTTTTCCTATTTGGAACAAGTCTGTTGTTCCATGTCCAGTTCTAACTGTTGCTTCCTGACCTGCATACAGGTTTCTCAAGAGGCAGATAAGATGGTCTGATACTTCCATATCCTTCAGAATTTTCCATAGTTTATTGTGATCCACACAGTCAAACCTTTTGTGTAATTAATTAATAAAAGAAAAATAGATATTTTTCTGGAACTCTCTTGCTTTTTCTATGATTCAAAGCATGTTGACAATTTGCTCTGGTTCCTCTGAATTTTCTAAATTCAGCTTGAACCTCTGGAAGTTCATAATTTACATACTATTGAATCCTGACTTGGAGAATTTTGAGCACTACTTTGCTAGCATGTTAGATGCATGCAATTGTGTGGTAGTTTGAGCAATTTTTGGCATTGCCTTTCTTTGGGATTGGAATAAAAATTGACCTTTTCCAGCCCTGCATCCACTGCTGAGTTTTCAAAATGTGCTGGTATATTGAGTGCAACACTTTCACAGCATCATCTTTTAGGATTAGAAACAGCTCAAATGGAATTCCATCACGTCCACTAGCTTTGTTCATAGTGATACTCCTTAAGGCCCACTTGACTTTGCATTCCAGAATGTCTGGCTCTAGGTGAATGATCACACCATCGTGATTATCTGGGTCATGAAGATCTTTTTTGTATAGTTCTTCTATGCATTCTTGCCACCTCTTCTTAATGTCTTTTGCTTCTGTTAGATCTGCACCATTTCTGTCCTTTATTATGCCCTTCCTGGAATGGAATGTTCCCTTGGTATTTCTAATTTTTTTCAAGAGATCGCTGGTCTTTCCCATTCTATTGTTTTTCTCTATTTCTTTGTATTGATCACTGAGGAAGGGTTTCTTACCTCTCCTTGATATTCTTTGGAACTCTGCATTCATATGGGCATTTCTTTCCTTTTCTCCTTTGCCTTTGCTTCTCTTCATTTCACAGCTATTTGTAAGGCTTCCTCAGACAACTGTTTTTCCTTTTTGCATTTCTTTTTCTTGAGAATGGTCCTGATCACTGCCTCCTGTACAATGTCACAAACCTCCATCCATAATTCGTCAAGCACTCTGTCTATCAGATCTAATCCCTTGTATCTATTAGTCACTTCCACTGTATAATGGTAAAATTTGTTTTAGGCCATACCTGAATGGTCTAATGGTTTTCCCTACTTTCTTCAATTTAAGTCTGAATTTGCCAATAAGGAATTGATGGTCTGAGCCAGCTTCAGCTCTCTTTCTTGTGGTTGCTGACTGTTTGGAGCTTCTTCATCTTTGGCTGCATAGAATATAATCAATTTGATTTCAGTATTGACCATTTGGTGATGTCCAAGTGTAGTCTTCTCTTGTATTGTTAGAAGAGGGTGTTTGCTGTGACCAGCTTGTTCTCTTGGCAAAACTCTATTAGCCTTTCCCTCCTTCATTCTGTACTCAAAGGCCAAATTTGCCTGTTACTCCACGTGTTTCTTGACTTTCTACTTTTGCATTCCAGTCCCCTATAATGAAAAGGATATCTTTTTTGGGAGGTTAGTTCTAGAACGTCTTGTAGGTCTTCATTGAAACGGTCAACTTCAGCTTCTTCAGCATTACTGGTCAGGGTATAGACTTGGATTACTGTGATAGTGAATGGTTTGCCTTGGAAATGAAGAGAGGTCATTCTGCCATTTTTGAGTTTGCATCCAAGTACTGCATTTTGGACTCTTTCAATGACTATGATGGTTACTCCATTTCTTCTAAGGGATTCCTGCCCATGGAGGAAGATATAATGGTCATGTGAGTTAATTCACCCATTCCAGTCCATTTTAATTCACTGATACCTAAAAGATTGATGTTCACTCTTGCCATCGCCTGTTTGTCTGCTTCCAATTTACCTTGATTCATGGTAATCTTCATGTATAAAAGAAAATTATATGTATATAATCTTCTTGTATAGGACCTAATCTTCCTGGTTCCTATACAATATTGCTTTTTATAGGACTGAACTTTACTTCCATCACTAGTCACTTTCACAACTGGGTATTGTTTTTGCTTTGGCTCCATCTCCTCATTCTTCTGGAGTTATTTCTCCACCATCTCCAGTAGCATATCGGGCACTACCAACCTTGGAGTTCATCTTTCAGTGTCCTATCTTTTTGTCTTTTCATACTGTTCATGGGGTTCTCAAGGCAAGAATACTGAAGTGGTTTGCCATTCACATCTCCATATATAGTTTGTACTATATATCATATTAATTCTCAGAAGAACACGTATCTGTAGGTTAGAAATAAAGGTGGAAATTTTATCATTAATGACCAGTTCATGAGAAAAGTTATTCTTTCTTGTACGTGAAATAGATTAAATCTTTATGTTGTGCCCTGAAGAGCATTTCTCTCCAGTGATTTCTGTACAACTAGTAGGTCACTTCTATCAGCTTTGATTTGTACTGGGCTTCTTAAGTACCTTCAGTTCAGTCAGTTCAGTCCCTCAGTCATGTCCAACTCTTTGCCATCCCAAGGACTTCAGCATGCCAGGCCTCCTTGGCCATCACCAACTCCCAAAGTTTACTCAAACTCATGTCCATTGATTGGTGATGCCATCCAACCATTTCATCCTGTGTCATCCCCTTTTCCTCTTGCCTTTAATCTTTCCTAGCATTAGGGACTTTTCCAATGAGTTGGTTCTTTGCATCACGCGGCAGAAGTATTGGAGTTTCAGCTTCAACATCAGTCTTTCCAATCAATATTCAGGACTGATCTCCTTTAGGATGGACTGGTTGGATCTCCTTACAGTCCAAGGGACTCTCAAGAGTCTTCTTTAACACCACAGTTCAAAAGCATCAATTTTTCGGCACTCAGGTTTTTTTATAGTCCAACTCTCACATCCATACATGACTACTGGAAAAACTATAGCTTTGACTAGACGGACCTTTGTTGGCAAGGTAATGCCTCTGTTTTTTTAATATCCTGTCAGTCTAGATTGGTCATAACTCTTCTTCCAAGGAGTAAGTGTCTTTTAATTTCATGCCTCAGTCACCATCTGCAGGGATTTTGGAATTACAAAAAATATTCTCTCACTGTTTCTACTGTTTCCCCATCTATTTGCCATGAAGTGATAAGACCAGATGCCATGATCTTAGTTTTCTGAATGTTGAGCTTTAAACCAACTTTTTCACTCTCCTCTTTCACTTTCATCAAGAGGCTCTTTAGTTCTTCTTCACTTTCTGCCATAAGGATGGTGTCATCTGCATATCTGAGGTTACTGATATTTCTCCTGGCAATTTTGATTCCAGCTTGTGCTTCTTCCAGCCAAGCATTTCTCATAATGTACTATGCATTTAAGTTAAATGAGCAAGGTGACAATATACAACCTTAACGTACTCCTTTCCCAATTTGGAACCAGTCTGTTGTTTCCTGTCCTGTTTTACTGTTGCTTCTTGACCTGCATACAGATTTTCAAGAGGCAAGTCAGGTGGTCTGGTTTTCCCATCTCTTTAAATTTTTCCACAGTTTGTTGTGATCCACACGGTCAATAACTTTGGCATAGCCAATAAATCCCAAGTAGATGTTTTTCTGGAACCCTCTTTATTTATTTATTTTTTTTGGATGGTTCAGCAGATGTTGGCAAGTTGATCTCTTATTCCTCTGCCTTTTTAAAATTCAGCTTGAACACCTGGAAGTTCGTGATTCACATACTGTTGAAACCTGGCTTGGAGAATTTTGATCATTATTTTCCTAGTGTGTGAGATGAGTGCAATCAAGTACCTTAGTGTTATGCTAATATAGTAGACAGATTATTGCCATTTTTTCCTCCAGGGACTCTTCTTGACCCAGATTTTGAACCTATGTCTCTTACATCTTCTTCATTGGCAGTCAGGTTCTTTACCACTAGCACCACAAGTATAGTTCTGAAAGATGATGTTCATAGGTGAATATATTGAAATTTGACCCACACATATGGCTCAAATCATGAAAAATCAACCTGCAATGCCAGGGAAACTCGTTCAATCCCTGGATCAGGAAGATCTCCTGGAGAAGGAAATGGCAATCCACTGCAGTATTCTTGCCTGGAGAATCCCATGTACAGAGGAACCTGGAGGGCTACAGTCCATGTGGTGGCAAACAGTCTGTCATGACTGAGCTACTTACATACTTGCACATAACAGCATATAAGGACAATTGTGTGTGTCTGAAAGGTCAGCAAGTGAATATTGGTGTATGAGATAAGTAAACCGACCAGATCGATGACAGCAAGCAACTTTACATTTGAGTGTTTGACCTGAAGTATATTACATGAAAAATAGCAGACAACTGTATACTTGTATTCTGAAATTTGAATGGCATAAACCAGCTGATTTTTCCTGACTTCAAGAAATATGTTAAAAATAAATGCAAGAAGACATATAAGGCATCTAAAAACTTTTTCCTAAATGATCCTGCAATGTCAAATTTTCTCTAATGTATATTGTCATATTACTTTTGATCCTTTTATATCTTTTATGTATTATTTTTGAGTCAGCAGTGTCTTAATACTCAGCTAAAGCCATCATTTACAAGACAAATTTGTGGCATATATTTTTAAAATACTCTGCGTATAATTGTGTTTCTTTCCAAAGGATTCAATTTGATTTTTCATCTTATTAATTTTATTGTAATAAAAATCACATAATATTAATTTTACTATTTTGTCATTTTTAAGTGTACATTTCAGTAGTGCTAAGCATACTCACATTGTGTGTTTAGTTGCTCAGTTATGCCTGACTCTTTGTGACCCTTTGGCCTTTAGTCTACCAGGCTCCTCTGTCCCTGGGATTTTTAGGCAAGAATACTGAAGTGGGTTGCCATTTCCTCCTCTAGGAGAGTCTTTCCAACCCAGGGATCAAGTCTGCATCTCTTGTTCTCCTGCACTGCAGACAGATTCTTTACGTATAGAGTCATCAAGGATTCTCTGAATTATACTCATACTGTTTGCAACAAATCTCTAGAACTTAATTATCTTGCAAAATTGAAACTTTATATTCATAAAAATGAATTCCTCCTCCCCTAAGACCTTAGCTTTCTACTTTCTGTTTCTAATTTTGAGTACTTCAGATACATCACATGAATGGACTCATACAGCTTTTGTCTTTTCATAAGTAACATTGTGTTTAGAAGAATGTCCTCAGAATTCATCTATGTTGTAACAACTGACATGATTTCCTTATTTTTTTAAGGTGGAATGATATCAAATTTGACTTTCAATATTCAGGTTACTTCCATCTCTTCTCTCTTATGAAAAATGCTATAACAAACATAGTGTTTAAATATTTCTTCAAGATCCTGCTTTAAGTTCTTTTGAATGTAAATCAAAGGTATAATTACTGGCTCATAATGGTAGTTCTTCTCCTTCTCCTTCGAGAAGAGGGCATCAGAGGATGAGAATGCTGGACGGCATCACCAATGCAATGAGGATGAACTTGGGCAAAGTCCAGGAGGTGATGAGGGACAGGGAGGCCTAGTATGCTATAATCCATGGGATCCCAAAAAGGCAAATACAGTTGGGTGACTAATCAACAACAACATAGTAGTTTTATTCTAAATTTTTTGAATAATTTCCATACTGTTTTCTATAATGACTCTCTTATTCTGTACTCTCACCAGCAATGTTCACACTTTTTTTCTATCCTAGTCAATTGTAACTTTTATATTTCCCTTCATATTTTCAGCTTAGTGTATATCTATATATTTATATTTGTGTTCTCCTTTTCAAAAGCATTAGGTTGAAATTACTCTGAGAAAGCTACATACCATTTGATTCCAAGCAAGTGACACCAGAAAAACATTTCTATGGAGACAGAAATACCATTGGTTATTATATACCAGAGGCAGAGATAAATAGGCAGAGCACAGAGGATTTTAAGGCAGTGAAAATACTGTACGATACTATAACGGTGGATCCATGTTATTATATATGCCAAAACCAAACTGTTAACGGAAATTTTAGACTTACAGTGAGAATGTTGCAGCAGTGTAAATTCATCAACTATTATAAATATATCACTCTGTTTGGGATGTTGATAAGGGACGAGGCCAAGCATGTGTGGATGAGATAACAGAGGATGAGATGGTTGGATGGCATTACCAACTCAGTGGAGATGAGTTTGAGCAAGCTCCAGGAGATGTTGAAGGACAGGGAGGCCTGGTGTGCTGCAGTCCACAGGATTGCAAAGAGTTAGACATGATTGAGTGACCAAACAGCAAAATGTGTGTGGGAGCAGGCAATATATCGGAAATCTCTACCTCTTCCTCTCAATAGTGTTCTCAATGGAGACTAAAATTGCTCTGAAAAAAATAAAGTTTTCAAAATTGCATTAAAACTGCAATTAATTTCATTTTTAGTAAAAGTTTCTGTTTATATGCCTCTAAATATGACTTCTATAAGATTTTATATTTCAATTAATATTATAATTTTAAGTAATTTTCAATTACAGTTTGTATGACCCATAAGTCACAAGGAGATTTTTTAATTAACATTTCTAAATGCTCACAATTGTATTTTTATTATGGATTTGATCATTGCCTAGTTTGTTTACAGATTGTGACACACATAACTGTATTATTTCTGTCCATGATCTAACGCAATCACATTTTGTAAAAGCTGCAAATAATCACAACTCTCTTAAACACACTTGTGGAGAAAGAGAAATATCAAAGCTACCCACTCCCTATCTTCATATTACACTGAAATTCATTTACCATATGATATTTGGAGATAAAAATGATGCAAGAGCTCTTGTGACATTGTGTGAAATAATTTATTGATTTAGTATTATCATGGATAGTAAAAATTGGAAAGTGAATATAAAATATAATTACAGGTCATTAGGACCAGTGTCTTCATATACAGATGAGTAAACTTAGATTTGGAATCTATTAAATCACTTGTCTGGTGCCACATAGGAAGTTAGTGGATAAGAGGAGGTGGGACTCCAATCCCTTTACCATTATTTAATGTCTTCTCTATGTTACCAAAAGGGAACTTTAAAGATCACCTCATCATTGACCATGAAAATGAAATATAACCTAAAATAAAACATAATTTATGTTTCAAATTCAGAGTACAGAAATCCTTCAGGAAGCAGGGTCAGTATTATATATACACAAATTATGCAGTTTCTTTTGTGGTTTGAAAAGAATGACATTAGAAAAGACTTTTGTATCCGCCAATATATCTATATGGTTTCCTGAACACAGTTAACTTTATCACTCATAATTCATTCTTTGGCTTTAAACAGAGGCCTCCTTACTTCTAATATTTTTAAATGTAAGTGTTTCTGTAGCATATTAAAGGATTTCACCTTAACTTTCTTAACTGAGTTTTATCACATACTTTTTAGGAGAAGGTAGAAGGACCATGAAAGTGGGAAAATTTTACAGTATTAAGTGAGACTTGATGATGAAACCTGCCATTCACTTTAAATTGTCCACTGCAGAGGCTGTGTTCTGGAATTAGGAAACTAGTGCAGATTTACAAGTGAAGTTTCTTATATGTTGTACTTACTGGTGCTGTGTTTTAATCTGCTTTTGATGTAAGTCTTCATGTTTCCCTCCACTGGAAACAACATCAGACCCTCTGGTATTTTATAAATTTTTTTTCCTTTTGCTCACAGATAAGGAGTTCAAAGAGATATAAAATATATCTTCAGAGGGCTTCTCTCTACTGTTTTAACAGTCTTGTCTTCAATCATCTGATTGCAAAATGATATAGAGAGAAATTTATCTTTTATTTCACTACATATCATTCTTGATATATATATATATTTTTTAATTGATAATCTCGTCCTTCTCGATCAATAAATTTTGATTTCTGACTTCTCAGAAATCAATATCTGCTTCTTCAGTCTATTTTTTCCTTAATGGCACTGAGAGGTTAATTGATATGGCCAGTGCCATGGGGTGAGAAATCTGCTAAGTTCTAAGAAATCTTGTTGCTTTTCAATCGCTAAGTCTTGTCGGATTCTTTGTGATCCTCTGGACTGCAATTCACCAGTTTGTCTGTCGTCCACTATCTCCCTGAATTTGCTCAAATTCTGTCCTTTGAGTTGGTGATATTCCTTAACCATCTCATCCTCTGCTGCCTTCTTCTTTTGCCTTCAATATTTCCTAACATTAGGGTCTTTTACAATGAGCTGGTGCTTCACATCAGGTGGCCAAAGTATTGAAGCTTCAGCTTTAGCATCTGTTCTTTCAATTAATATTCAGGTTTGATTTCTGTTTGGATTGGCTGGCTTGATTTCCTTACAGTCCTGGGAACTTCACGAGTCTTCCACAGGACCACAATTTGAAAGCATCAATTTTTCAGCACTCAACCTTCTTTTTGGTCCAACTATCATGTCAGTACATGACTACTGAAAAATGTATAGATTTGACATATGGACATTTGTCAGCAAACTAATGTCTCTGCTTTTTAATATGCTGTCTAAATTTTTCATAGCTTTTCTTCCAAAATCAAGTCTTTTAATATCACAGCTGCAGTCACTGAGTGCAATGATTTTGGAGTCCAGGAAAATAAAATTTGTCACTGCTTCCAGTTTTCCCTGCTTAGGTTAGTAGGGGTTTGAAGTACATCTGCTTGCTTCTGCAGCACTTTATATTCCATTATGCTTTAGTTTTTATTAGCTCTGAAGTTTTAATAAGCATATTCTAAATCATCAAGTCTTGGGTTAGACCTGATATTCTACGTTTTATAACACTCTTCTGCTATTCTAAAGCAGGAACTTAAAGTTCGTTATACAGTGGCTCTTGTATAAGTCACATATTAGGAATAACTGGAAGCCTTTTAAAAATTTCCTGTTAAATCTGAGGTGGGTCCCAGGCTTCGGTAATTTTTCCAAATCTTCTATTGTTGTTGTTCAGTGGCTAAGTCATATCCAACTCTTTGCAACCCTATGGACTGCAGCATGATAGGCCTCCCTGTCCCTCAGTTCAGTTCAGTTCAGTCTTCACTCATGTCCGACTTTTTGTGACCCCATGGACTGCAGCACACCAGACTTCCCTGTCTGTCATCAACTCCCAGAGCTTGCTCAAACTCATGTTCATCAAATCAGTGATGCCATCCAACCATCTCATCCTCTGTTGTCCCCTTCTCTTCCTCCTTTCAATCTTTCCCAGGATCAGGGTCTTTTCTAATGAGTCAGTTCTTCTCATTAGGTGGCTGAAGTATTGGAGTTTCAGCTTCAGCATCAGTCCTGATTTACTTCAGGATGGACTGGTTGAATCTCTTTGCAGTCTAAGGGACTCTCAAGAGTCTTCTCCAACACTATAGTTCAAAAGCATCAATTCTTTAGCACTGAGCTTTCTTTATCCCTGACCTTCATTATCCCCCAAAGTTTGTCCAAGTTCATGTTCACTGTGATGATGACCCAACCATTTCATCCTCTGCCACCCTCTTTTGCCTTCAGTCTTTCCCAGCATCAGGGTCTTTTTCATTGAGTTGACTGTCCACATCAGGCTGCCAAAGTAGTAGATTTAATGGTCATCTGAATTAAATTAGCCCATTCCCATCCATTTTAGTTCACTGAATCTTAAGATGTCAATGTTTACTCTTGTCACTTCCTGCTTGACCACTTCCCATTTACTTTTATTCATGGACCTAACATTACAGGTTCCTATGCAATATTGTTGTTTACAGCAACAGATTTTATTTTCACCACCAGATATATCCATAATTGAACATTCACTTCTGATTTGGTTTTCATTTTGCTTTGTTCTTTCTGAAACTATTAATAACTGCCCTCCACTCTTCCCTAGTAGTATATCAGACAGCTTCCAACCTGGGGGGGCTCATATTTGGGTGTCTTTTTTTTTTTTGCCTTTTTATACTGTTCATGGGGTTCTCATGGCCCATTGAGTAATTTGCCATTTTCTCCTCCAGTGGACCATGTGTTGTCAGAACTCTCCACTATGACCTGTCTTGAATGGTATGGCTCATAGCTTCATTGAGTTACACAAGCCCCTTTGCCAGGACAAGACAATGAGTGATCCACTAAAAGGGAATAAAGCTCCTGAAGATACGCTAACTGAGTGTAAGGATGACAGTAATTAGTATTAGAAATTCAATGTTTCTTCAAAACCCATGTCAGGTCTAAACCTTTACTAGCCTTTCCTTGATAAATCTCTTCTGTTTATTATGTTTTTCACTTTTCTCCCACTGTCTTGGTGATTTGAAATACCTTCTAGTCAGTGACTTTTTAAATTAAGTCTTTTATAACTTATCCTCAAAACACAAGTCTCTTAGACCTATTTTTTAATTTCCCCAGGGCATTTAGATCATTACCCCCATTTTCCATATACTGACCTCGGGACTTTGACCTTCTGATAAATAAAGGTGTTAACAGACACACCTTGATATATACATAAGATAATCCCCTTCACTTTTGTTTATTTGTTTTAACAATAATCATACAATATTGGCTTAAAAAAAATTGGGAAGGAGTATAGGTTTCAAAGAAGGTAATGCTATTTGTGGGCTGAAAGCTGAACCAGTTCAGGACTAGCCATGAGGGTTCTAACTATGATGTTTGAAACTATTTTCAAGAAATCTAGCTAATTATTTGCTCATGTTTAGACTTTTCAGTGGAATATCTAACTTTACCAGGGACAACATAATCTTATGTTAGAGCTCATTTCTTCTTTTGTAGTTATTGCATAAATATCCCACAGACATGTTCAATTAGTCCATATTTGCAACAATATCTCAGGCAGCATGATGGAATCTCATTTTCCTTTAACATTACAAATATTTTTTTTTGTTTTTCTACACTGCTATTTCATTCTTTTCCTACTTTCATATTTTTTCACGAAAACATATATTGTGCTTATGCTAACCTGCATAAAACACACACATACACAGCATTTAAATTATTATAATTTATTAAAGTACATTCAAGTTTCAAATCATTATTGTCAGTTGTACTTGTCAGCTTGGGCTACCATAACAAAATAAAATAGTCTGTGTAGCTTAAACAATAGAACCATATTTTGTTTCAGGTCTGAAAGCTGAAAGTCTGAAAGCATAGCACAGTTCTGGTGAGAGATCTCTTCCCAGCTTGCAGATGGCTACCTGTGCTTGCTGGTTATTATATGGCAGAGAGAGAGAATTCCCCTCAATTCAGTCCCATAGGATCCCATCCCCATCCTTATTGCCTCCTCTAATCTTATTTACCACCTATAAGCCCTAAATTCAAATACAGTCACTTGGAAGTTAGGATGTCAACATATGAATTGAGGGTAGGGCACAATTCAGTCCATAGCAATTGTCAAGTAGGCCACTTGACATGGAAATAACCCTCCCTAACACTATTTCAGTTCAGTTGCTCAGTTGTATTCAATTCTTTGCAACACCATGAATTGCAGCACGCCAGGCCTCCCTGTCCATTACCAACTGCCGGAGTCTACCCCCAAAATTAAAGAGGCCATCAAGTCGGTGATACTATCAAGCCATCTCATCCTGTGTCGTCCCACTATCCTCCTGCCCCCAATTCTTCTCAGCATTAGACTCTTTTCCAATGTGTCAACTCTTTGCATGAGGTGGCCAAAGTATTGGAGTTTCAGCTTCAACATCAGTCCTTCCAGTGAACAGTCAAATTGATCTCCTTTAGGATGGGTGGGATGGAGCTTCTTGCAGTCCAATGGACTCTCAAGAGTCTTCTCCAACACCACAGTTCAAAAGCATCAATTCTTCAGTGCTCAGCTTTCTTTATGGTCCAACTCTCACATCCATACATGACCACTGGAAAAACCATAGCCTTGACTAGATGGACCTTTGTTGGCAAAGTAATGTCTCTGCTTTTCAATATGCTATCTAGGTTGGTCATAACTTTCCTTCTAAGGGGTAAGCGTCTTTTAATTTCATGGCTTGCAATCACCATCTGAAGTGATTTTGGAGCCCAGAAAAAATAAAGTCTGACACTGCTTCCACTGTTTCTCCATTTCCATGTCCACTTGTTTCCCATGATGTGATGGGACCAGATGCCATGATCTTAGTTTTCTGAATGTTGAACTTTAAGTAAAGTTTTTCACTCTCCTCTTTCACTTTCATCAAGAGGCTTTTTAGTTCCTCTTCACTTTCTGCCATAAGTGTGGTTTCATCTGCATATCTGAGGTTATTGATATTTCTCCTGGCAATCTTGCTTTCAGCTTGTGCTGAATCCAGCCCAACGTTTCTCATGATGTACTCTGCATACAAGTTAAATAAGTGGGGTGACAATATACAGCCTTGACATACTCCTTTTCCTATTTGGGACCAGTCTGTTGTTCCATGTCCAGTTCTAACTGTTGCTTCCTGACCTGCATACAGGTTTCTCAAGAGGCAGGTCAGGTGGTCTGGTATTCACATCTCTTTCAGAATTTTCCATAGTTTATTGTGATCCACACAGTCAAAGTCTTTGGCATAGTCAATAAAGCAGAAATAGATGTTTTTCTGGAACTCTCTTGCTAACTCATGTGATAACTCTACAGAGTTATACAGACTTTTCATGTTATAAATAGTGATCTTATATTTGAAGCCCATAAGAACACCACTGAGACCTTGACAAATGAAGAAATCAGGAGTAGGGGCAGAATTCTGAGGGTACCAATGAACCTTGTTTCCTGCTTTATAACATAAAACTAGTGCTCAGTAGCTCAGAGGTGTCTTAATCTTTATGACCCCATGGATTGTAACCCACCAGGCTCCTCTGTTCACAGAATTTTCCAGACAAGAATACTAGAGTGGGTTGCCATTTTCTTCTTCTAGGCATCTTCTTGACCCAGGGATCAAACCTGCATCTCTTTCTTTGGAAAGCAAGGTTTTCCTCACTAGCACCACCTAGAAGAATTTTCAGATAGCCCAACAGTCTCAAGAACTGAAAAAAAGATAGAGAAGGAGAAAAATTTAGGGTATTCATGACCCTTGGTTCACCCTTTGGTTTACAAGATTTGACTTTGAGTATAAAAAAAAGTTGACTCCTTTTCTTTATGTAGACCAATCTTTGGCAAACATTGTCAACATAGTTTCTCCCATAACTTAAAAGTTGGAGGTTCTAAGGTTTAGTGTTGGATTCCCCTGATAGCTCATCTGGTAAAGAATTCACCTGCAATGCAAGAGACCCCGGTTCAATTCCTGGGTCAGGAAGATCCCCTGGAGAAGGGGTAGACTACTCACTCTGGATTCTTGAATTTCCTTGGTGGATGGTAAAGAATCTGCCCACATTGTGGGATACCTGTGTTGGATTCCTGGGTTGGGAAGAACATCTGGAGAAGGCAACAGCTACTCACTCCAGTATTAAGGCTTTATATTAAGGATTAATATTAAATCTTCAGCTTCATTTATTAGCTTAAAATTAAATTAATCTTTTAATAGCCTTGAAATATGTGCATGCATACATTATTAACTAACATTAGGAATTACTTTATATTTGAACTTTGTAGAAAAAGAAAAAATGATAATTGTGCCTAACTCAAACTTTGATGCTTGACTTTGATAAGGAGAATAATTTCAAGGTAGGATATGAAATTCATTCTTTCCTTTGCAATTTTGACCTAAATCAAATTGTTGAAATGTAACTTATAAGGAAATTGGCTTTGGAAAAGTGAGTTTTACTTTATGTTGCCTTGTGATACTAAGATTCATTTAGATAGCTAATGTAGAATGAGTAAAAAAAAAAAAAAGAAACAAGGGGAGAAAAAACTTTCTAATATCTTTTTTATATCTGGTTGCCATGAAATGTATTACATATCATTAGATATTGGGAGGTTTAGCAAATATACATTGAATTAATTTGTCTGAATTAGAGACAAACTAATCACATAAAGAGTGTCCATTTTACTTGAATATTTTTAGTAGATAGCAAAATGCATAAAATATAATTTTTTCTTTAAAGAAAATTGAAAAAACAAAGCTATTACAGGAGAATAATAACAAACTATATCACAATATATTATTAAACAAGTACAGTGAGAATTTTAACTTGTGGAAGGCTTAATGGAAAATTAGTAGCTTTAGATTACAATCAGATGACAAGGAGAATTTACATAGGAGAGTATGGAGTGATGTAGGGGGGATAGAAATATCAAAGCAAGCAATAATTAAATAGTTAAGAAATCAGGTTGCAGAGAGGGCTCACACTGGTGTATAGTGAGACTAGATAAAATAAATAGAACCTAGTGTGAGGTTTTGGTTATGTTTTTACTTCTCAATCAGTATTCTCCATGGCCATTTTGTATAACTTCTACAAGTTGACTTGTGTGACCCTCATTGAAATTCCTGTGTCGGATAGATTTTGCCAGTTCTGCTCAGCTTATCTGAAATATTTTTTTCTGTATTTTTGGTCCCTTTTCCTAGGGTTCTTGTTATTTTGGTTAACAAACTGGGTTTCTACTATTTCTTCACCTCTGTCCATTTACTTGGTCCAGGGGAAGACATAGGATCCAGATTTGCCTCTAAAATTATAAACTAGGATTCAGAGAATAATTATCATCTCTATGTTGGTTAATATGAAGAATAATTACAATTCAGAAGTTTGAGGATAGCTATCTAATGTGGATAGAGAAGTATTAGAAAATTATTATCTGATGGAGCAGACTGAAGTCAAGGTGAAAGGAAACACTAGAAGTTCAAAGAAATGGCCAGGTCTTAAATTTTTTGCAGTCCATATTCTCTCTCCTGCCCTCCCTTCTTTTCCCCCATCTTTCCTTCTATCCATCCTTCTTTCCTCACTCCTTCCCTTCCTTCCTTCCCTTTTTCTTTCTTTCTTCCACTTCACTATCTAATTTAGATAGTTTCTGTAACATGGATCTAGAAGTAAATTATGGATGAGAATCCTGATGTTGTGGTATAATTCATTTTAGTAGTACTGTGTTTCCTTTAACTATACCACTTTCAGCCAAAATCAAATATAATGTACTATGAATCATATAACATTCTAACTCAGTCAAATAATGGAACTATAAGAACTAAAGAAAGTTAAGTACTGTAAAAAGTATAGAAAATCAATTTGGTTGGGAATATTAAAAGATACTTGCTTCTTGGAAGAAAAACAATGACAAATGTACACAATATATTAAAAAACAGAGACATCACTTTGCTGACAAAGGTCCATCTAGTCAAAGCTATGGTTTTTTCAGTAGTTATGTATGGATGTGAGAGTTGGACCATAAAGAAGGTTAAGCATCAAAGAACTGATGCTTTGAATCATGGTGCTGAAGAAGACTCTCGAAACAGTGAGGAGGTCAAACCAATCAATCTTACAGGAAATCAACACTGACTATTCATTGGAAGGACTGATGCTGAAGCTGAACCTCCCATACTTTGGCCACCTGTTGCAAAGAGCTGACTCACTGGAAAAGGCCCCCATGATGGAAGTCAGTGAGGGTAGGAGAAGAAATGAACAACAGAGAATGAGATGGTTGGCATCATAGACACAGTGGACATAAGTTTGAGCAAACTCTGAAAGATAGTGAAGGAGAGGGAAGCCTGGTGTACTGCAGTCCATGGGGCAGCGAAGAGTCAGATATGATTAGTAACTGAAAAACAACAACAAGTCATTCTGGTCACACATTGTGATTCATTGGAGTATCTACAACAAAAAGTAAGGAAACTAATTGATTTAAAGTTTTGGGTTTTTTTTTAAATTTCTTCAAATTTTCAAGGTGAAATGTCTTCAATTCAGCATCTTCTAACTAGAATTTATACTGTTGGAATGCTGAGAAAACATTTCATATGATTGATGGAGAAAATCATTGTTATTATCCAAGCATTCCAAAGCCTAAATACGATTTATAAAAGAAGTAACATTCCTCTTAGATAAATAATTATCCTCATTTATGAAATTAATTTTCATGTTTAGTTAAACCTAACTGTTTGATAATGGCCGAGGCATTTATTAAAATGTAAAATATCTGCAAGTTATTTGAAACAAAGAATTGGCCCTGTAAATTAATTTTAAATTATTTTGAAAGATAGGAGGTTAAAGATATTTTTCCTATTTGGGGTTGCTATTACAGATTGTTGAGAGTACAGAGGAGATCTGTAAGTTTGAATAGGGACAAAAACAGTGGGAATAGTGAAGCAAAAGTAAGTGTTCTCTTAGGCAAGTGTTAGCCCAGGATAGCACTGATGACTTCTTCCAGAACGTAACTGGCTTTGTCAATATCTCTACAAAGTTTACATAGGCTCCAGAATTATTAGTAGAATTATTATAAGGAAGAAATGAGAAGAAGAAATAATAGAAACCCTCTTAGGAAAGAGGAAACTGTGTACATGAGTACATATGAGATGCTCCAAGGCACCCTGAGAAATAGTTGTGTGTGAGGAGGGGAGAAGGTGGTAAGAGAAGTGACATAAAAAGAAAAAGAAGAGCAGTGCATTGTGAGCAAATTATAAAACTATTCAGACCACGACTTTGGGAGCCAGTTTACTTTTAAAGCCAAAGATATTCTAGGTTAGTGATTTTTACATTCAGTGTTCCAAATATATATCTTTTTCTTTTTTTTTTTGGCAGAAATAAAATAAGTGAATACTCTCAAAAGAATTAATTGGTTTTACAAATGAAACATGGCAATGCCCAAATATAGATTAGGGAAATATATTGTGCTCTCTTTTTTAATTTAACATTAAACAAATGCTTTTGTCTTAGTCTTTCAGAATGGATTCATTTATATAATTTTAAAACTTTGAAATCTGCAAAGAATCAAAGTTTCACATTAATATACATATAAAATATATGCTATTCTTTTACGAACTACAAGGTCAGAAAGGTTCTCCATCTAGCTGCTTTGAAGTTTTCAAGCAAATTATTTTTCTGATATGAATTAAAGTAGTCATTTTATGAAATTAAATATTACAGAAACATTGAATTTTCAAAGATAATTTCCCTTTAAATAGATTTTTCCATTTATGAATATTTTAGAATGTATTCCTAAAAAATATCATTGTTTTAGGTCCAGTGAAAATACCCTCTTTCATTTCAAACTGAAGTTTATTTTCTCAATGAGTTATACTAAGAGCATCGAATTTTTAATTATTTTGATTCTATTTCAATGTCAAATTAAGACACAAAGTAGTGTTTTTAGACTTGTTATTATTGTTTCCAACATCAATATATTTTATGTAAAAATTGATCATCCAGAGATTAGTGACAATTAGGTTTCTTTGTGGGAAATGCCTATGTAACAGGTAGAAGCACAGATAAAACTGTAGAATTTTACCTCAACTATAGAGAAAACACATACAAAGGAATTTGATAATGTTGTTTCCACTTACATTTTCCATTGATGATGTATACAATTCTATGGGTTGCTAAGTTAATTTATTTTTTTGTTGTTGTTGTTGTTTACTTTCTATATTGATCTGTTGGAACATTAACTTCTGACCAAGGTGGAGTAAAATTGACTAAATTTGAACACCTGCCTTACTAGTGAACCAGACAAAATATATGAGACAGCAGCTTTTAGACATTGGCCAAACGGTAGTACTGAAGAGGTCACCTGAAGAGAAAAGGAACAAACAAAATATCGCTATAAATATCCCAAATTATTACCACATTGTATGTATAAAGTTCATATTACATGTTCAGCCTTATACTCAGGAAACAGAATTGATAATTTGGGAAGGCAATTTGAAATTTCAGGCAGAGTGGAAGACAGGAGAGAACTGTGCAGAAAAATCTGAAGAATTGTAAAAAGGTGCCTGCAAGTCTGAAGCTGAGTACTGATCAGTTCAGGTACATTATGCATGCATGTGAAAATAAAAAAAAAAAAAAATCAGCCAAGGCTGGAGAAAGACCCATCAAAATAAAAGACCAATCAGAAACACTGTCAGAGCTCAAATGGACCTACAAATAGTTTGCATTGCTACCTGCCAAAATGTAAAAATCTTAAAATAGACTGAACAGTAGATAGAATATTTGGTAAGATTTTGCTTCAGAAGTGTGGAGAAATTAGTCAAAGACTAACAGCTGCTCTGCTTATTCTGAAAATAAGCTTAGAAGTGAGACCTAAAAATATCAAAATATTTCTAGTGACTTAACTGTGTCTCAAAACAAAGCTCAGGAGTATTTATAGAAATATACAAATATCTAACATAAAGAAAGATAAATTTTAAAATATATGTCACACCATGAAAAAGTTTTTAGGCATACAAAAAGCAGGAAAATATGATTTATGTTAAATAACAATAATAATAATAATAAATCAACAGAAAGATACAGGCCCAGAAGTAATACAGATGTTAGAATTAGTAGACAAGTACAGCAGTTGTAAATATATTCCATATATTTCAGAATGTAGAGAAAATCATGAGTTTATTGAAGAGAGAAAAGGAAAATAAAAAAGACACAAATTGAAGATCTAGAAATGAAAAAGAGAAAACTCAGATGAAAAAGATCCTGCATGGAATTAACAAAAGAGTAGACATAGCTGAATACAGATTAGCAAGTTTGTAGTGATAGCAATTGAAACTATTCAAAATAAAACACATTGAAAAAAAGATAAATCAACAGTGTATCAGTGAGCTATGGAACAACTTCAAGGGGCTTAATATACAGATAATTGGAGATGTCAAAGGAGAAAATGGGTGGGGAGAGGAGTCTTTGGGAAATACTGACCCAAATTTTTTCCAATCTGATGAAGAATATCAACTTGAAAATCCAAGCATTCAACAAACCAGACTTCAAACACAAGAAGCATGAAAAAACTGTATTAAGAAACATCAAAATCAAATTACTAAAATCTATGATAAAGAGACAGTCTTAAAAGCAACTAGAAAATACACATTACATATAGAAGGATAAAAATGACAGTTGTAAACTTGTTATAAACAAATGTAAGTCAGAAGACAGTGTAGCAACATCTTTAGCATATTAGAAAGATAAAACTGTTAACTTAGAATTTTATTATCTATCAAAAATGTCTTTCAAATGAAAGATGAATACAATAAATACTCTTGATGAAATACAGCACCTGAAATAATTGATTACTTCACTACAGGAATGTTAAAGATATTCCTTGATGCAGAAAGAGAATACTCAATGGAAATCTGGATTTAAAAAAATGACTGAGAAGAGGGCTTCCCTGGTGGTTCAGATGAAAAGAATCTGCATACAAAGCAGGAGATCTGGGTTCAATCCCTGGGTCAGGGAGATGCCCTGGAAAAGTGAAAGGCAACCCATTTCATATTCTTGCCTGGAGAATCCCATGAACAAAGGAACTTGGTGAGTGACAGTCCATGGGATTGCAAAGAGTCAGACATGAATGAATAACTAACACTTTCACTTTCAGAAATGGTTAAGTAGATGTATAAAGAAAACAAAATAACATTTTTATTATTTCTAAAATATCTATTAAACTTAACTGATGGTGTTAAAAAATGAATAAACATTCAGAATGTTCTGCATGCTGTATGTCTTGACTGGAATAGAAGGCAAATATGAGTGTCAAATATTTCTCAAGTTTCACTGAAATATAAACTAAATTCTATACCATATTTTTTTCTGACTTATATTTGAAAAATGATTGATGAGCAAATTATTCAGGATATTTAAGTCATATCTTTCATATATTTGCACCCAAGTTGTATTATTTTTATATTGCTAATTGTTTGAACCCCTCTCTTCTTTTTTTTTTTTTCCACAAAATGTTCCCTGAAAGCAAAGTCACTCAGTCGTGTCCGATTATTTGAGACCCCATGGACCATAGTTTACCAGGCTCCTCTCTCCATGGGATTCTCCAGGCAAGAATACTGGAGTGGGTTTCCATTTCCTTCTCCAGGGTATCTTCCCAAACCAGGGATCGAACCCAGGTCTCCTGCATTGCAGGCAGATGCTTTAACCTCTGAGCCACCAGGGAAGCCCCTAATGGGTGAAAATCGTATATTCCAGTTCCTAAAACATGCTAAGTTTAAGGTGGAGAATCAGTCAATAAATAAAGAAGCTGGTGTAAACAGTATAGAGTGAAATTGAAAGTGAAAGTCACTCAGTAGTGTCTGACTCTTTGTAACCCAATGGACTATACAGTTCATGGAATTCTCTAGGCCAAAATACTGGAGTGGGTAGCCTTTCCCTTCTCCAGGGGATCTCCCTGACCCAAGGATCAAACACAGGTCTCCTGCATTGCAGGTGGATTCTTTACCAGCTGAGTCACAAGGGAAGCCCAAAAGTATTGGAATGGGTAGCTTATTCCTTCCCCAGGGGGTCTTCCCAATCCAGGAATGGAACCTGGTCTCCTTTACCAACTGAGCTATCAGGGAAGCCCAACAACAGTATAGACTGCTAAAATATGTCAGAGGCCAATATTTTTATTTTAAAGTTACTTATTTGGATTGGTTTAATTGACTGGCCCATCATTACTTCCAGTTAATTTGTTTTACTTTTAAAATAGAAACCAGGATTACCTGGTATCTAAGTTAATGTATTTATTGTCTTATCTCTAAAGTATATGTGGTATGTGCAATAAAAGCCAAGGAAGCAAGCCTCAATATGTACTAGTAAAGATTTATATAATATGAATGAAATAATTTATCCTAGATTAAATGTTTCATGGAACAATGGCATGTTGTTCAAGAAGATCTTTCCATGAGGGTTTATTTGAATAGTCTTAAAGAAATTTAGTGCCTTCTTTCCTGAAAACTGTTGATCCTTCAGAACTCCACCATCTGTGTAGGCAAGTAACATATTTTGCACTGTGCAAATATTTCAACCAATCCAAAAATAATTACTCAAATCCCATTATTTAAATGAATTTTCCCTAATAGAAGGAGCCATCTCTGGGATTTGATTCTAAGTATCTTAACTGTAAGGGCCAATTATTTTTATGGAAATTGTTGTATAGCCCATCACTGTCCTTGATATTAATGCTTTTAATTCCTAGATTGGTAAAGACATGGAATGGGGATTGTAATTTCTTTTAAGCAGATTATAAATTATAACTATTTTTTTCAAAACTATAACATGATATATAGATGTCATGTTTAGCCTGTCCTCAAATTTCTCAGAGACATAGAGCTTTATTATTAGAAACTTTCAGTCGAGTTACCCCTTAACTGTCAAATACACTGTTATTAAGGAACCTAGGCAACTATGTCCCTTTTGCCATATTCAGCATGTTGACATTTCCTTTTAAATCAGAGTGACAAGCCAAGTATAGATTTGGCAGCTATCTAAGGGATTTAATTAGTGGCAGCTGGATATGCTGAAGTTCTATTAGTCAAACTGAACAAAAAGAGGAAAAAGTGATTTCATTTCCTCCCTCTTTTTGAGAATCACCCTAATTTTCACTTTGAGACCTTCTCCTTATCTGTAAATTATTCTTCCTGACTATTGCATATCATGAGCCTATTTAAATATTTCAATCAAGGAAGGGAATCACACTAATGTGAATTGTTTCTACCAAATATACTTTTGCTCTAAGACTATTTTTTTTTTTTCTCACATGACATCTGCTTTTTTCCCCCTTTACACTAGACCAGTGCTTTTAGATCACTGTGGTTTCTGGACCAATTGCATCAGCATCACCTGAGGAGTTCTTAGAAAAGCAGATCCTCGGCCCAGTCACAGACAGGAAGAATAAAAGAAAAGCAGGCCGTGACAAAGGCTACAGAAGTAATTTATAGTTATTGATAAACTGGATGCTCTAAGACATGAGACTCTTAGAACATGTCCAGAGGTAACAGATCATAATCTTGAAAACAAGGTATGATCCTGAGGTCAGAAAACCAACCCTAGACTGTTTCCCAACTGGTGTCTCAGAGTCACGTGTTTTACGTATCTGGAGGAAAATCTATACATAAGAATATTAGTCTTAGGTATTGATTTGTTATTGATTACTGTTTCTTAGTTACTCAGTGGTTAATGATCACTTTGTTCTTTGGCCCTGAAAGCCACATGAGTTATAGCTTAACTCCCTGCACGTTCACTGCTGAGAGTATATTACAGTGGGCCTGGATTCAGTTTCGGCACCTTCACCTTGGAGCAGTGTTGGTCCCCTGATCCTCACTTTTCACTGAGCTCTTGTGTCTTATTTCTCATTCTCCCACCAAATCTCACTTTCAGAAACCCTGTTTTTTCAAGCCAGTCTCAACAGATTATGAGGGAGATGGGAAAAATTTCAATTCCTAGAAGAAAGAGGTAGCTATGCACACAATCCCAGAGTGTCCGGTTCACCATTCATCAGATCTGGAATCCTTACACTCCTGGTAGGACTTTCACCTTCATTTACATCTTAAATGCCTTGTGAACAGCTTTCCATAGTACATTAGTGTTTCTCTGATATGTACTATAATGTAGTTCTTAACTTTGGTACTTGCAGGGCTAAATAAATCAGCAGTAGTTTCTAGACTTTTTTACTAATCTTAATTTGATCATGGGAGATTTACTCTCTCATATTTAAAGTCAAAATTATCCCCAGGGAATTGGAAAATTCTCTCTCCACCAAGGGTGACACATCACTATTAAGATCCACAAAGAAAGATACCACTCTATTTCTTGTAGCCACTTCTTTCCAGAAACTTGAGAGTCTTCCCTTTAACCAAGTTAGAGAATATTTGACTTTGATGTGTCACAGATTCATTTCACTTCAATGTTTCCATCCTCATTTAATATCGTAGATCTAGTGTTTCCTCATATCTAGGATACAACTCAAGGACTTAGTTATTGAATAAAACATGAAAGAAGTGGAGGTCAGTGGAAATCTTCCTGGATCCTAAGTGATGCTGAGATGTTTTCCTGATTCAATTATTGATTTGCTGACTCCAAACACACTGAAATTTTTTGTTCTCACACATCTCTTTGCTTATCATGATAACCACGATTGCCCACATATCTTATTATTTAATATAAATTTCCCTTTCCTTTCTTCATCAGTTTTACTTTAGTTTCCTAGGAGACTCCTGACCAGAAATTTGTTTTTATTTATTTATTTATTTTGATTTTGATGGGTCGTTATTGCTTTGCTTGGACTTTCTCTATTTGTGGAGAGTGGGGGCTATTCTCTAGTTGTTGTGCTTGTGCTTCTTATTGTGGTGGATTATCTTGTTGTGGAGCATGGATTTTAGGGTGCAAAGGTCTCAGTAGTTGTGGCAATGGGCTCAATAGTTATGGCTCCTGGCCTCAAGAGCACAGGCTCAAAAGATGTTTTGCATGGACTTTGTCACTACATGGCATGTAGGATCTTCCCCTATCAGGGATCGAAACTGTGTCTCCTGCATTGTCAGGTGGATTCTTTACCACTGAGCAAACCAGGAAAGGCTTCTATCAGAAATTTAAAGCTAAAAGCATCTTTACTAGTCATTCCAGAAACTTCCTAAAATACTCTTCAAATCTTCTAAAGAAAGCATCAAATTACAATTTATGGCAAAGACACTTTGAATGTATTGTCTCAAAATTCTTGCCTTTCTCTATTCACATATACTATATTATCACTGCTGCTGCTGCTGCTAAATCACTCCAGTAGTGTCTGACTCTGTGGGACCGCATAGACAGCAGCCCATCAGGCTCCCCCGTCCCTGGGATTCTCCAGGCAAGAACACTGGAGTGGGTTTCCATTTCCTTCTCCAATGCATAAAAGTGAAAAGTGAATATTAAGTCACTCAGTCATGTCCAATTCTTCGCGACCCCATGGATTGCAGCCTACCAGGCTCCTCGGTCCATGGGATTTTCCAGGCAAGAGTATTGCAGTGGGGTGCCATCGCCTTCTCCGACTGTACTATTATATCACACTTTTCCAACCCTAACCAAGGTCCTGCATTGAAAGAACTAGCTTAAACTGATACTAAAATCTCAGTAGATATTTTGACTTAAACTTTCTTTCTGAGAAAATGCTAATATTGTGGCAAAATTATATTCCCTCTTACAGTGGTAAGTAAACTCAAATTTGTCTTATCAACAAGTGATATTGGTGAAGTTTCAGAGATCCAGCATTTGACAAAACCTATATAATGTATCAGAATTGCACATTTATTCATACTCCAAACAGAAGTATAGAGTAAATGCGGTGCCTATAACTAGTGTGGTCTTAATTTGGAGAAATCTGCTGACTGATGTGGTCTCACTTTAGTTCTACTTGAGGTTATAAAACCACTGAATCTCTATCATGATACCCATTCAGGCCCTAGCTAGAAGTATGAGAATGGGTTCCCACCTATCTAGCCCCAGAACTAAAATGAGCTAACTTCTTCTATGTAGATTCATCTGGGGGTGGGGGCAATGAAGCAAATACAGGATTTGGTTCTTCCTTGTATAAATCTTCTGCCAGGGTTCCAGTATCCTAGGATTCTCAATGAATGGATTTTTGAGAAACCATAGAAGAATGGAACATTGTTATTTAACTTATATGCAGAGAACCTTATGGGAAATGTTGGGCTGGATGAAGCACAAGCTGGAATCAAGATTGCCAGGAGAAATGTTAATAATCTCAGACATGCAGATGGCAACATCTTTATGGCAGAAGTGAAGAGGAACTAAAGTCTTTTGATGAAGGTGAAAGAGGAGAGTGCAAAAGCTGACTTCAAAATCAACATTCAAAAAACTAAGCATCTGGTCCCATCACTTAATGGCAAATGGATGGGGAAACAATAGAAACAGTGAGAGACTATTTTCTTGGGCTCCAAAATTGCTGCAGATGGTGATTGCAGCCATGAAATTGAAAGACACTTACTCCTTGGAAGAAGAGTTATGACCAATCTAGACAGCATATTAAACAGCAGAGACATTACTTTGCCAACAAACGTCCATCTAGTCAAAGCCTCTGCTTTGCAATCCTCTATTAATTTTCTCTGTAGGGATATAGGCCTAAGCAAGTCCCATGATTTATATCATGGGAGAGAAATGAGAATCACAAAGCAATACTAAAACCTAACTTACATTCTTCAGTTGGTTGTTTATCAGAAAGGCCTGATTCAGATTTGAGATGGAAGCTCAGTTAGTTATGTGTATGTGCTAAGTCTCTTCAGTCATGTTCAACTCTGTAAGACACAGTGGACTAGAGCCAACCAGGTTCCCCTATCCATGGTGATTCTCCAGGCAAGAATACTGGAGTGGGTCGCCATTCCTTTCCCTGGTGGCTCAATTACTTATAAGTGATGTGGTTGTTCAGTCACTCAGTCGTGTCTGACTCTGCAATCCCTGGACTGTAGCATGTCAGGCTTCCCTGTCTTTCACCATCTTCCAGGCAGAAAAACAGTCTTCTTCCCTATAATATCCAGGTCTCAGTCATAGGAACCTGTAAATATGTTACCTTACATGGCAAAAATAAATTGATTGAAGGTAGGTGTTTGGTTTTTGATCAGCTGACCTTAACATTTGGAAATTATACTGAATTATCTATGTGGCCCCAATGTAATCACAAGGGTTCTAGAAAGTGGAAAAAAGAATGTAAAAGAAAAGGTCAAAGTGATGCAATGTGAGAGGATCTTGACTTGGAGGTGTGGGTTCTGAGGATGGAGGAAGGAATATGGGCAGCTTCTAGATACTGGAAAAGACAAGAAGTCAAATTCTTCTCTAGAATGTACAGAAAGGAATACAGCCCTACCAGCACCTTGATTTTAGTCACTGAGATCTGTGTTGGACTTCTAATTATATGGAACTAAAATATAACCACAAAGCTTGTGAAAATCTGTCACAGAATCAAGAGAAACTAACATATGGATTATATTATCAGTGACTCTTTGCTTGGAGAAGAAGAGACAAAGTGGGGAGGCCTGCTGGCAAATGAGTGGACAGAGGAGCCGAAGGCTTTCCCCCTGTATCTCCCAAGACTGATTCAGGCACCTTCATTTTAATTACTTATATATAATTTCCTTATGCCTCTGTTACTAATTTATCACATGTTATTATAACTGGAGATGTATCTGGTTGCAATGAGATAATGAGTCATTTAAGGACCAACACTATTTTCCTAACTTGCATTTCCAGCAATCATTATATATTTACCATATATATAGAGAGAATATATATATTCACTTCAAGAAAGTGAGCACCACCTATGGGCCAAAGAGACTGAAATGCAATTAAAAGTTTCTAAAGTAATTACTTATTAATATCACTGGTTTATATCACTTGTTAATATCTAGGTTATGCTGCAGTTACATATGACCTCAAACTCAGAGGCTCATTATAGCACATGATTTTTTCTTGGCCACATTACATGAGCAACATGGGTAAACTCTGACTCTACTCCACACACTCTCCTAGGCAAAGTCCAGGCTGATTGAGCCAGCCTTTCTAACTGTACTGCCCGTCTCATGACCCAAAGGAAATAATCATTACTACCCATGTACTCACTCTAAAAGCTCTTCCTTGATAATAACACACTTTCCCTTTGCTCACATTTCATTATTCAGAGAAAATCTTATGGCCACACCTCTAGCTAGTGGAGCAAGGAATTGTAATAACTTCCTAAGAAGATGTAGATAATATTTGTGAAAAACAGAAATACATGTGCACACACACACAGTGCTCTTATCTCCAACCCTAATTTTGCTGAGGATCAATTCAGCTCCAGTCTTGTTAAACAATGGAGAGAGTTCATACTTGGATCACCCTACCAGCACTTGCCAATGGAACTACAATATGGGTATCCATTCTTCAATCTAGTAAGGTGTTTTAATCTAATAAGATTATTCATATTTTGTTATTATATCAATACTTAAAATAATTTTGAATATAAGATACAGGCTCAATTTAATTAAATATTTTGAATGTTTTCCTGAAAAAAAAATTAAATACCGTAATACAGATCTCTCAAATACCTGTAAGTGCTTGACCTGTATATAACTTCACTTTGTCTTCATATAAAATAAGGTGGGAAAAATATAAATAAAATAAAGCAGATATTTGTTTCACAAATGTCTTCTATACAAATACCTGCAAATCCACAAATAGGTAAATTATGACTATAAAGAACAAAGTAACTAAATGAAGGACAATAATTTTGAATAGGAGGGTATGAAAAGACATAGTGATAACAATATTATATATATATATATATATATATATATATATATATATATATATATATAAAAAAAGAAAACAAACAGAGGTTATTCTGTCGTTTTTGAGCTTACACCCAAGGACTGCATTTTGGACTCTTGTTTACTGTGAGGGCTATTCCATTTCTTCTAAGGGATTCTTGCCCACAGTAGTAGATATTATGGTCATCTGAATTAAATTCACCCATTCCAGTCCATTTAGGTTAACAGATTCCTAAATGTCGATGTTCATTCTTGCCATCTCCTGTTTGAACATTTCAATTTACTTTGATTCATGGAACTAACATTTAAGGTTCCTTTGCAATATGGTTCTTTAAAACATGGGTCTTTACTTCCATCACCAGTCACATCCACAACTGGACACTGTTTTTGCTTTGGCTCTGTATCTTCATTCTTTCTGGAGGTGTTTCTTCACTCTTCTCCAGTAGGATATTGGGCACCTAATGACCTGGGGAGTTTATCTTTCAGTATCATAGCTTTTGCCTTTTCATACAGTTCATGAGGTGCTCAGGAGAGGAATTCTGAATTGGTTTGCCATTCCCTTCATAGTGGACCACATTTTGTCAGAAATATCCACTATGACCCTAACCAAGAACTTTCAGATATTCAAGTGGGATTTTAAAAAGTGAGAGGAACCAAGGATCAAATAGCCAACAGCTGTTGGATAATCAAAAAAGCAAGAGCATTCCAGAAAAACATCTACTTCTGCTTTATTGACTACACCAAAGCCTTTTACTGTGTGGGTCACAAAAAACCGGAAAATTCTTAAAGAGATGGTAATACCAGACCACCCTACCTGCCTCCTGAAAAATATGTATGAAGTCAAGAAGTGATAGTTACAACTGGTTATGGAAAAACAGACTGATTCCAAATCAGAAAAGGAGTACGACAAGGCTGTAAATTGACAGTTCCGTTCAGTCGCTCAGTTGTGTCCAACTCTGCCACTCCAAGGACTACAGCACGCCAAGCCTCCCTGTCCATCACCAACTCCTTGAGCCTACTCAAACTCATGTCTGTTGAGCAGTGATGCCATCCAACCATCTCATCCTCAACTGTTCCCTTCTCTCCCTTCTCTTTTGCCTTCAGTCTTTCGCAGCATCAGGGTCTTTTCCAGTTCTTCACATCAGGTGGCCAAAATATTGGTGTTACAGCTTTAACATCAGTGAATATTGATGGATGAATGAGTATTCAGGACTGATCATTCCAATGAATATTCAGGACTGATTTCCTTTAGTATGGGCTGGCTGGATCCCCTTGCTGTCCAAGGAACTCTCAAGAGTTTTCTCCAATATCACAGCTCAAAAGCATCGATCTTTGGCAATCAGCTTTCTTTATAATCCAGCTATCACATCTATACATGATTAATTGAAAAACAAAAGCTTTGACTAGATGGACTTTCGTTGGCAAAGTAATGTCTATGCTTTTTAATATGCTGTCTAGATTGGTCGTAGCTCTTCTTCCAAGGAGTAAGCGTCTTTTAATTTCATGGCTACAGTCACCATCTGCAGTGATTTTGGAGCCCCCTCCCCACAAAAACATAAAGTATCTCACTGTTTCTACTGTTTCCTTATCTATTTGCCATGAAATGATGGGACCAGATGCCATGATCTTAGTTTTCTGAATGTTGAGCTTTAAGCCAACTTTTCCACTCTCCTCTTTCATTTTCATCAAGAGACTCTTTAGTTCTTTTTCGGTTTCTGCCATAAGCATGGTGTTATCCGCATATCGGAGTTTATTGAGATTTCTCCCAGCAGTCTTGATTCCAGCTTGTGCTTCATCCAGCCCAGTGTTTCTCATGATGTACTCTGAATATAAGTTAAATAAGCAAGGTGACAATACGCAGCCTTGACATACTCCTTTTCCCATTTGGAACCAGTCTGTTGTTCCATGTCCAGTTCTAACTGTTGCTTCTTGACCTGCATACAGATGTCTCAGGAGGATAATCAGGTGGTCTGGAACTCCTATTTCTTTAAGAATTTCCCACAGTTTGTTGTGGTCCACACAGTCAAAGGCTTTGGCACAGTGAATTAGGTAGATATAGATGTTTTTCAGTAACTCTCACAGTTTTTTGACGATCCAACAAATGTTGGCAATTTGATCTCTGGTTCCCCTGGCTTTTCTAAATCCAGCTTGAACATCTGGAAGTTTATGTTTCACGTACTCTTTAAGCCTGGCTTGGAGAATTTTGAGGGTACTTCACTATCATCTGAGATGAGTGCAATTGTTCAGTAGTTTGAGTGTTCTTTGGCATTGTGTTCCTTTGGGACTGGAATGAAAACCGACCTTTTCCAGTCCTGTGGTCACTGCTGAGCTTTCTAAATGTGTTGGCATATTGGATGCAACACTTTCACAGCATCATCTTTTAGGATTTGAAATAGGTTAACTGAAATTCCATCACCTCCATTAGCTTTGTTCGTAGTCATGCTTCCTAAGGCCCACAATGCTGAGTACATCATGCGAAATTCTGGGCTTGATGAAGCACAAGCTGGAAGCAAGATTGCCAGGAGAAATACCAATAACCTCGATACTCAAATGACACCACCCTTATGGCAGAAAACAAAGAAGAACTAATAATGAAAGTGAAAGAGGATAGTTTAAATTTAGCTTAAAATTCAACATTTAGAAAATTAACATCATAGCATCTGGTCCCATCACTTCATGGCAAATAGATAGTGTAACAGTGAAAACAGTGAGAAACTTGATTTTGGGGGGCTCCAAAATCACTGCAGATGGTGAGTGCAGCCATGACATTAATAGACACTTGGACATTAATAGACACTTGCTCCTTGGAAGCATAGCTACGACCAACCCAGACAGCATATTAAAAAGCAAAGACATTACTTTGCCAACATAAATCCATCTAGTCAAAGCTAATTTTTCCAGAAGTCATGTATGAATGTGAGAACAGTAAAATGTAAATGAAATTGCTCAGTCATGTCCTATTCTTTGTGATTCCATGGAGTCTACTAGGCTCTTCAATCTATGGGATTTTCCAATCAAGAATACTGGACTGTGCTGTCATTTCCTTCTCCAGGGGATGCTCCCAATCCAAGGATTGAACCTGGTCTGCTGCATTGTAGGCAGATGCTTTACCTTCTGAATCACCAGGGATGCCTTTCCCTGGATGTGAAGAGTTGGATGTGAGATGCGTGATGGATGTGAGAGTTGGAGTATAAAGAAAGCTGAGTGCCGAAACATTGATGCTCTTAAACTGTGGTATTGGAGAAGATTCTTGAGTCCCTTGGACTGCAAGGAGATCCAACCTGTCAATCTTAAAGGAAATTAGTCCTGAATATTCATTGAAAGGACTCATGCTGAAGCTGAAACTCCAATACTTTGGCCACCTAATGCAAACAACTGACTCATTGGAAGAGACCTTGATGCTGGCAAAGATTGAAGGTAGGAGAAGGGAGCAACTGAGGACATGATGTTTGTATGGCAACACTGACTAGATAGACATGAATTTGAGCAATCTCCAGGAGTTGGTAATGAACAGGGGAGGCTGGCGGGCTGCAGTCCATGGGGCTGCAAAGATTTGGACAGTACTGAGCAACTGTACTGAACAAAACTAAATGTAAAAATATATATATAGAATCAGCCAGCTTCAAAATGCAAGTTCCCTCAACTGAAAATATTAATGTGATAGCAAGAATATCCTCTCCCAAAAGACACAGGTAGTTACACACACTCACACACAAAAACAGCATAAAAATTATTTAATAAAGAGTTTTTGACTGTATCATGTGGTACAGAATCTAATATTCTGATAAAATGGATAATATGTTTTTAAAAATTAAAAATATAAAGCAATTTCTCAGAATTATAATTCAACAAAATTCTCCAAATGTTAAAGCTCTGCTGAATGTAATTTTGGTCTTCTCTATTTCAGAAAGCAGTTTCAAACCTTACAAGGCATTAAAAATGTTTCTTATATTTGTAGCCCGTTAAGTTTTATAAGGTACTCTCATATACACTGTCTTGATTCTCACGCAAACCTCATGAAAGGCAAAGCATTATCATACCCAGTTAGCATAACTCATGGCATATAACAGGCCACTGTTGATAAATATTTGTTATTAGAATAAATGAATAAATTCATGTATCACTTATAAGAAAGGTGAACTTAAAATATTTGACTGTTTAGTTCAAGGTGACAGATTTGAAGGCAGAACTTCAGACTTAATGTTAAATCTTCTTTCTCTTCATCATGAATATGATCGCCTTTCAAAATCATCATGCTCAAATTAAACTTGAAAATAGAAAGGTGTAAATAATTTATTGGGCTTCCCTAGTAGCTCAGACAGTAAAACATCCAATTGCAATGCAGGAGACTTGGGTTTGATCCCTGGGTCGGGAAGATCCCCTGGATGACAACCCACTCCAGTATTCCTGCCTGGAGAATTCCATAGACAGAGGATCTTGGCTACAGTTCATGGGGTCTCAAAGAGTCAGACATGACTGAGCAACTAACACACACACAAATAATTTACTAAAGTGTAAATTGGCCCTAAGATTTAAAATATTCAGTTTTATGTAAAACCAAAACTTTAATAATAATGTTATGTTTAATAAATTTAATCAAAAATTATGTTGCCTTCAAATGTAATATATATAAATACATTTATGCACTTATTTAAATATATTTATTTGAAAGATTATAGAACCTTGGGTCCAGTGTTGCTGGTGTGTAAAGCAGTGGGAACTACAGTCTTTGGATCCCACGTTTTGTGGTATAGAGGTATATTGGCAGGATAGTGAAGCATTAACTTCAGGCATTATGGCCTTGTGTATCTGAAAAGGGTCTGAAAAAGGACCCTTTCCAGAAAGATATTTTTAAGTGTATAAAATAAATTATGTAAATTATAGAGGAAAACTGTTTTATTTAACTATATTTTTATTCATGTTTAGACTCACCACATGGATAGTTAAATGAGAGCTATTATAATTTTTGATCATTATCCATGATCTTTAGTGCTCTATGCCCTATTAGAATGAGAAGAAAACTACTAATTTTTGTATAGTACTCATGTATTTGTTCAAAAATGAAACAAAGGCAAAAATGTAAATTTCACTTCACAAAATACCAACAGCAACACATAACTAAATTGAACATTATGGTGTCAAAATCATGATTAGAGTTGTGGATCTTATCCCAAACGCTTCTGGGTAAACCTGACTTAATCATTTAATATATTATCTCTACCTCTCAATGAGAGAAAGTAACATACATCCAACACTATTTTGTGAATTGTTGTGAAGATAAAACATACTAATGCATGAAAAGAAACTTTGAAATGTGTATAACACTTAAAATGCAAGGTAGAATTTTATGAAATGAGAAATAAAATATGAAATTAAAAAATGCACAAGGTCAAAAAAAATACACAAGGCCATAATGCCTGAAGTTATATAACAGACATAAATAGTAGAATAGCTCAAAAAAACAGTGAAGAATATCATAAAACATTAAGTTCATGTTTAATTGTCCAGTGCATGTGTAGACATCTATGATAGCTGATGATTGTAGTTTAAGAAATCACTATGGTCTGAGATGGTAAAGAAATGCTAATTTAAGTAGGGAGTATTTTTTGAAGGAAGGAAGAATGTAAAGATGGATGGAAGGAAGCAAAGACAGGAGAGAGGGAGAGAAGAAGGAAAAACTTTAAAAAAATAACTCTGTCACAGGATTCTTAAGAAAATTAGCAATAGCAAATCTAAAAATATTGACATATACTCAGCATTCAGTATGTGAGAGCTATTATTATAACTTTACCTCGGGCAGACTTTGCAAGAGAGCACCTTTAGATTGCAACACTGATCATGAAAAATATATCTATATATATTTTAATAATGAAAGACTTAATAACAAAATTCTTAAGTAGCAGTCATTTTGGTGCAAGTGTTTGGTTTCTACTCTAGCCAGCTAAAGCCACAAAGATAATTTATTTAAAGAATTAACAGTATCCGATGAACCTTAAGACCCTACAAGAAACTACAGACATAGAAAAATCATCTGTAAAAGTCACAGGACTCAAGTCTCCTTGAAAAAAAGCACCCACATCATAACTAGCAAATAATTAGAAATCAGACAGAGGAAATACATATATGCTATCCAGTTTGTAAAATATTCTGGTTGGCATTCACTGAAAATGCGTATATATCCCTCATGAGATTAGTGTATTCCTGGTTTCAGAAATAAAAGCTACTATTTTTTTTTTCTCCTAATTCAGTCAAAAGGTCACTGCAAATCACACAAGCCAGAAAAAAGGTGAACACCAAACCAGAGGATTATGCATGCATGTGCACACTTTTGTGCCTCTGTTTGCTTGTATATATTTATTTAGACTTATTATGTAAAAGGATTTTCCTGATGGCTTACTGGTAAAGAATCTGGCCGTTGATGCAGGAGACTTGGGTTTGCTATGGACAGAGGAGCCTGATGGGCTATATAGAGCGTGGGGTCGCAAAGAATTGGACATGACTTAGCAACTGAACAACATTATGCAAAACTTTTGTGAAACATATAGAAAAAAACATAATTAGCACACACATGCACACACATGCACACCCACCCTACCTTAAAGAATTATGTCATCATAATTCTTCATCACTAGTTTCCCCATGGTTAATTGGAAATGGTTTCCATCCATCTAATTCATAGAGATGCCCATCTACATGAACTAATGCAATAAAATGAAGATTACTTTTCCATCAATATTTGGTGCCTCAGTCTGACCTTCATGGGCCCTGGTCTCATGAGTAACTTGAATGGCGTCATAGTTTCTCCAGATATCTGGCTCGTTCTTCAGGGCTCTTTGATGCAGACTCCTCCAGGAATTTTTTTAAGGTTGATCCAGATTCAAAGTGCATCTCGTCGTTATTGTTGGCAATAGCATGGATTAGTCCAATTGTCCCACAGGCATTGCTGATTGCTTGCTTCATGAAATACACTGACGATGTAACATCTTGTCCCTGAGATTTTATTTTTTTTCCTCTTCTTCTGTTCTGAATATTTCATACTTTTCTGTAATAGGGAAGAGAAGTAACACTGTACACACTGGTCTTGTTACCATGCTAAGGAGGTCAGGATCCATTCCATATACATCAACAAACTGCCAGGTAGGATGCAGACCTAATTGTTTGAGAAACTGGCTGGTGATCCAGGGATTGGCCTCCAGCGGCAGCCAGCGCTGACCCTCCATGGCCGCTCCGCCCGGCCCCCCTCCAGCTCTGACAGCTGCCGCCATCGCCACCACCGCTTCTGCCCCCGCGGCCCTGACCTGGGACTGTGTATTGAATCAACAGTTTATAGACTACCACTGTTTTGCTTTGCTTTGGTTATATTGTTTTTTGGTTCCATAGAAAATGTGTCAACCATGCCAGTGTGATGAAGAAATGACATTCCAGAATCACTGATAAAGAAAGCACAAGTAATCAAAGAGAGAGAGCAGAACTGTGAGACAATGCTTTCTTCCTCACTTTTTGCTCTCCTTTTTTTTTTTTAAATTTTTTCTTAAGAATGAGAAAAAAGGTGCTACCATGGGTCATAGAAAAAGATGCCTAAACAGTAAACAACATTCTATCATGTTTCCTAACATTGTGTTTCCTAACTTTTTTCTTAATCAATTACACAAGTTACCCATTCTGACTATCCAAATTCATTTGTGAGGAAAAACAAAGCAACTCCAGAGTAAGTCTTTGGTCACACTTCACATTATGAAGGACCCAATAACAGGCCAGGGTGGGAGGAGGGTATTGTTAAATCTAATGGGTCCCTGCATTTTCTGCGTGAGCCTTGCCAGAACACCCCAACGGAAAACACCCTTGATGTAGATTGTCTCCCTTATCCTTATTTTCATTCTGTCTGACAACACTAAATCACGGATCTTCCTCTTACATTCAGCAAATGTGTAATCGAACATCTGGTCCTTTCTCATGTCAACTACTTGGCTGAATGCCATCTACTAAGTGTTGTCATTGTCTCCCAGTATCGTAAATGCCCTTCCATTATCTGCAGCTGGGTCTCTTCCAGCCACTTTAGATTAGCACTGTTTTGTTTATGGGCCTCTGTAGTTGATCATATGTTTACTAATGTCTCTATCAAGCAACCTTTCTGCCTACTAAGGATACACACTACCATATGTAAAATAGATAGCCAATGGGGATTTGCTGTATGACTCAGGGAACTCAAACAATCTAGAGGGGTTAGAAGGGGTGGGAGGGAGGCACAGGAGGAAGGGGACATATGTATACCTATGGAGAAATCATGTACGGCAGAAACCAACCCAATGTTTCAGAGCAATTATCCTTCAATTAAAAATAAGTAAATTAGAAAAGATATTAGAATATGAAAATATGATAAAAGGTCACCCAACTTAAGGTTCCATAATATTCTAGCTTGAATAAAAATCAAAAGGTTTAAGATTTAAATATATTCAATTTAATTACATAGTCATTGATTTATTGATGATCATGTAAATGTCATTATTTACTCATGTAATTCCTTAAAGGATGAGACCATATGCTCATTGCAAGGTGATTTTCTCATTTCATTAAGATTTGATAAACAACCTTGATATAAAGTAATTCACTGCTCACATATTTTTATCCTTCCTTGGGAATATTCTCTGTTTAAGAACTGTAGATTTACTATATGCAATATGATAGTAAATTTTTTAATAAATGTGATCCTGCTTCTTGAATAGCACTGAAATTGATGATAAATGACTGTGCTAACATAAATATGAAGGCAGTAATATTGGGAAAGTGACTGCTTTGGTTTTCTGTCAAACCTTTTGACTGATGTTGGCATACACTAGACCTTTTTCCTTCCTAACTTTACTTTTTAAGGGCATGAAAAAAAATCACCTAGCTTACTTCAGAAACTGTCATATATTTACTTTTGTTTAACTTATTTTTTGCTTCTACTTTGATCTCATATGTGTATCTTCCCTGCTTTGGCGATTATATTATATATATTCTTAATGTCTTGATGAAACAATTGGTCACTTTTATTGACTCTAAATTTACCTTTCACCTTCTGCCTAAAATCATTTCATTCTTAACCTGGATTTTACCACTTTCTACTCTACATAGATTCTTTCTGTTTATCCCATACAGCTAAAAGTTTGCCCAGAAAATATGACCACATCTTAATTCCAGGGTCACACACGGATGGAGCATCTTAAATAAATGTCTCATCATAGTTTTATCCCTTATAAACTGGAAAAATGACCTGACCCATCCTCAGAGGCAGGTATAAATGCAGGTGTCATATCCCGGCTATGATAGAGTTCCCTGGGTCCTTCCTGTCTGTCTATATAAAATAATTAATAATCAGGAATGTTGTTCACTTGCCCAGTGGTGTCTGACTCTTTCTTTGCAACCCCATGGACTGCAGCACACCAGACCTACCTGTCCCTCACCAGCTCCTGGAATTTGCCCAAGTTCATGTTCATTTCATTGGTGATGTCATCTAGTCATCTTATCTTCTGACACTCTCTTCTTTACAGGAGAACACAGTGTTAAAAGTGACAAGGATCTGGAGAAGAGATTACAAAAGAGATTCTGGAGGGTAAGAAAACATTTGGTGCATAGCGATTGGGATATTCAGGTTGATGACAGTCAAGATGCATCTAAGTAGGTTTGGTGATTAGTGTGTAATTGACAGTATAAGGTGATGAGTAAAACATGGTCTCTAGAGCCAGCTTGTGCATGCTAAGTTGCTTCAGTCATGTACAACTTCTTGCCACCCCATGGACTGTAGCCCACCAGGCTTCTCTGTCCATAAGATTTTCCAGGCAAGAATATTGCAGTGGCTTGCCATTCCCTCCTCCAGGGGATCTGCATGATCCATGGATTGAACTCAGGTCTCTTGCATTGCAGGCAGATTCTTTACCATCCGAAGCAGCTTTCAGTTCAGTAACTCAGCTGTGTCCCACTTTTTGCGACCCCATGAACTGCAGCATGCCAGTCTTCCGTGTCCATCACCAACTCCTGGGTTTAGTTCAAACGCATGGCCATTGAGTCCGTGATGCCATCCAACCATCTTATCCTCTGCCATCCCTTCTGCTTTTGGCTTCAATGTTTCCAGCATCAGGGATTCTTTCCAATGAATCAAATGTTTATACAGCTTTATTTATAATATCCAAAATTCGGAAGTAACCAAGATGTCTTTCTGTGGGTGAATGGATAAATAAATGGTGGAATATTATTTAGTACTAAAAGAAATTAGCTATCAAGCCTCATGGCAGAAATTGAAGGAAAGGTTTTTGATGAAAGTGAAAAGTCTAAAACTCAACATTCAAAAAATTAAGATTATGGCATCTGGTCCCATCACTTCATGGAAAATAGATGGGGAAGCAATAGAAACAATGACAGACTTTATTTTCGTGGGCTCCAAAATCTCTGCAGATGGTGACTGCACCCATAAAATTAAAAGATACTCTTTGGAAGAAAAGCTATGACCAACCTATATAGCATATTAAAAAGCAGAAACATTACTTTGCCGACAAAAGGCTGTCTAGTCAAAACTATGATCTTTCCAGTAGTCATGTATGGATGTGAGAGTTGGACCATAAATAAAGCTGAATGTGAAGAACTGATGCTTTTGAACTGTGGTGTGGGAGAAGACTCTTGAGAGTCCCATGGACTGCAAGGAGATCCAACCAGTCCATCCTAAAGATCAGTCCTGGATGTTCATTGGAAGGATTGATGTTGAAGCTGAAATTCCAATACTTTGGCCACCTCATGCAAAGACTCATTGGAAAAGACCCTGATGCTGGGAAAGATTGAGGGCAGGAGGAGAAGGGGACAGCAGAGGATGAGATGGTTGGATGGCATCACCAACTCAATGGACATGAATTTGAACAAGCTCTGGGAGTTGGTGATGGACAAGGAGGCCTGGTATGCTGCAGTCCATGGGGTCACAAAGAGTTGGACCTGACTGAGTGAGTAAGCTGATCTGAATTGAACGCCTGAAACACAACATCAAGCCAGGATAAGATATGGAGGAAAGTTAACTGCATATTTCTAAAGGAAGAAAAAGGCAATTGTAAAAGGCTACTACTTTATGATTTCAATTATACAACATTCTGGAAGAAGCAAAACTATGGAGACAGTAAAAAATAAGGGGTTGTTTTTAGGTGGTGCACAGAAAACTTTTAGAAAAAAGAAAAATATTTAGGGTGATGTTATAATGGTCAATACATTCCATTTTATATTTACCCAAATCCATGTAATGTACAACAAAAATAATGAGTTTTAATACTAACTATGGGCTTTGTGTGATTATGATATGTCAGTGTAGATTTACCATTTGTAATAAACGTACCACTCTAGTGGGGGATGTTGATAATTGGGAAGATTATGCATGGGTATATGCAAAGAATATATAGGAAGTCTCTTTTTCTTACAATTTGGCTGTGCAAGTAAAATTGCACTAAAAATAGTCTTCTCAGAAACCATCTATTTTTCTGTATATTTCTATAGGTCAAAAATCTGAAATGAATTTTATGGGGCTATAATAAAGGTGTTTTCAAGGCTGGGATGAATCTATTTTTTGACTCTTCTAGCTTTTTTTAGGGGGTTGACCCATTCATTGGATTGTGATTGAATCTCTCCAAACTCTACTTAATCATCACTCTGACTCTTCCTGCATTCATTTTGTAAGAATCCTACTACTACATTAAACCCACTAGCTGGCTGCAGTCCATGGGGGTCACAAAGAGTCAGACATGCCTTAGCAATCAAACAACAACACTAGGATAGTACAGCATACTCTCCCCCAATTCAAAATCTTTAATTTAAACATATCTTGCCATATAAACTAATATTCACGGGTTGTAGAAATTAAGACACAAGCATCTTTGGGAACCCATTGCTCAGTCCACCACACTGAATCCTAAACAAACGTATCTAATGGATTGAGCTTCACCACCATGTTTTCCCAAACTGATTCTCTACTTGCTTCCCAGAAAGCATCTTTTGTCATGGTCCTTAGAGTCCAAAATAAATCAGAAGGCATGCAGCGTAAATTATTGTAATTTCTGTAGTAGATGAAAAATATTGTGAAAATATATGCCACATATCATATTCCCAGATGAGAATGAGTGATAACAGAAGGCTGCTTGGTTTTCAGCTTGTTTATTCACCAAGCCCAATTGTGCTAAATAATTCTGTCCCCAAATAATATATTAGGCTTTACTGAGATCCACATACAAATAAGAGTAAAATAGAACCAACATCTAACTTTCCTAAGGGAAGCATGGATAGGATGGTTTGAAACAGAGAGTATAGACTAACATTTATGATTGGAATAGATTAACCCTCTGAAATGACTGTTATGAGTCAACTATATGAGGAAATTAATTTCGACCATTTGTTTCTAATAGTTATATAATGCTGTCTTCTTATGTGTTCTACTTTTGATTTTAAAGTCTGAAATGGTTGTTTTAGAAATAGTTTTCTAAGACTGGATATTTACATTTTGTCAACATTTACTTTTCAACTTAGACTCATGAGTTTAATTCATCATTAAAAAGCATAATCCTCTTAGATTCGATTGCTATAGGGAAATCATCTGTGAGATATGGATTGTATCATCCAAGGAAGTTTTTTTTGATGTTAAAATTCATATGCCAAAGCCATTAATAAATTGTAAATATCTGTATCAAAAATTAAATTATCTGAGATAAACGTTGAATTTAGAAAATTTATAAATGCTCTATCTTCTTAATAAGTTAATGTGAGATTCATCTTGCATTTACTTCCAGCTTTAGGTTATTAAAAATTATCCTACCCAGCATGAATGTGTTCTTTTTTAAGACAAAAAGAAACAATTTAATGAGAGTGTTCCTTGAGTTATAGTTGTGCTTCTATTATTAAATTAGGGATAGAAGATAAAATGAAGGTTTTGAAATATAGGTTTTTTTTTTCCCCTTTAAAAGATTCTACTGTCATTAGAAAAAGTCTTTTTAACTTTATATTTCCCTTGTCAGCCCAGACTAATTACAGCAACATGCTGTTCACTATCACATTAAACTACCAGAATCCTCGGCACTTTAGTCTTTTCAGTAAGCTTTTGTTTTTTGTCAAATGAACTCCCAGTGCTAAGGACCTATTAAAAATATTTAGATTATCTATGTATGTACATAATAATAAATCAAACAAAGAAAAAATTATGAATGGAGAAAGTGTTTAATTCATAGTCAACGATTTTTGATATTAATGTCATTTGGGTGTGTTGATCTTCTCAAACATAAAATGTATAAATGTTAGGAAGAAAGAGTATACAATAGGTTTAATCATCATTTGACTTTTCCAAATCTATTAGCTATCATTTTCTGGTAAGTTACAAATAGATGGTTGATTTGGGAAAATAAATCTTGGACTCGGAGTTAATACCAACTGTTAACTCAAGCACTGCCTTTGACTATGCAACACTAGGTGAGACTTCAAACATTTTGACATGAGAGTCCTTTATATAAATGAGCAGGGTTGGATTATGTCATCTCTGTTGTCTCTTCCATATATCTAATATGTTGTAACTCTATTGTCGAGCATGACAAATTCTCACTCACTTACATGCACACTAAAGGAGACATGAGGTTATTTAAATTTTCAGTGGAGAGCATTTTTGAATTGAGAAATTCTGACCAAAATGTGTACATATGCAACTTAAGGTTGAGTTCCTACTAGTGCTATTTTAATTGGTACACAATAAATAAACCTTTATTGATTGAATGTAAATAACCTGTGATTTCATTAGCATGTAGGTTCTAATCAGAGCATGTGACTCCTGTTTTTCTCTGTGTAATTTCCTCACTTCTATATTTATTGGTTTTTGTTTTCTCTTTTTTGCAAAATAATGGCTAATGTATTTAAGGACTGCAAACCATTTTAACCATCTCAATAATGGCTAAAATTAACCAAATGAAATTAAATAGGCAGTGTAAATTTTTGTATATTTAGATCCAAAGCACCATTATAGTTGTTGTTACTCCTATGGATTTTCCTACCAATCTCATCAGTCTCTCCCCCATTTCTTCCTTAATGCTCTACTTCCTGCTGTAATTTTAAATGCTTTTGTCCACTCTTTCAGTTATGTACATTCCTATTTTTTTCTCCCCAACAGATGGAAACAGCACCACAGAGTTGACCATCTCTAGAAGCAGATATCCTTATAAACTAGATATTATATGGCATATTTTTTGTGCCCAGGCCTGTCTATGTCTTTGCTCAGTTGAATAGGTAACACAAGCACATATACATTTTTGTTCTAAGGATAAATCTAGATCATCTTCAGTAGATACTATAAACTTTATATGTGAGTCCTCTGCCATCTGAACTGAATAAATTTATTTTCATTCATCTATGTCTATGTTCATCTACATGCATCTTCATCTACATCAAAAAAACCATCGTTCCTGTGGTTTACAATATCACACCCACAGTTACTTCAACAGACTTAGTTTGGGGTTACAGTACAATTTAACCTCAAAGTCTGACAATTAGCATCTTTATTGTGATTTCCTGCTATAGATTATTAGTTATGGAGCAAGATATGGATATTTTAACAAAAATAAAACTGGCTTTAAATGAAATATTAAAAAGGTAAAATTGTATTTATTAATACGTTTATGTGTTTATTTTAAAAAAGAAATCATTCCAACAATGTATTTGAAATAGAAGAAAGCAAATTATATACTTCTCAGTTTATCCTTTTCTCCATTTAAAGTCCCTAATGTTGAGTGAGCACAACACTCTGAGGTGTGTCTCATACCCTGCATTATTTGTTTCCGTCCCTTAAGACTGACCCGAGTCCATCAGGACCTTTGGCTGAATAGTTCAGTCTGTATGCCAGCATATACTTAAATAATATGCATGATCTCTTCTCAGTCAAATTTCCTTTTGACCAAAGCCAGACCTCCTCTT
The DNA here is from genome assembly GCA_007570785.1 of Antilocapra americana. NCBI lineage: Eukaryota > Metazoa > Chordata > Mammalia > Artiodactyla > Antilocapridae > Antilocapra > Antilocapra americana. Next base: position 120,612 of record ML664078.1, on the reverse strand, counting down.
TCACTTGCATTTCTCAACTATGCCTATAAACATGTCTGAGTTTTCTTAAATTAAGTAAGACAGAAATAAATTAATCAAAAGGCAAGGTTTTGTCTGTTTGTAGACTTGAATTTAGTGTAATAAAATTAACAAATTACTTTTCAGAATATGCTGAGAAAGCACCCTGTGATTCCTGATCACTGAGATACCTAAATATAGTAGTTTGTATCATTGCTTTTTTATGTAGTAATATTTGTATGGTTGATACCAGAAGGGCTAATTGCTATTTGAGAAGCAAGCAAAAAACATCAGCTGGATTGACATTAGAGGAAATTTGAGACCCATGGTTCTTACCACTTTGAGATGTTTACACTCTTATTCTGGGAACTCTGAGGCTGTTTGTCTGTCTAGTGAATGGATGGCCTCATAGGTTGGATTCTTCAGGAAGTTGACTATGAGATAAGATTAACATAGCTGGGAAATAATAAGGAATACCTTTGGGATCAACATTGGTAAGGGGAAGGAAAGGAAGTAGAAATGGACAGGGGAAGAAGTTGCACTTAATGTAGTCTCTGAAGGTCTTAGAGTGCTCTTTGAATTGAGGTGCCCTGGGCTTCCCAGGTGGCATTAGTGGTCAAGAACTCGGCTGCCAAGGCAGGAAACATAATGAGACGTGGGTCCAATCCCTGGGTCAGGAAGATCCCCTGGAGGAGGCCATGGAAACCCACTCCAGTATTATTGCTTGGATATGCCCATAGACAGAGGAGCCTGGAGGGAGAAAATCCATGGGGTCACAAGGAGTCAGACATGACTGAAGTGACATAGCATGCATGCATGCAGAGTTTTCGTAAGTTGGAGCAAGAGGCCTGGACTTAACATCTCCATATCAACCAGATATTTGATGCAGGCTGCCCAAAAAATTGGTTTGACCTTACAAGGGGCAGTGAACTTCATTTGAGACAATTCAGAAGAGGCTGAATAGTTAAGGACGGACAACTAGCAGTCGGTCCATCAACTGGAGGAACAAGCCTTTCCACTTGAAGGAGGTCTAGAAAGCACATGATAGCATGGACTACAGAGACACTGGCAAAACAAGCTGAGAAAGTCTGGGAGACTCAGTGCAGCTCCACTGAGCCATCATTAAAGTCTAGAATTCTTCCATTAAGTATTATCCTCTCCCTGTTTCTCTTTTGAAATATAACTGTCTACATCAAACACATTAAATCATTGGTATTTATGAACTAAATGCATCTGTTTTGTAACTCTGTAAAGAATGTGCTCTTAAGGGGCATCTTTTTGAAAGGAACTATTAAAATGCGGGCAGAGATGGAGGGGGTAATGTCCAAGTTGCTAGGTAGAAAAGAGTCCTTTCAAATAGATATTTACATAGCTGTCTGTAACTAAATCAATGAGGAAATCTTGGGTAAGTTACTCAGAATTAATCATAGGATATGTGTAATATAAAGGACTCAAAAATAGTCTTCATAAATACCATCATTTGATGCTTGTGTAAATAAAATTTACATCATTTGCATCTTATCTGTACTTTAAAATACCATTATCAGAGAAAGTACAGTGCATGTTTACATGACTGATTCATTCACCTAACCATCCATCCATTAAACACATGTTTCCTGAGAACCTTTTATATGCTTCTACCTGTACTAAAAGCTTGGGACACAAACCTGTTAGTCACTAGAACTAGTAGTTTACTGTTCAACAATGGAGAAAAAACCAATAAAATATAAAATATACAGGGATGACAGTAGAGATATGCACAAATTTTAGTAGTGACTAGAAGAAAGGTTTGTGGGAAAGCAGAAAGGTTGGCACTAGAAATGAGTCTTTAATCATGTGCAGATTTTCTTTTTTTTTATCCCACAGAAAACAAAAGAGTGTTTAAGACAAAAAATACAGGTTGTAAAAGAACCCTCTCTCTTCCACCTAAGTTATAACTGATACTTAAGTTTGTTTTCACATGAAGTATATTAAAATACTATCTGCTTCTTAGTGTTCCTACACATGAGACAAAATATAGTCCTAAGGGTGCATTTTAGTAGAAATCTCCATGCAGAATAGCTGGGAGGATTCCTACAAAATGACAGCACTTTAAATTTATTGAAAACTGTTGTATAGACTCCTTCTCAGTTATATTTCATTCACCACTCTCACCACCAAGCCATCAATTTCCTCATCTCAAACGTGAGATTTGTTTGAGTGAAGAGAGTGGTTTCTTTGAAATTCAATATTTTGTAAATTCACTTGAAATCTACCTAAGAGACATCTTATACTTTCCTTTTCATCATAAAGTCTGGATCTTTGGCCTTTAAAAATTACTCCAAGCCAACAATATAACTGGAATAATGCAAAAACATTGATCAAAAAGTTCGCTAGGATATATTTAGGTATATGTCATTTGTGCAAAAGACAAACAAAACTATTTTAAAACTTGGTGAAGACAACAAAAGCAGTCTAAATTTATATTCAATAGTCCTATTCTCTACTTTTGCTTTCCATCTGCCAAATGGCATTTTTATGTTATTGAATTTCATATCAATTATGTACCCTAAAATTTTTCTTTGCACTTATAAAAATGATGAAAATAGATCAACATCCTATATAATTCACTTAATGACCTATAGAAGGAAGGAAAGAAGTATGAAAGAAATAAGGAAGGAAGGAAGAGCAAATAGACACGTGAATTTAGTCAACATTGAAGAAATCACTTCGGGACAATTGGATAAGCTCACCCTCATATGCTTTAGACTTTGCCATATGATACATTAATATATTTAAGTATGATTCAACAGAATACCTTTATCAGTGCATCCTTTTACTATGTCCTAAGTTTTAATCACTAATTCATATATTTAAAAGCTGCTTAGGAATATGTTGCAGCTACACGTCTAATATTAGAATTCATAATTTGAATCATTCTTACATTTTTGGATGGGAAAATCTCTCTATAAACTGTCAGGTTTTAAGCAAAATTGTAACATTTATGCATATTTTGGTTTATTTTCAATAAAGCTACAGTCAGTAGAATTCATAGATCTAATACATGTGTATTATTTTAATTTGTAATAGACTGTTTAATTAGACAATAGTGTAATTTCTAATATGATTTTTTAATTCAATTAATTTTCTCATGAGTCATTGTTAAATATCTGCAACATAAGGGAGAGACACTAAGAAAACCTTTAGGTTTAATCGGAATGACAATAGAGATGTGTAGATTCATAGGACAAAAATTTTCCACCTACTAGGCAAATACCTTTTAAAGAGTTATCAATTCATGATTAGGCAACATCACTGCAAAAAATCCATTCCTATTTGCTCAGTTGTAACAACATAAGCACTTTTTTTTAGTTCTCACATTTAACACTTGCAATTTTTAAGCCAATTTCTATTATGTTGACCCTACCTATCCACACATCATTCAAGCTTAAACCACAAAAATGTGTACTTTTTTCTCAGCATTCAAGAGCTCTACCAGTAAAGTGAGAAACCCTGTGATCTGTCTTCAAATTCACACCTTTAGATTGTGCTAAAATTGATTCAGAATGTATGGGATTATTTAAAGAACATGCATTATTTAACGTGGCAAAGCAATTAAGGTTTTTAACCATTTGCTGTTTCAAATCAAGGAACAGCTATTAATGTATCCTCACAGATTATTTGTTTCCTATAAGGAAAAAGTAGTATATATATTACAGAAGAATGTAAAATTCTGACCTTGCACGCATGCGTGCTAAGTCACTTCAGTCTTGTTGGTTCTGCGACCTATGGACTGTAGCCCTTCGTCTCCTCTGTCTGTGGGATTCTCCAGGCACGAATATGGGAGTGGGTGGCCATTTCCTCCTCCAGGGAATCTTCCCAACTCAGAAATCCAACACTGGTCTCTTGCTTGGCAGGTGGGTTCTTTACCACTAGCGCCACCAGGGAAACCCAACATTTTGACCAGGTGATCAAAATTAACATCTCCAGTGAGGGACAGATATTATCATGTGCCCTTAGAGGAAAAACCCTAAAAAAGATACAGTCTCATTTACATAATATTCAGACTGCGAATACACAGCTGGAGTCTGCTCATGAGGAAACATAGAATAAAATAAAAATGAGGAACATTCTTCTGGTAATAATAATAACAATAATATTAATAGTAATAATAATGTAGTGTATCTTTCAAATTATTAGTACATTAAAGGATAAAAAGTGAAAAAGACTGAAGAGACATGAGAAGTTAATTCAATATTTCGCCTTTGACTAGATTCCATACCAGAGAGTAAACAATAATAAACAATAGGGTTATTTTTTTTAATTAACAAGGAGAATAAACTAGATAAAATATTAGATCATTTTAAAATTTACTGAGTGGTAACTGTTTTGTGATTGTGTAAAAGAATAGTATCCTTATTTATAATAAATGTATATGAAGAATGTTCATTGGTTAATGGACATGATCTATGCAATTGCTCTAATTTTTTTAAGAAAAATACACACATACACACGCACATCCCATGAAAGAGAGAGAGAAGGAGATAGATGGAGAATGAGAGAGAAATGTAAAAGCAAATGGGGCAAAATGTTAGCAATAAACAAGCTTGGGTAAAACATATCAGTATTCTTTGTACTATTCTTATTCTTGCATATTTCTATAATTTAAAAATAATTTTAATAAAAATCTTAAAAAATTGAAAACTAAAAGCAAAACATAATTTTTGAAAAATGCACATGTAGTACTTTGCTGAGTTTTGAAATAATATAATTAAAAGAAAAAAGAACAATGAATTGTAGGAACAGAACTCAGAATTATGAAATAAGATGCTTTATGTATTTGATGTCACCATTCAATGAGTATCTAATGTATGTCAAATGTAATGATTGTACTTTCCTCATCAGCATCCCCACCCCAATAAACCTGCTGAACAGCTATTATTAACCATCACAGATGAAGAAGGTGAGACATGGGAAGTTTACCTAACTAACTTTTACAACTATGTAGAGTTGCAGGCCAAAGTTTAAGGACAGAAATACAGATTGTATTCATTATATTTTCTTTAAAACAAAACTGCTATTTATCTGGTCCACATTTTCACTGTACAAACAAGGAATGTAAGGTCTTAAAGATATGAAATGACTTGACTCACAAACTTGACTCACTGTTGGGCTAGACTGCTACTGTGACTGATTAATTAATTGATCATGGATAGAAAAAGAGTATAAGTGAGGTTGACCAAGATACCCAATACCATCTGAATGGCCAAGGCAAATTGATTCGGTTACAATGGGAAACTAGCTAAAGTATATGTGCTTAGATTATCATTAAACACCCTTGATTCTTTTAACAAGTATTAATTTATGATTTATACATTTTAGAATTATTTTCTTAATTAAATTATAGCATATGTACATAAAAGTGGGCAACTCATGAGTTTAAATCTCAGTTATTTTTTATAAAGTGAGCAACACTTAATACCATTTTCCAGATCGAATAACATATGAAAGACTAGAACACAAGGAGCACCCTAGAAGCTCCCAGTTCTCCCTCTCATAGAAGGAAACTTCTACTGTGACCTCAGTCACTGAAATTACTTTGGCTTATCTTAGAACATTTTACAATTATGTCATGAAACAAACTTTTGTGTTTGTCTCCTTTTATGCAACATGTGTGTGATGTTATCATGTTTCTATTGAGGTAATTTATTCATTTTCATTATTATATAGTATTTCTTTGTGACTATACTACCACATAATTGTTGACTTTACTGTCGATGAATACTTGGAAAATTATGAGTAATACTGATCTGTACATCCTTGTACTGGAGAAGGAAATGGCAACCCACTCCAGCATTCTTGCCTGGAAAATCCCATGGATAGACAAGCCTGGAGGCTACACTTATGGGGGTCACAAAGAATTGGACACAACTGAGTGACTGAGCACTTCCTTGTATATGCTTTTTGTAAGCAAAAACATGCATTTCTGTTACTTATGCCTAGGACAAGTTTAGCTGAGATATTATTAAGATTTAATAGATATTGCCCAACAACTTTTCAAAGGGCATGTATCAATTCATGCTCCTTGATATAGTATAAGGAGAGTTTCAGTTATTCCAAATTCTTGCCATTGCTGGTTCTTAGAATTGTCTTTTTAATTTTATTTTAGTTATTTGATAGAGTCACACTGTGATTTTATTCAAAGTCTTCTAATGAGTCTTCACATATTAATTGTTTGGTTGGCCATCCTGCTCATGGAGTACCTGTTCTTATTTTTATCCATATATTAGTTAATCTTTTTCTTAATGAGTAGTAAGAGTAGGACTCATATTATGTATAAGAATTTTTCCTAGTTATATGTATTGCAAATATTTTCTATTGTATGGTTTCCCTTTCTCCCTCTTAATGATATATTTTGATGAACACAATAATGAATTAAATCCAGTCTATCCATAGTTTCATTAAGGCTACTGAATTTGTGTCTTTTTGTGTTCCAAAGATCATGGAATCTTCCCCTGTTTTTTTTATTTTTTCCTTGAGTTGTTCCTATTTACCTTTTAGGTCTACAGATCAAATGACTTGGGGACTGGCTTCACAATGATTTCACAACAAATTCTACTGAATTTACTGTTAGAACCCCATCTGATTTCTCCTCTGAATCAAGTTGCCCTATTAACATACTTCTATGCAGCCTGGGTCATAGCACAGCCCAGGCCAAACTTATCAAGTTTTCTGAAATATCAAGGGGTAGAGCATGTGAATCTTAGCAAAATTACACTTCCCTGTCTATGTGTGGAGTATTGAGGGAAAGTGTTCCAGCATCTGAGTTGGCATAATATTTCCTCCAGGAAAAATTTAAACTTTGTACATAAAGTTAGTTTGAGCCAATCATTAAAAATATTCATGGGAGCTGAATAATAAGATCAGAAGGTGGTTTGCTACAAGAAGATTATAAATTCAAGAAATGCAGACTATTTGAAGGGAGCACTTCAGGCCCTCTTAAGATTTTTGTGTAGAGTTTAATTTGACATAGTTATTTTTCATCCAAGCATGGGTGTTATTCTGAAATGGTTGATTAGGCTTGTAATCAGACAAATTCCTGGGCTGAAATGGACACTTGTTGTCCTCTTCTCTTTATTGAAAAATTTGCAGTCTGTTCATTTATTTCCCACTTACACAGCATGCCTTCATCTAATAATTAATAATTTCAGTTTAAAATGCTGCTTTCTTAATGCGATTAACATCACCTTGCTTGCTTCTTATTCAAACAACCCAAGCTCTTTATGCATGGACACAGCATCTATTTATCTTTTGGTTTAATATATAGTCCCTATAGACTTCAAGTTCATAATTAGCAAGAGTTTTAAATGAAAGTAACAGCATGAGTATAGGTAAATAGAGCTGCATTTACTACTTCTGCTCCCCTAAACTCAAAGCAAGTTTTTTTTTTTTCACCTTTTTAACCATTTAAGTTATTTTTCTAGGTGGTCTCTACATTGAATATTTTACATCCTTGGAGGACATTTACTGCTTCCTGATAGCCAAGTCAAGCTCATAATCACATTAATTCTTTAGGATGGGGTATCTTTAAATATCTGCAATCCATTTTTATTGAAAATTGTTTAAACCAATGAACTTCTTCTGGAGATACTAAAATGCCAAGGTATAAAGTAGAGTGAGGCCTGTATCAATCAAAGTGTAAATTTAGAGTACTTTGAACTTCAAACTGAAACCTAAGCTATGAAAAAGATTTCTACCTTTGTCAGCATGACAGGCTTCCCTGGAGGCTCAGAGGGCTTCTCTGGTGGCTCAGATGATAAAGAATCTACCTACAATCAAACCTGCAGGAGACCTGGGTTATATCTGTTGGTCAAGAACATCTCCTGGAGAAGGAAATGGCAACCCATTCCAGTATTCTTGCCTGGAGAATCCCATGGACAGAGGAGACAGGTAAGCTACAGTCCATGGGGTCCCAAAGAGTCAGACACAATGAGCGACTAACACTGGGGTTATTTAGTTAGTTTGTTTAGCAAATACTATGTAGCACACAGTAGCCAGGTTTTCTCTGGGTATTGTGCAAATTAACTAATCTCCCTAACACACCTATGATGTAGCTACTTTGTGATTCACACTTCACAAATAAGAAAAGGGAAGTGATGAGAAGTTAAATACTCAAGTAACTTGCCCATGGTTGCACAGCTGGAGAATAGTATTCCACCAGAGTGTTTGCCTCCATAGTTCATGCTCTTAAACTGCTCTACTGATTTTAAAGAGGACTATACTGAAGATTAAGTGACTTACACTCCAAACAGACTTGATCCTTTCCTGACTTGAAATTCTGGTGCCATTTCATATGGAGGGGTTTATTTTTGTTTCCAAAGCTTTATCCCTGCCTTGCTCCTTATTTGAATTTTCTGACCTGTTTTACATAATGTTCTAGAAATGAAGTCTTTCACTATTTTGTTTTGTTTTGTTTTCCTCCTTTCTACTGTGTTCTAGAGAGAATGAAATCTTGTCCTTGGTCTCTGACTGTATCTGATATGTCTGAGGTCCTGCTTCCAGGTATCAAACCTCACTGATGAAGTCTTTGCACCTGTATGGGGCCTAAGCATACCCTTTTGTTCAGGTGCATTTTCAGGACACCTAATCCTGTGACTTTCTGTGATACATTCAGTTGAAAACCCTTTACCTGGGATATTGCCAGCTATCTGCCACCTGTATGAACGATAGCCATTTAGACATTATCCTCTGTCTAGCTAAGCAAACTTCCTCTTTTTTAAAAAAAAAAAAATTTGGAGCATAGTTAATAACAACATTGTGTCAGTTTCTACTGTACAGTAAAGTGATGTTGTTATACATATACATATATTTGGATTTCCCTGAGGGCTTAGTGGTAAAGAATCTGCCTTCCAGTATACCAGGAGACATGGTATTGATACCTGAGTCTGGAAGATACCCTGGAGAAAGAAATGATAACCCACTGCAGTATTCTTGCCTGGGAAATTCCATGGACAGAGGATCCTGGTGGATTATAGTCCATGAGTTGGACACAACTTAGTGACTAAACAACAAAAATGTATATATATCCACTCTTTACAAACTATTTTTCCATATAGGTCATTACAGAGTACTGAGTAGAGTTCCTAGTGCTATACAGGAGGTCTTTGTCAGTTACCTATTTTATATATAACATAATAGTGTGTATATGTCAGTTCCCATCTCTGTTTATCTCTCCCCCATTTCTCCACTGGTGTCCATCACCAACTCAATGGACATGAGTTTGAGTAAACTCCAGGAGTTGGCAATGGACAGGGAGGCCTGGTATGCTGCAGTCCATGGGGTCGCAGGATCAGACGTGACTGAACTGAACTGAACCATGAGTTTGTTTAGGGGGTTTCCTCTTTAGCATGTAGGTAGACCAAATATATTGTTGAGTATTGAGAAAAGGTGAATAAGAGATTTTTTAATTCAAATGTTTGGCTTACTATTTAGCAAATGCTCTCTGCTTAGGTCTTTGATGTAAATTATCATAACCTTGCCTTGTCCATTTATAAAATCCGTATAAAAGTCTATGTGTATGAGCTGAAATTCTCTTCCAGTGTTTGGCATGTGATTTTACCATTTCTGGGTTTGTCAACTCCAAGTTCCTTCCAGAATCTGAAATAAAGTCTATAATAAAGATCTTGTTAGGAATGATGTTAGTATCTCAGTTTTTGGCTGTGATATTGAAATTAAAGTATATTATCAAAGGGTAGCTTGTTTATACACTTTATGGCCTTCTTTTCTTGTGGAATTGAAACAATAAAATATGGTTTTGTTCCAAAGAGGAAATTCTAAATTGTCTATTTCCATGACAGAAACATTCAATATAATTAAAAACTAAGAATATTTGGAAGAATCTGAAAAATGTATAACCAGTATGATTGGAATCTAGTAATTCTTCAACAAATATTTGATTATCTTTTAAGTACAGCTTGGGCTTCCCTGGTGGCTCAGAGGGTAAAGTGTCTGCCTGCAATGCAGGAGACCTGAGTTTGACCCCTGGGTCAAGAAGATCCCCTGGAGAAGGAAATAGCAACCCACTCTAGTATTCTTGCCTGGAAAATCCCATGGATGGAGGAGTCTGGTAGGCTATAGTCCATGGAGTCCCAAAGAGTCAGACATGACTGAGTGACTTCACCTTCCTTCCTTCCTTCCAAGTACAGCATAAGCTATTTGGGGGATACTGTTTTGAACAAAACAGGGATTTTTCTTTCTTTCTTGCAACTTATAGTCTAATGAGCAAGCAGACACTTAAAATAAGTAAATCAATGAAGGCGTGAAACATTTTCATCACTACTATCATGGACGAGGTTGGGAAGACCCCCTGGAGAAGGGAAAGACTACCCACACTCCAGTATTGTGGCCTGGAGAATTCCATGGGCTGTATAGTCCATGGGGTCACATACAGTAGGACACGACTGAGCAACTTTCACTTTCACTTTTATCATGGACAAAGGCAGGATACTAAATTAAGATGATTTCTGTTTGGACAGGCAGATCAGGAAAGGTATCCAAGAATGCCATATTTAAACTCCAAAGTAGCAAAGGGAAAGATCAAACCATTCAATGGAATAAGAAGAAGAGCAATTAGGTCTTCATCTTACTTAACAACATTTGGTGCAATCTTTTGTCTCCTACTTCACAAATCATTTTTCAAATTGGCTTCTGACATACCACATTCTCCTGGTTTTCTTCCTAACATATCCATCACTGCTTATTGAACTGTTTAACTGGTTTCTCCTCTTTTCAACATCTAAATACTGGAGCATCTGCAAATAAGTCATTGATATTCTTCTCTATCTATACTCATTTTCTATATCTTACCATCTATAAAAATATCATTAACTGCCTTCTATTTTCTTTTGGGGATTCCCTGGTGGCTTAGTGATAAAGAATATGTCTGCCATTGCAGGAGACATGGGTTTAATTCCTGTGTTGGGAAGATCCCCTGGAGAAGGAAATGACAAAACACTCCAGTATTCTTACCTGAGAAACCCCAAAGATATAGGAAACTGGCAGGCTACAGCCCACAGGGTCACAAAGAGTCAGAAACAACTTAGAAACTGAACAATAACAGCAGAAATTTTCTTTTGACTCACAAATTTGTAACTTTACTTGAAGCTTTCCATCTGACCTCTAGACTTTTCAGTTCAGTTCATTTAAGGAGCTCATTCATGGTCCAACTCTTTGTGACCCCATTAACTGAAGCATGCCAGGCCTTCCAGTCCATCACCTACTCCTGGAGTTTAAGCAAACTCATGTCCATTGAGTCAGTGTTGCTATCCAACCATCTCATCCTCTGAGGTCCCGTTCTCCTCCTCCCCTCAATCTTTCTCAACATCAGGGTCTTTTCAAATGAGTCAGCTCTTTGCATCAGGTGGCCAAAGTATTGGAGTTTCAGCTTCAACATCAGTCCTTCCAATGAACACCGACAATTGATCTCCTTTAGGATGGACTGTTTGGATCTCCTTGCAGTCCAAGGGACTCTAAAGAGTTTTCTCCAACACCACAGCTTAAAAGTGTCAATTCTTCTGTGCTCAGCTCTCTTTATAGTCCAACTTTCACATCCATACATGACCACTGAAAAAATCATAGTCTTGACTACACGAACCTTTGTTGAAAAAGTAATGTCTCTGCTTCTTAGTATGCTGTCTAAGTTGGTCAAAACTTTCCTTCAAAGGAGTAAGCATCTTTTAATTTCATGGCTACAACCACCATTTGCAGTGATTTTGGACCCCCCCCACAAAAAAAGTCACCCACTGTTTCCACTGTTCTCCCATCTATTTGCCATGAAGTGATGGGACCCGATGCCATGACCTTAGTTTTCTGAATCTTGACCTGTAAGTCAACTTCTTCACTCTCCTCTTTCACCTTATCAAGAGGCTCGTTAGTTCTTGTTCACTTTCTGCCATAAGGGTGATATCATCTGCATATTTGAGGTTATTGATACTTCTCCTGGCAATCTTGATTCCAGTTTGTGTTCATCCAGCACAGCATTTCTCATGATGTTCTCTGCATATAAGTTCTCTGCATATAAATATGCAGGGTGACAATATACAGCCCTGACGTACTCCTTTTCTTATTTGGAACCAGTCTGTTCCATGCTCATTCTAACTGTTTCTTCCTGACCCCCATACACGTTTTTTAAGAGGTAGGTCAGGAAGTCTGGTATTCCCATCTCTTTCAGAATTCCAGTTTATTGTGATCCACACAGTCAAAGGCTTTGGCATAATCAATAAAGCAGAAATATATGTTTTTCTTGAACTCTCTTGCTTTTTCAATGATCCAGCAGATGTTGGCAATTTGATCTCTGGTTCCTCTGCCTTTTATAAATCCAGCTTGAACATCTGCAAGGTCATAGTTCACGTATTGCTGAAGCCTAGCTTGGAGAATTTTGAGCATTAATTTACTAGCATGTGAAATGAGTGCAAAGTAGTTTGAACATTATTTGGCATTGCCTTTCTTTGAGATTGGAATGAAAACTGACCTTTTCCAGTGCCGTGGCCACTGCTGAGTTTTCCAAATTTGCTGCCATATTGAGAGCAGCACTTTCACAGCATCATCTTTGAGGATTTGAAATAGCTCAACTGGAATTCCATCACCTCCACTAGCTTTTTTCATAATGATACTTCCTAAGGCCCACTTGCCTTCACATTCCAGGATGTCTGGCTTAGGTGAGTGATCACACCATCATGATTATCTGGGTTGTGAAGATCTTTTTTTACAGTTCTTCTATGTATTCTTCCCACCTCTTCTTAATATCTTCTGCTTCTGTTAGGTATATACCATTTCTGTCCTTTATCGAGCCCATCTTTGCATAAAATATTCCCTTGGTATCTCTAATTTTCTTGACGAGATCTCTAGTCTTTCCCATTCTATTATTTTCCTCTATTTCTTTGCACTGATCACTGTGGAAGGCTTTCTTATCTCTCCTTGCTATTCTCTGGAACTCTGTATTCAAATGGGTATATCTTTCCATTTCTCCTTTGCTTTTCACTTCTCTTTTTTTCACAGCTCTTTGTAAGGCCTCCTCAGAGAGCCATTTTGCCTTTTTGCATTTCTTTTTCTTTGGGATGGTCTTGATCTCTGTCTCCTCTACATGTCATGAGACTCTTTAGAGGACCTACCATCTCCATATCTCTCCTTGGAAAACATCTCAAATGGAAGGTTCTGAGATGATCGATAAATATGAGTGAATATTTAAACTTACAACAACAAAAATATATTTTAAAACCATAGCACACACTTTAACACCTATTATAATGAAAAACTTTTTAAAAATATGTCATGAAATTGTTAAAGAGGCAGTGTAAAGGGAACTTAATAGACTGGTGCAGCCACTTGAAAGACACTTTGGTAGTTTTATTAGACCACCAGCTGCTCTTCTCAGTATATGTTAAAGAACATTACCTTTTATTTATTAAATACAAAGAACATATCATCAGATATATTCCCTGAAGTATGGTACTGGAGTTTTGTAAATCCAGAAGAAATGTAATTTCAGAAAAATATAAATCCATAACAAATGATACCAAAAATACCAATGGTATGTTATAAAACAGAATAATATGTAGCAGTCAAAATGAATCTACTAGAGACATACATGTCAAAATGTAACTATATTGCTATGCTTAGTTGCTCAGTTGTGTTCAACTCTGTGACTCCATGGACTGCGCCAAACCAGGTTCCTCTGTCCATGGAGTTTCTCCAGGAAAAAATAATAGAGAGGGTTGTCATGCCCATCTCCAGGGGATTTTTGCAACCCAGGGATTGAAACCAGGTTTCCTGTGTTGCATATTAAATCACCAGAAATCAAATTTTATAATAATAGATACAGAAGCCAAAGGCAAATATATATACATACAATTTTTAAGTCTGAAAGACTGCATTTGTTCATACATGAATAACTCACAAATATTAAAATCTGTATGGAAATATTAATAGCAGTTTCAGTAAAATGGGTAAGTCTGAGAAAATAAATAAAAATGGGATCATGTATATGGTAAACAGTTGGCTGTAACCTTATCTAAAAAATGTATTATGAAAAAAATCTGAAGAAAATATGAAAGGAACATGATTTGATGAATACATTGCTATTCAGTATAGTTTTTCCTATGAATTCCCACACATTGGTAATACATCTTTTAAAAACTCAATTTATTTAGACACTTTATTTGCTCACTACCTGAATCTTTCACTAAAAGTACCACTCATCCACTCTATCCTTTAGAGCAAGACATAACAATCATTAACTTCTCTTACCTGTATATAATATGAATTTAGTCCATTAGTAGAACCTATCGTGGGGTCACAAAAGTCAGACCCGACTAAGCAACTAAGTACATCATCTCTATATAGATATACTCATTTCTACAATTTTGGTTTAAGCTTCCTTTCTCTCTCATCTGAATTTCTGTACCACAAGCAACTTCTCTATTTCCACAATTCTTCCTACAGTTAGTTCTTCCTGTAGGGCTCACAGTGAAGTTTTAAAAATATGAATTAGATCACAATGCTTCTTTATAACAAAGTTTCCACTACCTTTTCATCACATTCCAAATATGATCAAAGTCTTTACAAAGCATGTAAGTCTGGCCAAGACATCTTAACATTCCTCTCAGCTTAACTAAACCTTAGTATCATTGAACCTGGAAGTGGGATAGGTAAATTGTATTTTTGTATATAGATCATTCTTATTTCTTCTCTTCTTATTCACAAAATACTAGTTCTGAACCTTATGTAAATATATTACATCAGCCACTACTCCTGAATGTTGCTATTAGTAATAACAAGCAAGTAATTTATTTTAATTTATTGAAAATTATATCCTTTGGTTCACCAAGACTAGCATATTAGTTAATTCTTGGAAGCATCTAATCACACTTAGGTGATCCTTCCTATGTTTATGCTTCTCATATTTGAGCTTATCTCTTCCAACAATCATATCCTCCACACAATTTCAGGCCTAGGCTATACTTGTAATTATCAATTCTAACAATGAATTCATCATCTTAATTATGCATTATATTCTGTGGTTAGTATTATTTTTTTAACCTTCCCCCACTTCGGATCTGGATTACAACAATCCCTGAAAACTTATGCATGATTTTCATAGTCCCTCACATCCTTGATACCTACTGTTTCTTCCTTTATTGGCTCAAAAATTCATGATAAATCATATTAATCACTCCGTTACCTACACCTTGAGAATTTTTTCTTCTCAATCCAGCTTCTGGCCAAAACCACATTCCTAACCACCAATGAAGTTTTATACTTTACTCTTGTACCCAGAAAGTTTCGAAGGAATGGAGAAAAAATACAATCATGTTGACTTGTCTCACTTTAGTTCCAGACCACAAGTCATAGATGATACTTTAATATTGCTAGGCATTCATACTGTAGGAACTCAATCCATTCATTTTCCCATCTATATATATGTTGTATACATGTGTTGTTGACTTGACAAAAGGTTCAAGATAAACTGTTAAATGAAGAAAACATATCACAAAACTGATCAGATTTGATGGAGTGCCATTTTTTATTTGTAAGAAATGAAGTTATCTTGCCTTTTGCTCTTAAGTTTCATTTTATTTAAAATGTGAACAAAGATAAGTTGATAATATGTACATGCAGCTGTCTGTATTTAATAACTACTCAAATATCTCAAACTGCTGATAATAAAATAGATAGCTAAAAAAATTTACACAAAGATTATTGCTTTTAGAAATTGAATTACTTGAGATAAATTTAAAAAATCAGTAGAATATTATCAATTATTTATTTAGAAGATACATAAACTCTACATGGGAGTATTTATTTACTAAGTGTAAATTACATCTCTTAGATACTATGAAAACACTGCAGTTAACAGCATCATGCATCTCTGTCTACCTTCTACAATGGAACGTGTTCCTGTTGACTAGGATTAGGAATTTTTGCTAGAGTTAATTATGTTAATGTTCCTCTCATTTACAAAATGCAAAAAGAACATGTAAAAAGAGTATAAAAGAGACGCCTTCTGGCAGTGAACTCTTACCCTGTCTTCTTGACTTTAAGTCCCCCAAATTTCTTTGAATATCTCTAGATCAATAAATCTTGGCTATGTATCAAAATCTATTAATACATTCATGTCCAGTAGGGAGAAATATTTTTCTTTTAAAATGCCTCTTCAAATTTTAACAAAATTTTGAACAAACTGTCTTTATCATGTTTCTTTTTTCCTCTCCATCTCCTTTATAGAGTCCCAGCATTCTAAAACACTAATAATTTTGTGTTGTTTTCCTGTATCAGTGACCTTGATCCTGTAGCTTTACACACACACTAAAACATTGGAGTCTTTTTTTTTTTTATTTTTTTTATTTATTTATTTTTTTATAAATTTTTTTATTTTTTTAATTATTGTTTTAGCCATACATTGTTATGATATCACCATGGGTTTACATATGCTTCCCCTCCGGGTCCCCCCTCCCTCCTCCCTCCCCCCCGGGAAGTCTCGCTGCACCAGTCCCGAGCATCAATCCTGGGCTGGCGATTGATTAGACACATGACAATTAACATGCTTCAATGCCCTTCTCCCATCTCATCCCACCCTTACCCTCATCCACAAAGTCCACAAGTCTATTCTATACATCTGCGTTCCTTTTGTTGTCTCCCATGTTGGGTTCTCATTACTGTCCTTCTAAATTCCATATATATGTGTTAATATACTGTATTGTTGTTTTTGCTTCTGGCTTACTTCACTCTGGATAATGGGCTCTAGTTTCGTCCATCTGAGTAGAATTGCTTCAAATGAATTTTTTTTTAATGCTGAGTAATATTCCATTGTGTATATATACCACAGCTTTCTTATCCATTCGTCAGTTGATGGGCATCTAGGTTGCTTCCATGTCCTGGCTATTGTAAACAATGCAGCGATGAACATTGGGGTGCACGTGGCTCTTTCAATCCACTGCTACCTGGGAGTGAGATCATTGGCTTGACTGCTTTCTCCCCATTCTTATCTCTTGCTAGTAACAGTGAGGAAACCTAGACTCACCCACCAGAAAACCACACAAGCCTTTCCACCCAGGAAACTTCGACAAACCACGCATCCAACCCCTCCCATAGAGAGGAATCCCCACAATAAAGGGACAACACAGCAAGATAAACAAGATGAAAAGGCAGAGAAATACCCAGCAAGTAAAGGAACAGGATAAAT